>CAJVRN010000232.1:15185000-15630512 GCA_911728415.1 Lagocephalus sceleratus
TTTTCCTTCCAGATTCCAGTTTCAATGAAACGCTGCAAACATTTCTACCCGCACTTCCGCACTCCTCCAGGCGGCGGCGCTGTTCGGCTTTGACAACCGCACTTGTGCGTAAACGTCGATAACGATGTCAACTAAACAATAGGAGCGTGTGCGTGCGTGCGCGATCAACAAAAAATGCGGTCAAACAAGTTCGTTAAGTTCCTGCTCAGTGAGTTGAGTTGTTTTTTTTTTTTTTTTTTTCAAAAAAGCATAAAAAAGGAGGACAACTGACCAGAGTTAACGAAGAGTCGGTCCGAGTTTAGACATCTGGATGTTGGATTAACAGGCTGGGCGCGTTCAAACATCTGGATTATTTGTACACGATGATAAAGGTGAGAAAAGTCTCCTTAATTCAGGACAAATATGTCTCACTGATGGTGGACAAATCTGGACCTGCAGTAAGACAAACGTGTGCTCTTCAACATCAGATCAAATCCCTCGTATCTGTATGTTATTAAACCTCTGACTTGCAGATTAAATAGATAGAATAAGCACATCTGTGTCAACTGGAACACGTTTGCGGTCGTTCTGGAAAGTTCTTGCATCGACAGTTTAGATTTTAGCAGAAAATGGAGGAAACTCCAAGCCAGTAATCATTTAACTGCACTAAATATTTATGCAATATCAATGTTATTTGAATGCTCATCACTTTTACTGGAATCGTTTGCTACTAAAACAAAAACAGGCAGAAGAGAACCTTTAACTGTTGAATGGACTGCAGGATTTGTGACATCGTTGAAACTTTAAGGAGGCTCAGGTGGACGTGCGGCTCTTCCTCCAGGCTGCCTGGACATGGGCTCCTCTTCCTCCAAAAGAGCCTTTTTCTGGCGGAAGAAGTCGCCCGTAGAGAGGGCCTGGGGTCGCCTGAGGGGGGCGCTGCCCAACAAGAAAAGCAGGAGGAAGAGCATCGTGGAGAAACTGAAGCTCGTCAAGCCGAGGAAGGAGAGCACGTTCAAGAAGAGGTTCTCCCTGAGCGACAACAAGGAGCCAGAACTTCTCAAAAGGTTCTCTCTGGCGAGCATAAAGAAGAGTGTGAGAGAGAGCAGACGGCAGGAGAGGAGAGGGTCTCAGGGACAAAGTAAACGCAAAGAAGAGAAAACTCCCTCACATCAGGAGTCGCCGCGTCAACAGGATGTAAAGAAAGTGGAGAAATCTGAGAGTAAAAGACCAAAAATGGCCTGGAAGTCTAAATAAAGCAGTTGTGCGAGCATGTAAGTGAGAGCCTGAGAGACGTTCATGTAAGTGAGAGCCTGAGACGTTCATGTAAATGAGAGCCGGAGAGACGTTCAGGGCCTTTAATGACGCCACTGTCAGTTACTGAAATCAGACCACGAAGGAAAAACAGGAAACTAAAGGCACCAAACTTTGTTCCTATAAGCATCTTAATGCCAGTTTTCCACAAGACGACATCGTTAACAAAGACTGAAGCTTCATTTATGCAGGGAACATTTAAAATAGATGCACAGGTTTTTTTTAGGGGGTTTTAAATTCACCTTCGCTGGCAAATTGTGCACCGTACGCCGATACTGTGATTAAAAATAAAGCTTTATATCACGGCAGGATCATGTTTACGTGTCAGCAGCGTCAGGGCTGAAAGATTCAAGCTCACTCTGAATCTAAACTTTCATTACACAAAGACGGTAAAAAAACAAAAATGCTTTTAAATTATCGGTTTAAAATTTTGCTAAAAATGCTACATCTCCATTTTTGCGTTACACACAGAAGCAAAAAAAAAGGTCCAAATATGAGTAATTCTGAAGCCTTCCCTACGGCTCCATCACTGCTGCTTCGACCATTGAAGCCGTTTGATCAGACTTCCTTTTCCTGAGGCGCGAGCTGAGCCGCACCAGGACCGCCATCGAGAGGTCGTGGGTCAGGCCCGAGGCCTCTGGGCCCGCCCCAGGAAGCTCCTGTTGCCCGAGCAACACACGTGGCCATCTCCCGGAAGTTTTCCCGGGCAGGAAGGGGCTCAGCGGGGGGGGCCAGCAGGTCGCTTCGAGTTAGTCGTGTCTTCCAGGAACTGGTGGGGGGGGGGGGGGGTCGTCCAGTTGTTTCCAGCTGTGAGCTTAATTGGGCCGATGGCGGCTTTGTCACCGCCTCGACGGGAAGTCGGTCCTCCAGTGTCTCCTCACGTTGGTGCACGACCGAACCAAAAGTCCAGGAGGTTCCCCCGCCCCTGCCTCCGAGGCTCGTCGCCTAAGAGACGCGGGTGAGGGTCGCCCCGTTGCTCCTCGCCACCCCCTCGTTGCTTTGAGAGTTCAGACAGCTCTGAGAAGACGGGCGAACAAGAGGGTGGGTCACAACGGCACCAAGCACGAGGTCAGACTGCAGGTTCACGCACGCGTTCGTGTTAGTTCGTGAAAGAGCGAAGCAAAAAAAAAAAACCCCTCTCCTCAAAGGCGCAGGTGTTCTCAGAAACAAAACCACAGCGCATGCTGCGAGGCACACAGTAGGGTAGCGCACACCAGCGTGCACGTGGAGCTGCAGGGAGGCCGTCAACGTTTTATTTATGGGGTGTGAGGAGGCCGATTACAGCTGCCGCCACCGCCGCCACCACCGCCACCACGCATCAGCAGAATAAATACCCCAGATAGACCGACCAATCAGGATTCGGCCGCACAACAAAGCTTCCGATCCCTTATGTCGGCCCGTACCTCCTGGTCCAGGGAGCTGAAGTTGACGGCGGAGGCGCCCTGCCTGCCGCCCCGCCGCGAGCCGCAGCACAGGATCTCCAGGAAGGTGGTCCTCATGTCCTTGTCCCTGAGCGAGTAGATGATGGGGTTGACGAAGGAGTTGCACTCGGCCAGCACCAGGCAGTACTTCTCGTAGCGCAGCACCTGGCACCTGTCGCAGCCCAGGCCGTCCAGCAGCAGGACCACCAGGCCCGGCGTCCAGCAGAGCACGAAGCAGCCTGGGGGGGGGCGATGGGGGGGGAGGAGGGGGGGAGAGGGGGGGGGGGGTGTCAGGGTTTCATTAAAACAGCCAGATAAGAAAGGGAGTTGCTAGGAGAGAATGAACAGAGAGACTTAAAGAATGTCTAGCGGGGGGTAGAAGGAAGAGCGGGAATGTACTGTAAATTCCACTGGAGAGAAAACACACACACACACACACAAGCGCGCACACACACACACACACAGCCTAACATGTCAGCACAAGAGCACAAGGACCAGGTTTAGTCTTTACGATCAAATTTCATTACAATAACACCTGATGACGCAGCTCAGGAATCCACCATGTTCACTCACACACACACACACACACACACACACACACACACATACGCACATCTGTCTCACACGCATAGAAAGGGGATATAGTTCAAGTGCCTTTCTTGACCACAAATCTACATGTAGAGCGACGTTAAAGGGCAAGCGAAGGCGAGATGCTCTCAAACTGAAATCACTCAGAAGCACTGACGGAAACAGAGGTGCGACTTCCTGTCGGGGCCCGCTTGCGGTCGCCCTTCGCCTTCCCCGCTGCCAAGCGACGGGGCGAGAGGTGAGAAGCATTTCTAGAAAACTTTGAGGAATTTAATCAAGAGTTCAAAATGTCGAGAGTGTGAGCAGGGGAGGACAGAGGAGCGGCGAGGAGCAGCCAGCTCACCAGAAAACAAACCAGCAGGAGAGAACCCGGCTGTGTGTGTGTGTGTGTGTGTGTATGGGGGGTCCAATGTTCTTTCTTACTGGTATGAGTTGGCTAAAACTGAGAAGAGATGACGTCACAGACTGACAGCAGCACCTGGAAACACCCCACCAGACCTTCTAGAGGTGATCACCCTTCCCCCTAAAGGCCTCGGTTCAGCGTGTTTCCAGTGATTAACTTAGCAGGAACATCTAACGTGGGGGTGGCTGCTGGGTCATGTGACGTCATGGAGAAGCCGACCTGCAGCTGTCTGCACCTGCAGGAGGTGCAGGAAGCCGTAGGTGCAGCGTGGCGAGGGCGGCGTGGCGCTCCTCCTCACCCAGGATGAGCGAGACGGTCTTCATCAGCCCCATCACCGTCTCCCTGTGCCTCATCTGGCTGGTGTGCGGCGCCATCTGCCTGCTCTTGCGCCGCACGTAGACGAAGATGCGGGTGTAGATGGCCACCATGATGGAGAAGGTGAGCAGGTTGAGCAGCGCCCAGAAGACCAGGTACTTGCGGCTGTACATGGGCGCCATGGTGGAGCAGTTCTCCAGGTCGCACAGGCAGTGCCAGCCCATGGTGGGCACCAGGCCCATGATGATGGCCACCAGCCAGATGAACACGATGACCACGAAGATGCGCCGGGTGCTCATCTCGCTGTGCAGCTGCATGTTGAAGATGGTCTGGTGGCGCTCCACGGCCACCGCCAGGAGGTTGAGCACCGAGGCCGTCAGGCTGGTGTCGATCAGGCCCTGCCGCACGAACCACTGGTACTTGCTGAGCTTGATGGTCCAGGGACCCGTGTGGAACATCATGTTGAGGTAGGAGACACCTGCAAAGGGAGGAACGGGTGGGGGGCGTTAGGGGTCTCTGGGCGGGGCCGAGGAGGCGGGGCCAGGGCGCCGTACCTGAGAAGAGGTCCGCCAGGGCCAGGTTGCCCAGCAGGTAGTAGATGGGGAAGTGGAAGCGCCGGTTCTTGATGATGGCGGCGATGACCAGGATGTTGGAGAAGATGACCACGAAGCAGACGGCCATGCCCAGGGACACGATGGTGTAGTCCCGCTTGCGCCAGTGGTTGCTGATGTTCTTCCCGCTGGCCTCGTAGAAGAACTTGACCGAGCGGTTGAAGTAGCACCCCTCCGTGTCGTCCGTCAGCGTGTCCATGGCGGAGCGGCGGCGTCCGTCCGGGGCAGGTTCGTGGGGCGGAGGAGAGCGGCGGCGAGGGGGGGCCGACGTGGAGGTCTAGGGCGACGGGCACGCCATCGACGGGGCAGGTGAGACGCCACGGGCCTGGGGGGGGCGTCAAACACCCGTGAGGTCACAGCGCAAACCCCCAACGGGGATCTAGTTTGCGCACGCCGCCCGACACGGCGCCGCCGTCGGCGATAACAGCCGGTCGCGCTGCACGCCGGCCTGCGGAGGAATGTAAACGACGCCGAGGTCAAACAAACACCAGGAAGGCCCCGCCCACCCCACATCTGGGCCCGTGTTCTCAACGACCGTTTTCGTTACGTCGCTTCAGTCATGAAAACCTGAAAGACGGGACGGAAGGGCCCCGCCGCCGCTACCGCACGAGGCCAACGAGTCGGGACACGACCTCCTCGACTCCCTCGAACAGGGAAGCAGCAGCTCGGCGCTCCAGTCCCGCCTCCGGAGTGCACCAGCAGGCCCCACGGAGCACGGGGGGGGCAGACGCGCACGGCGGCGTGCAGCAGGGCGCCGGCTCCGACGTCCGCTGGAGAAACGAAAGAGCGGAGCAGCTCCCAGCGGCGGGGACACGCCTCGCAATTACACAACACGGCCGTGTAACCCAAGCGCAATCCAAACACACACGCACGGAACCTCTGCGACCCACTCGGCTACAGAGGACGCCGCCACAGCGGAGGCGGGGGGGAAGGGGGAGGGCTGGATTAATAAACAGGGAAGAGTCGCAGATTTACAGCCTGTCTTAAACGCACTCGGGCTGTTCTCAGACTCTTGCTCCAGAGCCGTCCAACAAACAAAGCGCGGCTGACCTTTGACCTCGGGAGCTCCGAGGAGGCGCCTCCCCCTTCCTCCGTCGTCAGGGCGCCTCTGGGCGACCCCGGAGCTCCGAGCTGCGCCGCCAAGAGTTAAACCGGTCGGTTCTGCACAACAAACCCTCGCAGAAACCGGAGAAATCCAACGTCTTCCTCTCGCGCGCGCACACACGCCCGGAGCCGTCTGCTCGCGCCCACGCGCTCAGACGGGAGAGTGGCGTCTTCTAACCGCGACAAACAGCCGCCAGAGTCAACACAAACAAACGTCTCTGCTTTAATAAACCCACACCTGACTGTCGTCAGCTGCAGCCCAAAACCGCTGCCTCGTCTCCCGGGACCCTGAACGCCTCATCTGCCGGGACCCTGAACGCATCAGAGTCAGGCGGATGAAGGCCCCCGTCGTCCCAACCTGGAGAAAGACCCCGGGACCCCAGGACCAGCGGGCCCTTCGGCCGACACGCGTCTTTACGCCCTTCTGACGTGGGCAGGAACAAAGTCCCAGGAAAAGGAGCAGGACGCTGTCGTCCTGGTATTCCTGGCATGTCGCGTCGGATATGCTATACTCGTCTGTACGCGCGCACCTGAAGGTGAAAGCGCAGCTCCGCAAACACACACACACACACACACACACACACACACACACACACACACACACACACACACACACACACACACACACACACACACACACACACGCGGCCGGGTTCTGGGTCAAAGGTTACCAGATCGCTCCGACCCAGAGCCCAGGGGCGAGACCTCGGCTCCGAACGTCCCGCAGACGATTTGGTTTGGGCTCAACCGCGGTTAAAAACACACCGAGATTCTTCGAGTGATTTACGGAAGCGTCGAGCCTCGACTCGACCCGCGTTCGAGCTGGGGAAAGCCCGACTTGAGTCCCAGGGACTTCAGTTCTCGGATCCACGTCGGCTGAACCGAACATCTGGCTGAGCGGATCCGCACAGAAACAAGTTCACCGGGTTGGCTCTGCCGCCGCGTCCTCCCTCCACGCCTGTGCGTGAACGGACTGGGCCGCATCAGTAAACACCGGGTAGAAGGCAAACCGGTCATTACCGGAGCGGCCACACCCGCCCCCCTCCTGCCCCCTGCCCCCCCACGTCCTCCTCCTCCTCCTCCTCCTCCTCCGCCGGGCGCAGCGCGGGGCGCACACGCCCAAGAGCCAACGCTGCAGCGCACGACGCCGACGCTCGGCACCGCCTGGGAGCTCTAATTCCAGGTTTGGGGAAGGAAAATAGAAACTCTGCTCAGGAGGGTTCCCCTTGTGTGTGTGTGTGTGTGTGTGTGTGTGTGGGGGGGGGTATTCGTTTCACCGGGCTTCCTCCTGTGAGGCGTTAGCCTGTCAGGGTCGGTAACGCAGCAGCTGCACACCGAGTACGGATATTCAGGTAGACGGGGACTCACAGGGACACGCAGGTGTGTGTGTGTGTGTGTGTGTGTGTGTGTGTGTGAGGGGGGCAGGAGGCCTGGTACCGGTAATCAGATTTGAATCGGTCGCCAGGCAGGCGCGCACAAGGTCACACATGTTGGTCACATCCGCTTCCTCGCGTCCACCTTCATCCTCTCCTTCGCCCCCCCCATCCTCTCCTTCGCCCCCCCCCGCTCGTGCCTGCTCGCCCTCGTCGCGTTTTATTCGTTCCTTCAGCCCCCCCCCTTTTTCCCCCTCCTCGGTCTTCCAGGACGCGCTGTTTGCGTTCTCAAGTGTTTTCATTTAAATAATGACTCACGCTCACGCACGCTCGGGATTTACAGCCCTCGACGCTCCGCCGATTTCCTGTATTCACTCGAGCTGATCTCAGATAAATAAAAGGGGGGGGGGGGCCATAAACCTTTATCAGGGCTGTTGGACTCTCTGGACGCAGCAGCGGCGCCGAAAGGACAAAAGAGGACAGTCTCGGGGGACAAAAGGTCGTGTTCCGCCGCGCGTAAAAGGGGCGAAGAACGCGCGCGAGTTTGTTCTCCGGGGGGGCGACACGAGCGCGAGGGACGCGGCGGGGGGGGGCACTCACCTTCGGAGCTCGTTATCAGGTAGATCCGGACCAGAGTCCGCCCCCCCCCGTCGGACCTGGGGCCGCCACGGGCGCGTTCGAGCGCGGCGTGGGAAGGGAGAGCGCGGAGAGGAGCGTCCACCTGGCCTCTGGGGGTCCTCAGCTCGCGCGCCCTCCTCCAGGTGAGCTGGGCTACCTGCGCTGACGCGGCTGCTTCGCTTCCGGTCGTTACCTGCGCGCGCTGGAGCGAGCGGCGGAGCGCGCAAAGGGTGCGGCGCGCTGCGGCTGCTCCCTCCCGAAGGGTCGGCCCCGGCTCTGGTATGCGCCCTGTGCCAGCATGTGCGCGCCGCGTCCGCCTCCTGACGCCTCCTCAGCCCGCGGGGGGCGGGGCCAGGGCCGGGGCGCGCGCGCCGAGGTTACCCGGGCGGGTTTGTGAACGTGACCGAGTCTGGGGGGTCGAGGGACTGAAGGTGGGGGGGGGGTCGAGGGTCTGAAGGGAGGGGTCGAGGGTCGGGGGGGGTCTGAAGGTGTGTTCGAGGGACTGAAGGGGGGTCGAGGGACTGAAGGTGGGTCTGAAGGGGGATTTGAGGGTCTGAAGGGGGGGTCGATAGACGGGGGGGGGTCTGAAGGGGGGGTCGATAGACGGGGGGGGTCTGAAGGTGGGTTCGAGGGTCTGAAGAAGGGGGTCGAGGGTCTGAAGGGGGTCGAGGGTCTGAAGGGGGGGTCGAGGGTCTGAAGGGAGGGGTCGAGGGTTGGGGGGGTCTGAAGGTGTGTTCCAGGATCTGAAGTGGGGTCTGAAGGGGGGTTCAAGGGACTGAAGGGGGGGGTTGATGGTCAGGGGTGTCTGAAGGTGTGTTCGAGGGTCTGAAGGGGGGGTCGAGCGTCTGAAGGTGGGTCTGAAGGGGGGTTCGAGGGTCTGAAGGGGGGGGTCGGGGGGTCGGGGAGGGGCTCCACCAAGATGGATGCAGGACAGAGAAGCAAGAAGAGAGAGGCGTCTCCCTCAGAGAGAACCGGATCTCCGAGCTGCTGAAGTGCCGGTGGGCAAAGGGAGTGTTGGAACCCCCCCCCCCCACACACACACACACACACACACCCCACCCCCACCCCCCAGGCCCATATTAGATTTGATGTTATAAAATGACTCAAACTGAAATAAACTCCTGCAGCCCGAGGTAATGAGAACATTAGCATGAACAACAACAGGCCCCCCCACGGTGCGTAGACCTCCAGGCCCTTAATTAGCCCCGCCCCCACCCCGCCCCTCGCCGCGTTGGGAGCGCTGCGCCCTCTCTCACGGTCGGCCTCCTGCCTAAAATAAAGAGCGTGAAATAAAAGGGCTGGTTAGCCTTCCACGGCCCTCAGATTTATCGTGTGGTGATCTATTTCAGCTCCAGCATCCAGAGGCTCGGCGACGAACGCTGACCGCCGGCCTGGCGAGGGGCCAGCCTGATAAGATGTTTGTGCTGCAGTAAGGTTTATGGAGGCTCAGGCAACGGCGTGAAAACGGGGGGGGGGCAGGGGTGAAGGAAGAGGTCAAGGAGAGGTCCTCTCCTCTCTTTCCTGTTTACAGTGACGGTGATGGTGTGTGTTTGTGTGTGTGACAAGTGTGACAGGCTTGTTTGTTCACCATATATACACACACACACACACACAGAGTCTGCTTTCCTTATCCGGCCTGTGTGTGTACGTGCGTGTGTGTATGTGCGTGTGTGTACGTGTGTGTGTACCTGTATTTGCTTTCATACTGAGCACCAAAGTCTTTGTCCTTCTATCAATGTGAGGACATTCTGAAGTGAGACGTGGTGACTGTGTGTGCACGACTGTTTGAAGGTTAAGACGTGGTTTTAAGGTTCAGGTTAGTGGTGGGTTAGGTTAGGTTAGGTTAGGTTAGGTTAGGTTAGGTTGGGGGGATTATAGTTGGGTAATTATTATGTTCTCAGAAAGGTAGAAATACAGGAACTTGTGTGTGTGTGTGTCAGGGTTACAGTAGTAACACTTAGTAGTAACAACCAGTGTGTTCCTCACAGCCTCTGCTCTTCCCTCATTTCCGCTCGGTGGCCGGAGGTCGTGTGTGCCGTTGCCGTGGCGACGTGGATGCTGATTGCCCTCCATGTCCTGCACACCTGTGCCCGGGTTACAGACATCGATCAAATTAAAGTTTGGATATCGGGCAGGGGGGGGGTGTCATTACTGTGATCACCAGAGCGAAATCAGATGATTTATCGATCGGTGGGACTCATCCGGAGCAGCAGGGATCGCCGGGAACGAGGACCGAGTTCAGCTCCGTGACCGGAGCTCAGAAGGGGTGAACACTGGTGAAAGCTACGGGCAATATTTCATAACACTTCCGTTTGTGGTCACCATGGGCAACAGCTCTGAATAAAGAGTGAACGGGGGGAGGAGGGGAGGAGAGGAGAGGAAAGGAGGAGAGGAGAAGAGGGGAGGAGAGAAGGAGGGGAGGAGGAGAAGAGGAGGGGAGGAGAGGAGAGGAAAGGAGGAGAGGAGAGGAGGAGAGAAGGAGGGGAGGAGGAGGGGAGGAGGAGAAGAGGAGGGGAGAAGAGGACGAGAGGAAAGGAGGGGAGAGGAGGAGAGAAGGAGGGGAGGAGGAGAGAAGGAGGGGAGGAGGAGGGGAGGAGAAGAGGAGGGGTGAAGAGGACGAGAGGAAAGGAGGGGAGAGGGGGGGTGAGAGGAAAGGAGGGGAGAGGAGAGGAGGAGGGCAGAGAAGGAGCGGAGGAGGAGAAGAGAGGTGAGGAGAGGACGAGAGGAATGGAGGGGAGAGGAGGGAGGAGAGGAGGAGGGGAGAGAAGGGGAGGACAAGAGGAAAGGAGGGGAGGAAAGGAGAGGTGGATGAGAAGAGAGGAGCACAGGAGAGGAGAGGAGGAGAGGAGAGGAGAGGAAAGAAGTGGAGGAAGGGAGAGAAGGGGAGAGGCAGAGAGGAGGAGCTTCATGGAGCACCAAGAGGAGCGTCAGGTCCACTTACAGTAAACGCCTGATCTGAAGGGAGTGAGGAGGAAGTGAGGGACTGAAGGAGGGAAAGCAGAAGTGCTTCAGAGCTGAACCTGCGCTGGTGACGAAACAGCGGTCAGAGCAGGAACGACATCTGAGCGACACGTTGCGTGAGAGGGGAGGGGCGTGAGGGTGTTGGGGGGGTGAGGGGGGTGAGGGAGAATCCCATATGGAGCGCTTTATCCTCATCTGGGTTTGCTTTGATTGTCCAGGCGCGCTCCAGCACCACCGCTCCCACAAACGCTTCCTCTCCATGCCAGAGCGACCCCGAGCGACCCCTTCCCGCCCGCTACTTTACGTCACCTCATCTCTCACGTCAGCCCGAGTTGCTAGGCAACCACCGGAACCACAACTACATGAGGGTGTGTTTCCTAATGGCAGCATGACTTTGTAACAGATGACTGGTACACACACATCAAATGTGTCTTCCTGGAATGAAACAAACAAACAAACAAGCTGAAGAACCATCAAACGTGTGTGTGTGTGTGTGTGTGCGCGCGCTTACTTCTGCTAGCAATCTTCATGTGGGATTACCGCACCATTGAAAGCTCCCTGGAGAACTCAGGAGGCGAAACGTCCTTCAAAAGTCTGTTTACAGAACTGAGAACAGAGACCGAGGAGGACGGGAAGAGAAACCCAGCTGCTCGCCGGAGGCCGCGGGGGGAGGACGGGGACCGCCGAGGCCCGGGCGCACACGCGTCAAAGGGGGGGGGGTGGGGGTCCTCCCTGGAATTTCCAGGAGGGGAAAAACGAAGTGTTTAGACACAGGCCGGTCTGGGGGGGCGTCTTCCTGCGGCGATGACATAAGACGGGACAGGAAAGGTGGAGAATGTAAAGAGTCTCCGTGCGCTTCCCCATATGGTCACATTCTGGGACCCGTCTCCCTGCCCTCGTCACTGGTGCCTCTACATCGGGAACAGACGGGTCGGGGGGGCTCGGAGGGGCCCGGCGAGGGAGCGAGGCCTCACCCGCACCTTCACAGGCCTCCAAACGTCTCCCCGCAGAGCGAACCTCGTGGTCGCGGGGCTTTTCTCCGGCGTCAGACCGAGACGCTTGATTGCACCACGGCGTCCTGCTGGCAGGTTTGTCTGGCACGGGCGCTTCCTGCCACATCCTGCCGTCGTCCGGGTGTTTGCCGTCAACGTTCAACGGCGAGGTCGACCGACACGCAAGCCAGGCAAGCGGAAACCACGCTGATGACGCGGCTGCAGCCTGCGCTCCCCTCACCACTAAAACACTGAATTATTGGACTTTTAGTCTATTTTTGATGATTTAAAAAAGAATATTCTTTAACATAAAACCCAATTAACATATCTCGACTGACTTGGGTTGGTTAAACAGCAATAAAAATACCATACGTGCACATCTGGCGGTGCTAAAGGCGCCTAAAGTTTAAAATATTACACATTTTAAACATCATATGACCGTGATGGATCTTTTTTATGAACCATTGTTTTCGTTTTAGGATCCGCAGCGCCCCCTTGCGGCTAGAGGTGTGTACCGCGGCAACTCAGAGACACGCAAGACTTCATGTTATTTTTTTAAAATATTATTTTAATACTTTTCTTAAAAAAACAACGTCCTCCATAATCTGAACAAGATTAATCTATTGTACTGGATGCCTCCGACATACCGACAGGTTGTTCTGGGTTTAATAAATCAGAGAAAACTAGCAAAGGGAAAGAAACTCAAACAATCAAATATGAAAAAAGGAAAAAAGAAATTAACATTAAAAAAAAAAAAAAAAAGTTTTTTTTTTTTTTTAAAGAATCAAAAACACTCAAAAGATCTCTGGGCCAACCTATATGGAAGCCAGAAAAACCTCCAGCTTCCAATAATAATAATAAAAACCCACAATGGCACACAACAGCTGAACGAGGTGAAACTTTTTTTTTCTTTTTTAAAAATAAAAGTAGATGACCGACGAGAAGCTACGACACCGATTACAGGAGCTAAGGATGAGCGCGGAGACTAAAAACATGAACATGGCGTCAAGGAAAATATTAAAATCTTACGCAATTAAATTATTTAAGTGCAGATATTGAACAGTGACAAGAGGACATACAGCGATTCTATTTCTGGAACTGCTCGTTTGAAACTGCTGCATAACTTTAATTGAAAGAGGGAAATTAAATAGCAATTAAAACAGCCTTTAATATAAAGTGAAAAGTGTTTTAAAGTGGGTGAGCTTTCAGCAATCCAACCATTAGTTTTGGCATTTTAGGAGTTGAATAAAACAGAAAAGAGCGATAATTCAGGTGAAACAATCCTGTGGACAGAATCATAAAAAACTTTTTTTCATCTTTACAGTAAATTCTACAAAACCAAACCAGACCTCGGAGAGTTTAACTCGCGCTCATTTTCAATGACTTTTGTCGTATATAATATATATATCCATGTATCTATTTATATATTTATATATTATGTATCATTTGTAGGGTTTGATTGTTAGTTTACAGGCCAGAGCTCTAAGGCAAAGGTCACTCTGAGACCTTCCAATCATCCCTTCCTCCCCAGGGGTCAAACAAACAAAACCCTTAGAGTGACACAAGAGGGGGAACAAGAGGAAAAGAGAGGAATAAAACTGACTGGGATGCTGAGCGTCCTGAGAAAACAACTGACCCACCAACTCCAGCCCACTCCTCCCAGTTAAAACCCAGATATAAATAATAAAAGACAGGAGAGAAGCAAAATAAAAGAAAATGATTTGTCATTTTATCATTTGTTCACTGGTTCATTTAAAACTCTTGCGAGAAGAAAAATCCTCCTCCTCCTCTTTTTTTTTTTTCATATTTTTCTGTCCGTCTTTGTCTACATTTCCTCGTTCACGTGACACAAACCAGCTGTTTCAACTACTGAGAGACGGGACGTTTACCACAGAGTCGTATGTTTAGGTGTGTGAGCAGCAACCGTGCGGCTGTGTCTATGTGCAGCTCGATACTGTAGGTCCTCCTCAGAACAGGTTCTCCTCAAAGATGGCCATCAGGTCACTCTGGAAGTTGATGTCAATGGTGTCGGTCTGAAAGGAGGAAATAAACGGATATCAAAGCGGTCGGGCCGGGGAGAACCGGTTTGTCCCGTTCTTTTTTTTGTTTGCACGTACCGCCTCCCTCCGGCGCCTCTCCTGCTCGCGGCGACGGGCCATCTCCCTCTGCTGGTCGGGAGTGCTCTGTGCGGCGGCGGCGGGAGGGGGCGGGGCCTGCGGTTGTGTGGGCGGGGCCTGCGGGGAGTGGGTGGGCGGGGTGGAAGCTGGGGGCGTGGGAGCGAGAGGCGACTGCTGTTCCTGGCGCCGGCGGGCGTCCTCTTGAGCGCGGCGCGCCTGCTCCATCGTGTCGTCGTCGTCGCGGCTGCGAAAAGCGAAGCGGGAGCGTTAACGGGAGTCGGAAACCCTCGGGGCGGTCGTCTTCGCCCGCGTCCGTCCCTACCGCAGCTTCTCCTGCTCCTTCCGGGCCAGCTGGTTCTGGGCTTTCAGCTGCCTCTCTCGCTCCTCTTTCTCTCGGGCGGCGCGTCGGAACTGTTCGAAGCTGTCGCTGGAGGAGCGCACGGAGGAGGCCGGCGTGGACTGGGACCGCTGAGCCAGGCTGGCCCAGGAGCTGATGTTCTTCAACTTCATATCCTGGAAGGAGACACGGAAACACAGCAGAGTGACGCGGACGCACCGGCGCTGCCGTCGTCGTGTCCGGGGTGCTGGCACACACCTGGGGCTTCTTGGGAGCGATGGGGGTTTTGGGCTCTTGTTTGATTTTGTTGTCTGTCTGGGGCGGCGGCGCCAGGTCCGAGAGGCGGGGCCCCAGGCGAGAACCTTCCAACGCCTTCAGGTGTTTGATTTCAGGCTTGTGCAAGTCTTGGCGCAGGGCGGGGCTGAAGGGCGACGGGGGCAACACTGGCGAATGGGAGGGCTTCTCTTCTTTGACCCCCACCACACCCGACCTCTGCTCCTACAGGAACAACGGCGTTCACGCGCAGTTACTCCGGTAACCATCGAAACAACGGCGCGTCAACGAACTAGGTCTGAATGAAAGAGTGGCTCGCTCACATGCTTCTTGTTGTGTGATGGAGACTGATGTCCCATGGCGTGGAACTGAGGCATGTGGGTGGAGGGCATCAGCAGGGGGGATGGGCTCTCACGCAAGCAACCTACACACACACACACACACACACACACACACACACACACACACACACACACACACACACACACACACACACACACACACACACACACACACACACACACACACACACACACACACATCTTTAAACTTGTTCTTTGGTGAACAGCCTGGTGGTTATTGTGAGGCTCTACCTGTGGTCATGGCCTCTGGTTTGCTGCGTGGCGATGGCTGCTGCTGCTGCTGCTGCTGCTGCTGCTGCTGATGTTGATGCTGCGGCTGCATCTGCGGTGCCTTCGGCTGCATGGCCATGCTCTTCTGCTGCTGCTGCTGCTGCTGTTGTTGTTGTTGTTGCTGCTGCTGCTGCTGCTGCGGCGGCGGCGGTGGCACCGCCAATGGGTGGGTGTGTGTGAATGGCGGGCGCGTGCTGCCGTGGTCTGGGCCGTGTCTCTGTGCGGGGGGAGGCGTCGGCACGGCCACGGCCTGCAGGTGAACCGAGGACAGCAGCTGGGAGGGCACCTGCGCGGGCGAGTGCGCGTGCATGTGCAGCGGCTGCAGCTGCGGCGGCTGCAGGCTGGGCCGAGGCTGCAGAGACTGCAGCAGGGTGTGGACCTGGCTGAAGGGCTGGCTCTCCGAGCTGTTGGGCAGCGTCTCCTCGTCGTCCTCCAGCAGGGCCTGTGGCGGCTGCGCCGACAGGGTGCCCAGGATGGCATGCGACGGGGACGAAGGGACGCGAGGGTGGGGCATGGGCGGGGGGTGAGTGAGCGAAAGGGAGGGCTGAAGCTGGGGGGAGGCGGCCGGGGGCATGGGGGGCAGAGAAGACGGGGGAGGCTGCACGGGCTTCAGGGGGAGTGGCGCTGCGCGGTTGCTTGGTCTTGGGGGCTGCTGGGGGAGCGCGCTGTGCATCGCTGTCAGAGAAGAAGAGGAGAGCAGTGAAACCACAATCTGCGTCTCTTTAGGAACAGGTGGGGGCCACGGGCGCCTACCTGGGGAGGGGATGATGGGATGTTGGTTGAGGAAAGGGTGAGTGTCCGAGGGCATGTGGCCGGTGGGCTCGCTCACACTGAGGAGGCTGGGGGGGGCGGGGGCGCTGGCCACGCTGATGCTGGGACTGGGCTCCGTGCTCGACTGCGTCAGGTGAGGGTTCATGAACTGCACCAGCGGGTCGAATCCAGAGTTCAACAGGTGGGACGAGTCCAGAGACGGGACAGAGACGGGGGGAGCGGAGACAAACGAAGGCTTGGACTGGACTGGCGGAGGCTCGATCTGAGGCGGGGGCGGAGCCACCGTGCTGACGAGGGGCTGCTGGGGTCTCTTCGTGTCTTTGATGGAGGTCGTCTTCTTCTGCTGCTTGGGAACCAGCCCTGGGAGGCACAGAGCGACAAACATCAGAGGCTGGGAGGACAACGAAGGAACGGGGCCGCAGGTCAAAGTTCGCCTCACCATTGTCAGAGTCTTCACTGTCGGAGGAGTCACTGCTGTCTGAAGATGAGGAGCCCGTCTTCATCTTTGTCGCGTCTGTCGTTTCGACAGATTTCTCTGGAGCGCACAAACAAGAACGTTCAGCGACGCGACGCCTCCGCGAATATCACGTAGCCTGAAGAATGTGGTCTCAGACCTGATGGCTTCTTCTTCTTCTTGAGGCAGCTGGACACGTACTTCTCCAGCTCCCTCAGCGTCGAGGGCTTCAGGGTCTCAAAGTCGATCTCGATCTCATCTGGGTTGGAGCTCTTCAGCGAAGGCTCGCGCGTCTGGATGATGTGCACCACGCGGCCCAGCTTGTCTCCGGGCAACTTGTTGATGTCCAGGCTCAGTTGCCGCTTCTCCTCGTACGACATGGGCCTGCACCGCTCTGTGGACAGGCTCCCGAACGCGTCTGGGGACGGCACAACAACGGTCCGGTGCTGAATCGTTCTTAAAGAAATACGAGTTTCTTCTTCTGAATCTGACCCTCGTGCACATACCCATGTCATTCTCTGCCTCCAGACAGGCCGATGGGACCAGAGGAGTCGG
Organism: Lagocephalus sceleratus; assembly: GCA_911728415.1. Classification (NCBI taxonomy): domain Eukaryota; kingdom Metazoa; phylum Chordata; class Actinopteri; order Tetraodontiformes; family Tetraodontidae; genus Lagocephalus; species Lagocephalus sceleratus. Next base: position 15,201,816 of record CAJVRN010000232.1, read on the forward strand.
CCCGGGTGGAGCAGCTGGGTGGATGGTTTTAATTCCTTCTTTCTTGCTGCGAGGGACAAATCAGTTCGCTCAGGTTACTGTGCCAACGCAATGGCGTTTCTATAATTGGATAAAAGCTGATTGACCCTACCTGGGCTTTTTCCTCTCCTTCTTCCCCATGATTAGCTCCTTACTGCTTTTGGGCTTCTTAACAGTCTGGAAACCCATGGAGGGGGGCGTCTCCACGGGCTCGTCCAGCTTCTTCTTGTGCTTTTCTTTCTTCTTCTCCTTCTTCTCTCTGTCTTTCTTCTTGGGTTTGGTAACTTGCGGCTGAGACAGCGCTGCCAGCTGCTCATGAACAGCTTTCAGCTTAAGTACAGAAACGCTTGTTATGACACACACCCAGCAGGCTTCACGGTAGTTCGTCGCTCATGCCCCACACAGACGTGCTTCCCCCTCGTTCACGTTAAATCAGCTCACCTGCTCTTGTAACTGTGCCAAACGCTGCTGTCTTTCTTTTTCTGAATCTGCACTGGAGCACTCAGATTCAGAGGAGGTGGAGCTATCATCCGACACAACAGGAGGGGGGACTTGTCGAGTGGAGGGAGCGGGGAGGAGGGCCGATGATGGGGTGGGAACGGGGACAGCCTCCTCTGGGTCATCAGGCATTTTGGCAAAGCGCATCTCAAACACGTCCTGTCAGGGCAAAGGCAGCACGACCTGAATTCACCATAACCTTTTACTTATACTTTAATAAAATAGCATGCACTAACATTGCTTACTTATCAATTTACCAACATATAATACACTGAATGTGGAGGATCCACAATTTTTGTGGCTGTATGAAGAAATCATTACCTGCAGATTGCGCGCCATGCTAACCACATCATGGTCTGGGGGATTGTACTTATAACAGTTGGAGAACATCAAACGCACGTCTGCAGCAAACTCCTGAGCGTCTCTGTACTGTCTGCCGTCCATTTTTTTCTATTAGAGACAACAACAGTTAGCACACATGTTCATCCAGGTGTGTTAGGTGTAAACCTCAGAGTGTGTCTGAAGTCCTCGAGTTCCACATAAACACATTTACGATTAGGCGGTTGATTTTTCATGTATTTTAGCTTCAGTTCCTGACACTACATAGATATCCACTGTTTGAAGATCTTTGTGCGCATTCTTCTGTTGCTTATTGCATTGTGTTAAATCAGAATTGTGAAAATGTTTTGAAAGTTTTTCAATTTTAGGTAAAATTGCAACATTTCAAAGAATTATAAGGATGTTTTTTTATATTTTGAATGAAAATATGAAACATCTCTGTGGCTCCTTATGATCAAATCATTGCACATAAAATCACAAACAATGGTTGTCCTTGAGAAGGGACGTAGCAGCTCGTTGTGGTGGTTTGTCTGAACGGCTCTTTGAGCCGTTTCAGCTGCTTTTCTGCCGTTTTTACTTTTGTGCAGGGTGGGTGAGGAGTCGTGACTGACTCCCATAAGAAGTACAAAGATCGTTACAATGAAGTGATGAAACTGCAGGGATTCTTGGGGGGGGGTGAGTGTATTTAAATTGTTATTGTCTGGATCACCTTGATGGTGCTGAGATCCATGGGGTGCTTGATGATGTCATAGTAGTCATGGAGTCCAAGGGTGTTGACATCAACAGGTTTGTAGAAGGGCCAGGCGTAGGAGGCATGCTTCCTGGACAGCATCTCTCTCACAAGACGAGCACAGAACCTCAGCTGCTCTTGGCGCTTCTGCGGAACAGTCCCTCCGGATTCCAAACCACCACCCAGGTAATGCTGAGAATCTGGCTGCAGTGCCTCTCGCTTGGGCTGCTTGGAAGTGCGAGTGGTCTCTCGCTGCGGCTGAGCCTCGGCAGAGACGGGAGACGATTCGCTGAGCTGGTCGTTAGCTGTCGGAGTGGTGGTGTCTGCTTTTCTTTTCTGGCTCTTCCTTTGCTGCTGAGGGGTTAGAGATCCAGCGTGAGAACAGGAAAAAGGTTTGCACTGAACAAGAAAAGGTGGGTTCTCCTCACCTTAATAAGAGCAGGTGAGCTCTGCAGCATCGCCGCTGGGTGGAGGCCTGGGTGCATCGGGCCTGAGGGAGGAACTGATGTCATGCCCTGGGTCAGAACATCAGGTGTGGACAGGGGGTATGGAGGTCCTAAATGGGGTGCATGGGAGGTGGGTGTAGGAGGCACACGTGGGGGCTGAGGCTGGGCCAGAGCTAGGGTTGGGGGGCCTTGAAAAGCGGGCACAGAGTGGGTGTGAGGGGTGGTGGAGGGGGACGAAGAGTCTTCGCCTGGATCAGACTTGATCAGGGCTGAAAGAAAGGCAGACAGAAATGCCGTTCACTCCTACTTGAACATTATTTATTTTTAAACAATAGACAAAAGTAGCAGGTGGAGTTGGAGTGGGAAAACCAGTACAGCCAACAGGAACGTTACACAAGTCTGACTTGTTGGGTTAGTGGAGTTCATAACCTGACTTCTGGCACCTCATCATCATCGGCCTTTATTCAAAAACAAATCACCTGGCTTCACGTACGAGAAGCTTTTAAAGCAATATTACACACATTTGCTGACATTAGAATTACTTTTACTCGTACCCGACTCCCGTCTGACTCCTCGACGGCCCTTCGGGACCACAGCAATCTCCTTCTCTTCCTGCGGCATCTCTGTGATCTTCTGGAGAAAGACCTTCTCCAAGGCCTCTGCCATGAGGACAATATCATCTCCAGGCTGAACAGACACACAGGAAAAGGTTTTAGAAGACATTAAATGGTTTACTGTGACTTGGGCTTGTGGGCCTCTGACCTTGTTGTAGATGTAGCAGTTTGTGAACATGGTGTTGAAGTCTTGTATACACTCCTGGGCGTTCCAGTAGTAATTGTTCTCCAGACGTCTCTTTATGGTGCCCATGTCCATAGGTGTCTTGATGATCTTATAGTAGTCCTGAAATCAAAATAAAAAATAAAAAAAAAAAAGAAAAGAAAATATCCTCTATTAGTGTCCTGTTTCAGACATAATGATCATCTTGATCAACGCTGGTCTATTTTAACATACGAGGAAATGAGGGAATTAGAGAGAATGTAAATTAGCTTTGATAGACAAAGCAAAAATGGTAAACAAGGTGCTTACAAAAACACCATAAAAGACATCAACTCACAGGCAAATTGAGTTTGACAGCATCCACAGGAGCCTGAAAGGGCCATGCAAAGTGGTGTTTCCATAATGACTTCAGCACCTCTTTAAGCAGATACTGAAAGATAACATAAACAAAGTCAATCATCGCGGCGTTTAAATGGATTAGCCCACAGGAATCTACCTACCTGCAGCTGGTTAGTCTGTCGTTTGGGTTTGCAGGGGTTCCATATTTCGGGGGGTGGGGGGTTTCCGATGAGAGGAGGTGGTGCGGAGGGAGGGTTCTGGCTGCTGCTTGCCTCCAGCCCGTCTCCCATTGTGATGGTGGGTAGTAGAACCAGACAATGTGTGCAGATTGGACCTGACAGGGGCAGGTGGAACCAGGGGGGGCCCCCTCAGGCCATTACAATCCTCACTCTACTCGCTAGAAAGTCAAACAACAAAGGACTGTTTAGGCCATGTGACCTACAAGGGCTGGACACATGTACTGGCAGGGACGGGGAGGACAAGACGACATGCCAAGTACACCAAAGGCTCTTATAGATCCAGGTTCAAAAACAGACAGAACTTTTCCAGCAACGCTGTAGAGGAGCCTCCACTTTGCATCAGACCCTTGACCGTTTTGACACACTAGTAGTTTGTTTACTTTTGGATCTGTTTGATTAAGATACCCCGGCTTTCATCGTGCAATCAGATATTTTACGCTGGCTTGTATTTAAAGTTGTCTGTATATTTAAGATGTTTAATGGAGTCAAAGGTCAACGGTGCCTGTTTATTTTTATTGCGGTTTTATTTATAGCTTAAACATGTAGTTAAAAATTTTGATGAAGATTCAGGCTACTCCATAGACCAGAACCTGGAGAGTGAGGCAATTTACTGTTTAAAGACTTGTGTAATGTGTTTGTTTCTCTCTGTCCCTACTGCAGGTCCTATACTGGACTGCAAGAGGCAAATATGAGAATAAATGACTACCCCACCCAGCAAAGATCATTTAAGAAAACTAGGACCATGCTGAACGAGAAATTGACTGATGAACAATGGGAGGATGCCGTGGTTTGACCAGTCGACATTTAAATCACGTTCCCGTCTAAAATGCACGGACAGGCATCGGTAATTGCATGTGGATTGTGGGACAGAAATTTCAGTTTTAATTAGGCGTTTGCACTATCAAACTAGTGCCAAAGGTTTAGCAGATATCTTGTTCATTTACTTCAATGCAAATTTGACTTACAAATCATTGCATTCTGTCTCAATAACTGCCTTTATCAAACATTTGTGAATCAGGGCTGTGGACCAAACATTGCCACAAAGCTTTAGACCAGTTAGCTTGCAGATTTTATGTTTCCTCGAGGGAGTTGGAGAACTGCATATCTGCATTACTTCCAGATTAGATTGCTCGGGCTAGACTCTAAAATACTGGTTAATCTCTGCATTAAACTGGCTTTAATGAGATCATGAGTTACACATAGAAGAATGAGAAAGTTTGGCGATGCAGTGGTGCTGAATGAGCTTAAAAGATTTCTAACTACATGGAATCATTTTAACTCCTCCGAGTTGGCAGAATAGCTCAAATCTGAGGTGGAGTTCCTGGTAAATAGTTTGGCTTCAGCATTTTAAGATGAGTCATTCTAGGATGTGCACGACAACTACAAGAGCACGAGCATGGAAGCACCAAATCTGACTAAAACTTATTTTTGCGACTCTCACAGTGGCTAAATTACGATTGTTTGTATTTTCTAACAATACTGACAACAGACCTGCATGAGAATTTATGTAAGACGTATGAAATTAAGCACCTTACAATAAAATATTGTTGTCCTATCCACATCACGGTGGCATTTAACACAAGCATCCATCTTAACCAATGCTTACTCACGACACAAGGAGATAATTTATAAATAGTGACACATTTTGATACCAAGGGAGGCAGATTTTTTGACTCACATGGTTGTTGCTGTGCAGCTGCGGTCTAATCCATCTGTGTGATCATATTTCAGCTGACAAGGTGGTGATTTCCTACGATAACAGGTGAGATTTGTCAGCTACAGTGTTAGAGCAGGGAAAATACATGCAGCGGTCTCTGTGGAAAGATACAATGAAGAAAATTAACAAATTCCAAACTCATGTTAAGGAATTTACTGGCATTATTGTATCCTTAAACCTTGATAGATTCAGGGGGACATTTGAAAATCTATGTTGCGGTGTTCAAAGGTCTTTTGTAAATACTTTATGGACCCTCTGTCCATGCTGAAAAGATAATATTTGTGATCTGACATTTGTGAGCCTTGAACATTCTTAAGCTAGCGCCTTAACCTTCAAAAAATAACGTATTTATACTTGAATCGTGTATTATAAAACAATGCAATTGTTATAAAGCTGTGACTCCCATCTCTTGATACAGCTTTCTGTTATGAAAACATTAAATAAGACAAAACTATACACAGATGCTAAGGCTAATGACTGGAAAAAAAGAGAACCTGCAACACGTATAGAAAAATCATAATTTTTACTCTTCACACTGCGATCATCTGTGACAACAGCTTCGATTTGCCTTTCTCCTTGACTATGTTATCCGGCGTTTTGCTGTGTTTTTTTTTTTTTTTTACAGGTCAACGATGCAGGATTTGCTAAGTATTTGGACTGTGGCGAACGATTGAAAGAAAAAAAACACATCGCTGCATCAAAACAGCCGATTGTGGACTCCTGAAACGTGTGCAGCTGTGAAGGTGCACGGCTTATCCTTCAACGGGGGAGCGACTATCGCCCCAAAACAACCTTTATCGCGCTTTCTTTCGTCGGTGACAGTTCCGCACGTAACCGACCTTTCAGAATACAACCTAGGCTAAATGGGTATTCTGGAAGCGACGTACGCCGCCTTCGCCCCGCGCTCCCGCGTTCCTCTACGTAAACTGCGTAGCCGAGAGGACGTAACTTGTGTCACGAATACGGCCTTTCGGGGCTACAAACAAACAGCCTAGCCGCTAAGGGGCTAGCGCGGCGCCGACCCACAGCGAGCCGGGGCGGGGGGGACGCCACCGGCGACACCGAGGAACGAGGGCCGGGGGCGGCGATGGAGGGTCCCGGGGCGCCGAATCGCGCACCGGGAGGGCGGAAAAGGCGCATCTTGTGTGGCGAACGCCGGCGCAAGGCCCGTCGGGGCAGCTCACGCCGCTCCGGCCGGAGCCTGACAGCGCGCCAATTACACCCCCGTTTGACGCCCCGGCGCTCCCGGCGGGCCGCCCGGTTCGAGTGCTCCCGCCCGAGGTGCCCGGGGCGCCTGCACGGAGACGCCGGACCGCGTTTTTCTACCTTATTCGGTCGGCTGTCAGCGGCCGCGGACCTTCCTCGCCCCAAATCCAGAACAAACAGTCCCGTTTTGACGTCGCTGACGTCAGACGCACGGGTGCGGGGGCGGGGCCACGGCGGCGACGTCGGTCACGCGCCGGAGTCTCCGCCCACCGGCTCCTGGTGACAAGGTGCACCTTCCAACGTGTTTTTCCCCCGATGACAGACGATTTTAATAAGATTTGCTTAAACGTTCCTGCGTATTTAATAAAGCGAAAACACCCCTCCGCTGAAAATACTTGCAATGCAATTATAGAATACCCATTATTATATTATCGTGTAATAATACTGTAACGGTTTAGTGCGGGTCAAAGGACAAAGTTGATGAAGCATTCCCGGATTTTTAAGCCCAAACCTCTTGGAATAGCCGCCGCCAGAGTAGTGGGGAATTACTAACGCCATCGTGCGCATTCCCACCCTTTTTCCCTCAACCCACGTGCGTGTCGCCACCCGGTGGCCAGAACTCCCACTACAGCTCGTGACGCTGACCGCAGATGAAGATATAAAATGTTGCTTTAACGACAGAATCACTCCCAGGTACAAGTTGGAGGAAAGTTTATTTCTTTAGACAAAACATTTTTCCTACTTGGTGCCAAGGCCTACACATGTGTTCCATAACAAGCTAGTTTGATCTCTTCCGATACAAAAGAGTCATTTAGTCACCCGTCTTATTTCTGTCATTGAGTCCACGTTCGTAACTAAATGATATGAATTCTGAATATTTTATATACATGACTGATAAGCTCTGTCACACACAACTGTATAATAAGATGTAAAACTTGTTTAAGATAATAAATGGTCAAAATCATCTTAAAGGACAGACTGCTATGGCATTACTTCATCAGATATACACAATAAAAACTCACAAAAAAAAAAATAAAGCTGAACAAAAGGCACAAGTACATGAAAAATGACCTCTATACTCTTCCCTCAACATCTAAATAATATAAACATGTGATTTAAAAAAAAAAAAAAAGGTGACCTTGGGATTTTAGGGATCAATCGCTGGAAAAACAGTTCCCAGGGTGCAACAGTCACTCATCGTTCTTTTCTTCCTCCTCTGCCACCTCCAACCCTTCATCCTCCAGCTCAGCGTGCAACCCTTCCTCGCAGACCTCGTCCTGGACGACGTAGCCCTCCTCCTCCCCTCCGATCTCAAAACCTTCCTCTTCCTGGTGCTCTTGCAGCTCGTCGTGGAGCTCGTCGTGGAGCTCCTCGTGGAGCTTGTCGTGGAGCTCGTCGTGGAGCTCGTCGTGGAGCTCGTCCTGCTGCTCGTCCTGCTGCTCGTCTTGCTGCTGCTGCTCCTGCTGCACCTCCTCCTCCTCCCCCGCCACCTCATACCCCTCCTCCCCCCCCTCCCCCTGTGCTCCCTGCTCCTCCATCTTTTCCTCGTCCTCCCCCGGTGCTGCTGCTGCTGATGCTGATGCTTCAGGTGCTTCACCCTCGAACTCTTCTTGACCCACATCTCCTTCAGGTTGGACCGGGGCTTCGGACGTCTCGCCATCCGCCGCCTCAGAGATCAACTCCTGATCGGCCGCCTCCATCGCCATGGAGTCCTCAGGGTCCTGGTCGTCTTGGTTACCAGAGAAGGGATTCTCACCCTGTTGGTAGACAGTACAGCACTGAAGAAGTTTTGCCTCCAAACTCAACCTTAATAACAGCTTTTAGAGCGTGCCTATCACGTGACTCTGGCTCTATATGATCGTGTTCTGCAACACACACCTTTAAGTAGCTCTCCAACTTCTTGCCAATGAGTTTGTGGTTGAGGATGCTACGAGCGACTGACAGACTGGCCCTCTTCGACTGCTCCATCATACCCTGGGGACAGAAAACATCCCAAAGTCATACATCAATGAGACTCTGGTTCAATAACCCTCGTGTGACTGCGCGAGGTAATCGCGGGAGAATCCAGTCGCGACGTGAAAGCGCCACGTCTTCTCCTTGACGACGGCGGGGCGCCTCACCTTGCGGTTGTAGTTGTGATCGGGCGACTTGATGTGTTTCTGGATCAGGTGGGGCTGCATGGGGATGAAGAGGTCGCAGGCTGCACAGTGGGCCGCTTCCACCTTCCTCATGAAGTGCTCCATGCTCAGCTCTGCACACAAACGAGCCGCGTCAGCCGAGAGACGCTCGCCTGCCTACCAACGGGCCGGCGGGGGCTGCTGCACACCTTTAGTGAGGTCCTGCTCTCTGTACATCTGGCAAATGGCGGCGCTGTGATTCTCCATCTGGCCAACCCTCTGCTCCGTCTTCTTGAACTTGTTCTGCAGATATTCCTACGAAGGAAGGAAGACGGAACGTTTTAAAAGGATTAGGAGCCAGAAGAGACGCAGAACACCAGACGCCACTTTGCCTCTAAGAAAAAGTCTAAATAGATGTTTTACAAGCGTCACCTGTAGGAAGTCTGTGGTTGGCTTGGAGAGCTGCCCTGAGAGGAACTTAAAGTGGTCCTTGTGGAAGCGACTCTCCAAGTGTGCCTCCATCTCCTCCTTGTAGAAAGAGCGGAACTTGCAGACAGAGCACGCAAACATGACCCTGTCCAACAAAGACGAGAACGAAGACCATTAAGAAGAAAAAAAAACAAAAAACAGGACACATTGAAAACAGCGTACGCAAACAGGCCAAACGGGTCTCAGGCAGAGGTAAATATTGGCTCACCTTTCCAGGAAACCCCTCCTCTTCCTCATTTTCGGGTGCTTGTCCTGGCTTTGGCCTGGAGACTGTTTGCCTGGCTGAACCTTCTTCTCCTCTGGTTTGGTGGAATCTAATCACAAGAGCAGGCGTTAGAGGAGCGCAGACATGTTCCCTGATAATAGTAGAGAAATAGTGAGAGGGAGCTTCAGGGAGGTTACCTTTGTCTGCATCCTCAGCAGGGTTTGTTTCCTGAGAAGAGAAGGTTCTTATTAATCATATCATTAAAAAAAATGCAGTTAAAGTGTGGAATTTAACACACTGATGATATCTGGAAGCTTGTGGCTGAAATACTGGCCGTAATCATCACTTTTCTTTTATTTCTAAGCCTTCCTGCAGAAATGTTGCTGTTCGTTCAGAAAAAGGGGATCCTACTCACCTTTGGTTCGGCATTTGTTTCGCTGTTATCGCCGTTCTTCTCGGTTTGCTCTGTGGAAGCAGAACGTGATGGTGTAAAAAAAAAAAGGAAGCATTTCTGACACCCACAGCAGAGGAAGTTCACAACCTGGGGACAAACCCCACCAATGGTTGCTTTGGTTCAAATTATTCATAAAAAAAGAGAAAAACAAATAAGCTTCTACAGAAAATACACATCCAACAGAACTCCCAGAAGCATTTTCCACTCAAGTACCTTCTGCATCTTCTCCTGTGGCACCCTCCGTCCTATTCATCTTCGACTCTGGCTCATCAGCGGAGGTGAGGGATTGCTTCCTCTTCTTCTGCATTTCACGCGGAGGTTTCACCTGCTAAAGTCAACTCAACTTAATATGCAGCCACAAAGAGGCTTTCCAGGAGCATGAACACAACCTGGAACCAGTTGTCTACACTGGACTGTCAGGGCCAATTAGAAGAGGTCAGTCCTTCCCTCAGTGTTACAGAATCGCAAGGCCAAGCGACAAAGGGGAAAACAAGGCAAAGTTAAGTGCGGAGGCCATTTAACGTCCCCAAAAACCAAAGGGGAGGGGCAGTTTTCACTTGCCATTACTTTAGGAAACTGGCAGGTCCACGAGGCTTTTCTGACCACGTTACATAAAGGCTGGTGGTCCAATGAGGCGCCAAATGAGTTTGGACGTGTTATGGATAGACCTACATGTATACAGGCACTATGGCACATCATGTTGAGTTGCCAGAAGGTTTTTAGAAACAGCTTAAATGTTTCCCAGTGTCTGAGGAGCTCTGATTTGGTGGGAGGTACTTACTTTGTTGAGGGGTCTCTTGCGGCCTCGCTGACGGCCAGCCCGTGGGCCCCCGCCAAAATGCCTCCCTGGAAAGTCTTGAGGCCCTTGAATGGAACCCTGGTGGAAGCCCCCACTTTCAGGGTACATGCGGTTGGACAGGAGGGATGGGAGCTTGCCTCTACCACCACCTCCCCCCCGCCCGCCTCCACCCATTGGAGTGGGGTCAGGCCTGCGGCTTCCATAACCTCCTCCAGCTCCTCGAATTCCGCCACTTCCACCCCTTCTGGGGGAACGTCGGCCTGCTCCAGCCCATCCTCCACCTCCACCTCCAGAGCCTCCTCCCGGGCCACTGGGGAAGGACTCTCTCATATTCGGTCGCATTTTAGCGACTCCATAGGAGGAGGAGGGGCTGCCAAAGCCTCCTCCCCCACCTAGCCCAAATCCCTCTCCGAAGCCTGAGCCGCCTCGCTGGCCCACCGGCATGTCGTCCTCACGGCCATCACCAAAACCATAGTTACTGCCGCCAGATCTGTAGAGATCTCGGGAGGAGGTGAAACTGGAGGGGCGCGAGTCAAATGACTCATACTGGTCAAACCTGCAGGAGGGAGGAAGAGGGTTGACAGAGAACAGCAGAGAGCAGGGGAGGGACGGAGCACAGTCAGGTTTGGAATTTTCCACCTGCTTTTCCTTCTCCTCCGTGGTCTCGCTTTCTCTTTTGTTTTCTTCCAATTTCAGAAACCACATGTGATCAGAAATGGGTGATTCTAATCAACCTAGCACTCTGATCATGGCAATGATTAAGGTTACGCAATTTCATCCAACCATGCTCTTTGATGGACATCACATTGTACTCTGCAGATAAGGGAAAATGCAGTTTCCTGATAAAAGTTCATCAAAACAACTGGTGTCTTGGAACTTGCAGGAAAAAAAACCCGGGAGGTGATGGATTGTGGTATACTCTTGGGCACTGGATGAGACAAAGCGGGCCGTTATTCTGAGTTCGTGTACATACCATAAATGTACAGTTGTAAGTTAGCCGAAAGGCTCCAGCCTATGAACTCATCTCTCGTTCGCAACCAAAAACCAGAACGTGGCGTTAGGCCGCATCGAGGATGAGATTAACAGAATACAGTCAGATGAAGTCGTGAGCAGTTACACGCTTCGGGTTTTGGGATGGGCTGTCCGTCTGCAGCAAACAAACATGTGCTCTAAATTTGCAGCTCAGGGGAGTCACCTTTCCCCACAAATAAATCTGGAGTTGTCACATTTAGCCCCAGCAACCATGCACGATGTATTCAGCCACCAAACACACAACTTGGGGTGTACACATTTCCGTCGGGGGTGAGGGTCATGTGTCACAGCAGGTTGAGAGGCTCCAATCACTCGATGAAATAGAAAATGACTTCCTATCAGAGACGGCAAGTCGCTGGCATGCATATCTAACCAGTACCTGCTCTTGAACGAAGGCAGAGGGAAGCAGATAAAAGGATTACCTGTCACATCGAGACCCTTTAAATCCCCCCTCCAACTGTGTGAGCATGTCGAGGCGCTGGTTGATTTTGGCAATGACAGCATCAGCTCCGGTGAGACATCTCTTCATGTGGCCCCCACCTCCATATCCTCCGAGGCCAGACATTGAGTCATAGCCACCAGAACCTTAAAATGTGAGAGGATTCCTGTAACCGCGTCTGTGCGGGAGAGGAGTCAGTAACCCCACACCCCCACATTTGCTAGATTCTGATTTTTGATGCTGCTCTGAACATCATTTACCACCCGTCAAGGTGGTGTCTCTCCCAGACAGGAGATCACGTCTCTACACCCGAGGCCTTTCTATTATCTTAACAAATTGGATTGAAGGTCTAAAACAGCAACTGTAATCTGTCTAATGAAGTGGAATCAGTGCATTTCCACTGATATCACGAACATGTAAGAGGTGCATAGATGTATATTTTCCCCATATAATGATCCAGCTGTGGTGCTGTACCTCTGTTACCGCCGCCGCCGCCTCCTCCACCTCCTCCTCCACCTCCTCCACCACCACCACCTCCAGCTCCCCAGTTGGAGTAACCTATTGGGAAAGAACAAGAATAAAAACTGAAACGACGGAGGACCCAGAGGAGCAGGCGGACAGCCGTGTGCGAACATGTAACATCCAGGACCACTTTGAACCCTAAAAGACCTCTGCAGCGCAACAACACCGCCAGGGACGAAGACACGACTTCGTGACACCTTCTGAGTCGTAATTCTGACTGGTTTCCTGGAGGTTTCTGGGCATAACTGCGAAATTTTGCATCTACAGAAAATTTGCTTTAACCCGTTGCGGTTGTTAAACCCAGTCTGACTCCATTTTATGGGCCAGTTTACGGGACCATTTTAACATATCTGGGATGGCGCAGATTAGCGGCCGAATGCAAAGAGAGGCACTCTCGGATAAATATAATAGAAGAGGATTCTCGCCAGCGTTCAAAGTTGTCTTGTTAGCAGCGGGCTAGCGCCTCTTTGTTTGAGGCTACCGGAGCTAGCGGCTAACGCGGCTAGCCGCCGCGGCGCCCACAACGGGCCGATTAAAGACCGAACGACGACGGCCCCCTCGCACACGGCAGCCGAACCTACCAGAACCGAAGCCTCGGCCATCCATGGTTTGGTTTTCAGACGCTATTGGGACGATTAGATCGAGACACGCCGCCGGCCTCCCTGACGTTGCTGATGAGCACCGGAAGTGCCCCTCCAAAGTCTCCGAAGCGGCGCACCGGCACTTCCGGTAGGCGCCCTCATTTATTTAGTTAATTTTTATTTTTCAAATTAAAAAACCACAAAAGATAACAATTCCCAGGGGTTGTACGCATTTAAATGCAAAATATTACAATAACATTAAATAAATACACTGAAAATAGGCTATTGTTGTCAGGACTTTCTATTTGATTAAACATGTTTGATCTCATTTTCCATAAATGCAAAAATAAGTTTGTTTCTGGTTCGAGTAGCGGCGTTTATCAATACGCCATTTGGCTAATAATGCATGGTTAATCGTGTTTTTGCTTTTTTTTTTTTTTTTTTTACAGATGGATAATCAATGAAGCCAAAAAGAACCATGTGATTCAAACAGTAATGAGGTTGCAAAGGTCATTCCATAATCTGTTGGAGAATGGTGTGCGTGTGAATTAAGGTGTGGCAGCAGCAGGCACTTTGCCCCGCTTGCTGTCCAAGAGTATGTAGAACAACCTTTTTTTCCTCATTTTTGACTCACTAGTGCCCCAACTCACCTCATTTGTAATTACTGTATTTGCTTTGCTCAAACACAGATAGCAGGATCTTCAAACCCTCTTGAAAACACAAGTCACTGACAGGTTTATTTCATATATCATTTATTTACTTATTGCCATAAAGTCATGATAAGGTTTCTAAAGTGTTGCAGTGGCCCTGATGTAAAAACACATCCGTTGTCATGTTATTCAATTTCAGTTGTTTAAAAAATAACAACACTTTACATTTGTGTACATACTCTCATATATAATGTGATATAATGTTAGTCGAAACACAAGGCACTTGGACACTTTTTGAAATACTGACTGGGATAAATAAATGTGCAAAGAAAGAATACACAATACATCAACACGGATACTGGCCACAGTTTGGCCATTGTCGGACATTCACTGTTCTTAAAAAATACTTGAGCAATAGTTTGTAAAATACGTCTCTGCCGTCTCTTTCTGTACTGCTGTTGTTTCAGAGTCGGTGCTGATCCTGCAGAGATCATTGTCTTGATATGATAAAAGCAAAAAAAAAGCTAAACTGCAAGCAAGACGGTCACCCTAAAATCATCGTCCAGTTTCGCCAACACAGATTTTATGTGCTCTTTTGGAGAGAAGTGGGAATACACACGAGGCAGCTCACTAGTTAATTGCAGGGAACACACACAAAACACACAGACGCACAGCCATCAGTATTTTTAAGTCTCCAAACGGCCTTTTCTGACTGCCTGGGAAAACTCCTGCAGACACAGGAACAGCATGCAAAGTCGACAGGGAGAAACCCAGAAAGGTGAGAGTTAAGAAACAAAAAGGACGAAAAAATCCCTTTGATCTGGCCAAAGCTCTTGTGGTGGGAAAAACAAACGAGGGCTCCATCCAGGAGTAATGTTATTTATCAGTGAAGCGGGTTGGTGAGCGCAGATGAAAAAGAAACAGGTCATTCTGTCTGCTTTGATCAAGGTGGTAAAGCTAGGCGCTTGCGCGTGACGCCGAAAAAGTGCAGAGGCGCGGTTCAGACGAGCAGTCGGCCTCGTCGTGTTGACTGAAAACAGGAGCGTGAAGGTTTCCTTTGATTTTACTGTGAGATGAAGTGAGGAAGTCCCTCTCACAAAGCTATAGATGACAGTGCGTGAGCTCTCATCTACTTTGTCTTTCGTCCGTGTTGCAGATTCACCTCAGCAGCTCGATATAATCTCCCTGAGGACTATGTTGTTGTTACGTTGCTGGCGAATGAAGACAAACGAGATGTTTGGATTCCACAGATTTGTCGGCGTTTCTGATTTCAGTAGCAGCTCTGGGCAGTGGGCTGCACCTTAAAGACTGCTTTCACATACTAATACTTCACTATTTAATTAATACTACTAGATTTTGTCCTTGTCTTCTCTGTGTTTTTGCTATGCCCTCAGCGTGCAGCTGGATCTTACCTGCTTTGTCATTTTTCGGACAGCCTAGTTAGAGCATTAAAATGGAAAATTTGCCTTTTATATTATATATAGCAGTCAGATCGTACTGTCTAACGTGGCGTTACAGCATAGAATCTGGTATAAAGTGCCAAAAACACACTTTAACGCAGTTCTGGAAAATTCACACTCTTATAGACGAAAGAGAAATCGTGTTGTACTCTTGATCTGAATGGGATTTTCGTAGGTCTGCGATCGGTAAACTGCAGAAATAAGACCTCAGTCACGAAGGTGACCATGTGTCGTAGGTAAGGAATGGCTTATAGACGTTTCAACAAGGTAAAAAGACAGTGATTTACATCAGAGAGTATAAGATAGCTCAAACATGCATAGTGCTAACACATTTTGCAACCCAAAAGTTGTTTAGGTTTTGTACAATCAACAGAGACTTTAGTAGATGTCAGACAGTCTGTCTTCAGTGGTTCTGGGATGGAAAGGCTGAAGTGCTTTTGTTAGCTTTACAGATGACGTAAGAACACAGTGGTTCATCGGAGTCCGTCAGCCCGTGTACTCAGACAGATCTTCAGACATGACGTCAGACGCTCCCTAGCTGACAACAGCTGGTTTGAGGAGGAGCGCGCTGGGGGGAACTACCACCCAGGACAAATGGTCATGTGGTCTGGACCGCTCTCCCGCAGACAGATTCAGGACTTCCCCCTCCTCCTCCATCTCCTCTTCCTCTTCTCTCTCCCTCCCGCCCAAGTGTCGAATGCCTCTCAGAGCCCCCAGCCCCAACATGGACGTGGGGCCGAAACGTAGCAGCGAGTCCGAGAGTCCGAGCGGTCCCAAGCCCCCCCTTGCCCCGCCCACGGGGAAGAGCGGCAGTCCCGGGTGGCCCAGAGCTCCGGTGTGGCAGAAGGCCGACAGGGGCAGAGACGTTCCCAGGCCCCCGAGGAGAGCTGCGGCGGCCCCAGGGAGGATGACGCTGGCCCTGCCTGCAGACGGCAGCTCTGCGGGGCTCTGGTGGCTGGCCTGGCCCAAACCTGGGCCCAGTCTGCTTAAGGGGCCCTGCTCCTGGGCGACAAAGTGCCCATGGGCCTTGATGTGCTTGCGTAAGGAGCTGGGATCTGTGTAGCGCTTCAGGCAGCCCGCCATCTTGCAGTAGTACGGCTTGTCTATGTAGTGAGTGCGGGTGTGTTTGAACCGGTCGCTGGAGTTGGAGTAGCGCTTGCTGCAGCCCTCGTACGGGCAGATGTAGGGTTTCTCTCCTACAAGTAGAGCAGAAGAGAGTTGTTTTAAACCCCGGGCCACGCGCTCATTCATGAGGCTCAGGTTAGCGTCGCGCACTCGCCTGTGTGGGAGCGGGTGTGGATCTTCAGGTTCTCCAGACGTGAGAAACTCTTGTTGCAGGTGGGGCAGTGATGCGGCTTCTCGTTGGTGTGTGTGCGGATGTGAATCAGCATTTTGTACCTGCAACACCAAAAACAATCTCCCCGTAAGATCCTCTGGTGTCAACGTTATCTTGCATGTGGAGAGCTCAGCTCCAAACATACCTGGCGTTAAAGCCCCGCCCGTTGCGTGCACATCCTTCCCACTGGCAACAATACCCAGAGTCCTTTTCAGGCTTGACGTGAAAGTCGTTGATGTGGTCGACCAAGTCCTGCAGCGAGTCGAAGAGCTGGTGGCACTGGGGAGAAGAGAGGGCATCACTCCCAAGCCCAGTGCTGACGGTACGACATTGTGGCTGAGCTGGATTCACCTTCATCCAGCGACAGGCCAGCTGACCGTCCAAGGACGACTCTGGAGAAACCGGCTTCTCTCGGTTCTGGCCAACGAACGCGGAGGGAAAGTAGGCCCTGGGTGGACTTCCGACGGGCAGATAGAACTGGTAACCCTGTGGTGAAGCTCCGCCCTCCAAGCCTCGAGGACGAGCTGGTTCCTGAAGAGAGGAAGAACTTGTGACAGCAGCCAGTGGGGAAAAAACCCCTCATTCACAAAATGGGTCTATTTCCTGTCAAATCCATAAACCAGATGTTTAGATCTGAGGAGTCTTTATTCTTGGTGGAGTCTAAGTACGCAAAAAAAAAAAAACGTTCCTGCGGTCTTCGAGTGACAACTCCTGGACTCACCCGTGAGAAGAGGTGTGGCTGAGGGCTGCTGCTGCTGCCGGGGGAGTCCAGAGGGGAGGAGGGGGAGAGCGAGGAGGGGGAGGAAGGAGACGGGGAGAACGAGGAGGTGTGGCGGGAGGAAGGTGACAGGCTGAGGTCCAAGGCTGGAGCTGGACTGAAGCACAGTCCTGGTCGATCTTGAGAGGGAGACTGAGAATCTGTGTGAAAGAGTTAAAGATATTACTATCTATACTATATTATTATCTGAAAGAGTTAAAGATATTACTATCTATACTATATTATTATCTGAAAGAGTTAAAGATATTACTATCTATACTATATTATTATCTGAAAGAGTTAAAGATATTACTATCTATACTATATTATTATCTGAAAGAGTTAAAGATATTACTATCTATACTATATTATTATCTGAAAGAGTTAAAGATATTACTATCTATACTATATTATTATCTGAAAGAGTTAAAGATATTACTATCTATACTATATTATCTGAAAGAGTTAAAGATATTACTATTTATACTATTTTATTATCTGAAAGAGTTAAAGATATTACTATCTATACTATATTATTATCTGAAAGAGTTAAAGATATTACTATCTATACTATATTATTATCTGAAAGAGTTAAAGATATTACTATCTATACTATATTATTATCTGAAAGAGTTAAAGATATTACTATCTATACTATGTTATTATCTGAAAGAGTTAGAGATATTACTATTTATACTATTTTATTATCTGAAAGAGTTAAAGATATTACTATCTATACTATATTATTATCTGAAAGAGTTAAAGATATTACTATCTATACTATATTATTATCTGAAAGAGTTAAAGATATTACAACACTCGCGGCTACTTGATGTATGCCACAAAGATCCGAGTTAGTAAAGCTTGATGATTCACTGATGAGTTGCTTCCTGCCTTTCATTGACTGGTCCATTCTTTCTGTACAGTCATCGCTGAATCACCAGATTCCAAGTTTGGAAGCCACATTTCCTATGAAATGGCACTTTTCCAGACAGTAGGTGGAAACTATGGCTACACAAAACAAGTGGAGCGTCCCCCCACGGTGTTCGGAGACGTGCTCTTTCATTCTAGCCTCATGCTTTACGCCACACGATGTTATCAATGTGAGAGACGGAAGGTTGGATGACAGCAGCTGGACCGAAAATTCCCGATAACGGATGTTTTCGTAGGGTCAAGCATCAAAACTCTGACGGCTTAAAGAAACTTTCCTCTGGTTTCATCAGGGAAATGGAGGAGAAGGAGAGACATCACCCCTGTCCAAACCTTTCATAAAAGTCTCCCCTTCTCTTCCATTTCTTTCTTTCTTTCGTCACATTTGGACCAGTATTACTTCCCGAAGGTCTTTCTCAGTGGGCTGCCTGCCCAGTGTGAAAAATGACAGCGAACCAAATTGTCTTTAACTTCATTCTGGATCCATTTTAGGAAAGAACCCAGAGGGCAAAAGGACATTTTTAAACATATATTATCTGCATTTTTGGGAAATAGCGATGATAAATCGCCCATTCAGACCGTCACAGAAGCCATTATGGAGTTATCATGGAGGGCTTCAGGTTAGCATCACGCGCTCCTTATTATGAGCTCTGCCGGCGAATCTGCAGACCGTGTGTGTGTGTGAGAGGCCAAAAGAGTTGCCCCTCATTAGATTTACCAAATTAAGTTAAACATAAGTGAGAAGACAGACAGGATCTGCTTATCGCGCAACTGCGTTATCGCGGTGAGAACGTCGCGGCTGCAGCAGATGGGCTGAACGTACCTGGGGAGGAGGGCGGGGAGGGAAAGGTGGCGCACAGCAGGCGGGGTCGTGTGACAGCGAGGGGGGGGCAGATGGAGGAAGAGAAAGGCCTCTTCCCGAGTCTGACTGGACCGTCTCTCCGTCCAGAGGGTAACTTCAAGTCCAGCGGCTCGTCCAGGGACAACATGGCTGCCGGTGGTGGTGATTCCGCGTACCTGAGGGGAGGGAGTGGCGCCAGAACGCCGAGGGGACACTCTCAGCTGTGTTGGACAACACAAACCTTTGCTCAGTCAGATCCTTCCTGTGCGAGGTTTCGGTTTCCACTGCACAAACCCCCAAGACTCCCAACGCCGCGATCCAGTGGAGCGATCGATGATGACGGAAAACCCACGGTGGAGCTTTTTGATCATCGCCAGCCCATCGCAGGACACACACACACACACCATTAACTGACCCTGAGGGAAGAAACAGGGACCCCGCGCTGCCACGTGGAGATCCTCGACCTCCGCAAATAAAAGCCCGGAGCTGGAATCAAAGGTGGAGTGTCCTGCTGCGCTGCCTCCTGCACCACCGTCATCAATAACATATGGATTTGTTCTGAGGTTGAGCTGTTGAACTTTGACCCAGAACAAGTTAAACAGCTTAACATAATGTCTATAGGTACAACTAACAGTATTGCCCCCTACGTTGTGATACAGTTGTTCCAGCTGTAATACACACTCCTAAAGCTGCTTTGTCTTATAACGGACATATAATAATAGTAGGTAACGATTCCACTGCAACGGGGGCTTTGGTGTAGTTACTCTCACTGCCACGAGGGGGAGGTAGTGATTCAGACTTCAAGTTTAATTTAAAAAAGTAAGAAAGCAAAATCACGTTCATGCGAAACACAAAAAATAAATGAAATTTGCTAGTTTAACAGAACTTTCTCTGGGTAACCCGTGCATGAGTTGCAGCCGTATCGCACGGCTGCATAATCTCCATTGGCCGTGCAGCGATAGCTGGCAGTAAAATATTATTAATTTACATTCGGTGGTTGGATTTCCAAGCAGAGTCTGGTATTCATGCAGGCATCTTTCCAGCCGCCTGTGCACCTCTTCAACTTCTAAACTCGCCGTCGCCACAGATTCTTCCACCACAATCACCGACAGGATCCCACGACATAATATGAGGCAGAGGCTAAACCACAATGAAGTCAGTGTTTAGGTCCTTCTGCCAGTGTGCCAGCTACCTCACCACACTGGTTTCACATTCCACAGCAACCTCACACACACACGCACGCACGCACACACACACACACGCACACACACGCACTGTTATTTGTGATGGCATGTGCATATACAGAACCATATGCATCCAGTCACGCATTCAGACTGAAGTCATACCAGCAGACATGCGCAAAACTTGTAACCACACGTGAGTTCACCCCCCCACACACACACCCCCGCACACACACACACACACACACACACACACACACACAGACACAGGGCCTTCCCCTCTTTTCCCTCGATGACCTGCGTTTGGGCAACATGCCCGGACCCTCTTATGGATCCCCCAGCGCCTTGCAAAACACATACTTTTTAACCATTCACACAGGCACGCACACAAACATGAGCCCGTCACACACACACACACACACACACACACACACACACACACACACACACTCAGACGTGGTGCACATGTACAGTACGGAGCGACCGACGCAGATTCTCTGCGTTTCCCAAAGTCGACTTCGATCAACAGAACTTCAGGCTGTTTCCAGAGACATGGACGCCTGTGAGGAGCTTTTCGCGCCTCTTACGCGGCGTCACGTGCGCGGCGAGCGCTGGAAGGCACCGCGGACGCAGACGAACGCGCATGTGACGGCCATCAAAACAGCGGTCGGGCCCGGTGGACGTAGCTGCCTCCACATCTGTAACACAGTATTCACACGAGAGTCTGCGCTCCTCTCACAGGAAGCCTCTGCTCGCACGACGCCCTGATCTGGCCTCTCCCTTCTCATTTTTACTCCCCCCCTCTCTCTCTCTCTCTCTCTCCCTCCCTCTCACTCCTTCCTGTGGTTTTCCTCTCCCAGTCCTCCAGCAGAGCATACCTCTCCTGTTCTCCTCCCCTCTCCTCTGGCCCACTCTTTTTCTTCTCTTCCATTTTTACTCGGGTGTTTCCGAGCTCCCCTTCTCTTTTATTTCCTCACCAGGCCCCGTCTCTGTTTGAAGACGACTCCACGTCGTCGTTTTGTGAATGCGCACCATTTCTCCTCTCTCTCTCTCTCTCTCTCTCTCTCTCTCTCTCTCTCTCGGGTGTAAAACTCAGAATAAATCAAATGTCAGTTCTCTTTTGAAGTGCAGGAATGGATTACACTGAAAGGCGTGGGGGGGACAGAAGACGCTGAAACAACATCAGCCCTCATTTTTTAGCGGATACGTCCTTTGATCCCTCCATCCCACGTCCTTATAAGGTATTACGCAATGCCAGTGTAACAGCGAGGAGGGTGACGTGGGGGTGGAGGGGTGTTTTCATTGCTTTGGATTTTAGCACAATTTCAACTGAACTGGCTGAAACTGGACGCCCTGTTTGAGCAGCAAACATCAGGGAAGATGAAAGAGAACAAAGGAAGAAAGCAGCGTGGCCCAGATCTTCCAGGATCGGGACCGGCGGACGGCGTCGCGTTTTCGGGGCGAACCGAGGCGAACTCCATCCACGAGCGGCGAAACGGAAATTCGCCACCAGTGTTCACAGCTCGTGAAGGCGTCGGACCACTGTTTTATGTGGCGTCGCCTCTGATTCACGCCGTCGGGGGGGGGCCGGCGGAGAGGGCGAGCGACGCTGACGGACAAGGATGGAGGCAGCGAGCTGTGGGAGTCGACCGCGGCCTGCCTCCCTCTGCGCCTCCTCACACGTTTCCCATTATTCACTCCAGTACCCCCCCCGCCCCCCCGCCCTCCCTCCCAGCAGCGCCAAGTGATGCAACGCTGCAGAGCAAGTCTGCAATAACTGTCAGACGCGCCTGCAGCGTCTCTCGCTCCGACGCTGGCGTCTTCACCATTTAGGAGGTGGGCGGTGGCGGCCGTCCGGAGCGGGGGAGTCATCTCTGAGGACAGGGATTAATTGGTTCTCCGCTAAAAATGCACTTCCCAGACGCTGTCCAGGCCTTCGGGACCGCTGTCGCGGCTGATCACGTGCGCGCGTTTCATCCAGATTAAGAGTTTTCTGTTGATTTGCTTGTTTTTTGTTTAAATGTTTACACGTGACGCACAAAGGGACCAGAGACCTCGGTGGCCAAACACTGTGTAGGCAATAAAACGGAGCTGAGAAAAAGGGATGAAAGGGGCAAAATTTCATTTGGGAGGATAAACCTACTTTGCGGTTTGCGCAGATTGTGATCTGATCTCCCAAACCACTTCCCCAGATGGGGACGGCATTACAAAAAAAAGTTAGCGCAGCTATTAACCGGAGGGTGGGGCCCCACAACGGCACAATAGAGAAACACAATATATTCTGTCGGCAAATATCAAGCGACTCAGCTCTGGAAACACCAAATTAAAGCTCAATTCTCTCCCGTCCCTGCCTCTCTTCTGCATTGGGAGTGTTCCCTCCTTTACCACAGCACGACTTTCACTTAACGAACGTTAAAACGCTAAGCTGGCACGCTGCAGACGTCCAAATATGATCCTGATTACAGAGGGAATTTAAGGAATTTGTAATTTATATTTTAGAATTGAAAAAATATGGTTATCATTAGCGTGAGGAGTCCATGAGCTCTTGGCCGGAGATGACAGGAGGCCGATGAGTTACTGGCTGGTGACAGTCATGCGTCGGGGACAAGCACGGGGGGCCGCTCGTCCCCTCAACACGTGACGAAGCGCCGCCCTCGCGCTCGCTTTACGTTCGCTCATTCAGAGGTTTCAGCGTGGAACGTTAGGAAAAAGGTTCAGGCCCAGACCCGTCCCCCGTGTTGATCCCAGCACCCACGGACCGGATCCACACGACCCCCCCGGTCAAGAGTCCTCAGGGGGAAACACACCAATTAACCTTTTGGCTTCAGGGACAAAACACACACACGCACCAGAACGGAGGAAGGCCCCGGGTTGGGGTTTGATCCCAGGACCTTGTGACTGTGGGGCCATTGAGCACCAGCCCAGTGCGGTTTCACATCGCCTCCCACCCACCCAATCTACGCCCTCCCCCCCAGCATGAACTGGGACCAGTACAGCAGCCAGCACACAAACCTCTTTCTCCCACCACAACATGGGCCACCGCCTCCGTCTGAGGGGCAGCGGAAAGAGCGGAGGAAGGAGGTCGGGGAAGAGGGGAGCGAGCGCAGATGTCGTGGGTGGTGTTGGATGGATGAAGCAAGGGGGAATGAAGAAGGGAGGAAATGAAAGACAGAGAAAGGGAGGAGGGTGTGGGGGGGGCAGACGGAGGGAAGAACCGTCGTTAACCTTTGAGAAGGCCCTGAAATCTCTCCTGTTTTCTGCCTCTGTCGCCCATTTTCATTTTTCGTCTTTCATGTTTTTAATTTCTCTTTTTCCTTTCTCTCATCCCTCGTTCATTCCTTCAGCTCTGTCATCCAGACCTAAAACACACAAACACATGTGCCTCACATTCCTACGTGCAGAGCAGATTCACCCAATTTGTTTCCACTGCGTATGCCTGTGTGTGTGTGTGTGTGTGTGTGTGTGTGCGTGCGTGCGTGTGTGTGTGCCAAGCCAGTAAATAATAACACATTCCAGCTGTACTGTAGGCCGTTCTTCTCATTCTCACTGGAGAAACAAAGAGGGGGTGAAAGGAAAAAGGCTATGAAATGTGAGGGCAATGAGCTGGAAATTATGGACATTATGAGCCCTGCAGGTCTAAAAGTCTGTGATTTAAACCCTCATAAAATGTACGTTAACACAACAAACACGTAGGGGAACGATGCCACACAGGTAAGTCAGAGAGTTTTCCTTAAACACTTTGGGCCTAATGGTTATTCTGGCTTCAGGACCAAAGAGAAAACACGCTGACATTTCACCCTGACTCTCTTAATTTGCTTGAAAAAAGCTGAAACTAATTGAGGCTAATTCTTAAGAAAACACCCCCCCAGGCCCCCAACATCGTGCAGATGGAAGACAGAATTAAAAAAAACAAAACAACACAAGACCAGAGGAGTAGAAAAATGCATCATTCTCTCCAAACAACACAAATGTACAGAATGATATATTATTTACATGAGTCCTTGGGTTGAGTTACGAGGTTCTGTGTTGTATCTGCTCGTGTTTATGAGATTGAACTGACTTTCTTCAGCTTCTGCCCTACTTATTGTAGGACTTTTTCCTTTTAAAAGGGAAAGTTAAGTAAAAAAAAGCCCATTAAATAAACTTTTAAGTCTATTTCAGATATCGTGGATGGTGTGCTCAGCCCTGCAGGTGTGTGTGAGCCCACACACACCTGGTTGTCGGGGTATGGTCCTAACCAGGCCTGCAGCGTGCCGACCTTCACCCAGAGGTCAAAGGGCCACAAGCAGGGGGGATCTGAGGCTCCGCGGTTCCAGGAGTCCCTGCTCAGGTGAATGTGCCCGCGTTTGTGCTGTCACAGAAACCTGCAGCCACCTTTGATCTAAGGTGAGATCAAAGGTGGAAGAGAAAGGAAGAGAGAGAACAATCTCTCCACTGTGGCCTCGTCTCCGGCCCCCTGCTTCTTTTACCATCTACTTCCATCTAGGATACTTTTTCTTTAAGTCCATTTCCTTCTGTCTTCTGCTCACAGTTCTCTCCCTCGTTCTTTGTCAGGCGTGTTTTTTTATTTTTTTTATTTTCAAAGGGGCCAGCAGCTCGTTCCTTCCTTAAACACAGAGCAGAAGGAGGCTGAGGGGGGAGGGGGGGGGCGAGGTAGAGAGACGGAGACCGGGGAGTGATGTCGGGGGGTGCTGGGGTGGGGTTTGCGGAATTCAGTCTATGTTTGGTTTGGAAGTAAAGGCCCAGAGCTGGACTCTCAGGAGAATAATGGAAAAGAGAGGGAGGAGAAAGGGAGGTTTATGGATGTGTGCGCACCCTCACAGGTGGTCGGCACGCTGACGGGAGGCCGTGTGTGCACGAGTGTTTGTTTAGCGCACTGAGCATGCGTGGACGTCTCTGTGTTTATTTGCAGATGTTGGCACGGACGCTCGCGCGCTTTTAGCATGTTAAGATTCAGAGTAGGAGGTAAAAACGACATTCCTGGAGGAAGAGGAGGAGGAGGAGGAGGAAGGGGGAGACGCAGGGAGCCAGTGGTTAGTTAGCGGTTTGAAACTAAGAGGAGAAATATGAAGGTCTGGTCCAGGGCTGGGTCCAAAAGCTCTACCACAAACAGCCGAGGAGCCAAGGGGAGAGGAGAAAGTAAGAAAAAAAAAAGGAAATGTCAGAGAGGAGACCCAGAGCAGGCCTCGCAGCTCGCCCTCTTCCCATATGAGGGCTGCTAACTCCTGCCTCCGCCGCAGGGGACGAAAGTGCTTTTCTCTGAGCTGAACCCGCTGAACCCTTCCAGCAGAGGTCTGGGGGCCAACAGCCACATGGGGGGGGGGGCTTCACCAGGGGTCTGAGGGGGGACAAAAGAGCGGGGCCAGAGCTGGCACGCCTTTTTACTGAACACCGCCGCTGGAGGTGAGAAGAGGGGTTTTTGACGCCCCGGGGTCAGTGGAGGGTCAGCAAACGCACCATCAGAGACCCCCCCCCCCCCCCCCACCGGCATCACGTTCCAGCCTCCCGGAAGAAGCATCAGAAATCTGATCTTTGACGAGCAGATTGGCCGGCGTGGAGGGGTCTCGCCGTGTGAGCAGCGGTTTGGAGCAGGCTTCAGTCAGATCAAAACATCCCAAGAAAGATTCACTCTGACTTTTAGGCTGTTCTTTTCTCTTTGCATCACTTGTTTTAACAAAAGAAGCAAATTCAATCGTGCTTAAAAATGTTCTTTTGTAAATTTCCACTTAGTTTCTTCCACCCCCAGTTTATTTATAAAATAGATGATTTGATAAATCAAAATGGAACAAAATGGAACAAATAGAACAAAATGTTTTCGAATACAGCCTCATTATCATTAACGTCATTAACATTAAATCCTCACTAACACTATTTATTTTATATTTTGTATTAGCCTTCTGTTCTCTGACTTTCCTTCCTACACACCAAAAACACACACATTTGTACTTCTATATTAGGGAGGACTTTCATCCAATCCCCTAATCTTCACAATGAAGGTCCTGACCTTTGACCTGAACCCAATTCTAAACCTAATCTTAAAGTCTTAAGCCTCAAAAAGACCTTTAGAGTTGGCCGGAGCAGCCACGATGCCTCTCAATTCCCAAAAATGTCCTCAGTACTCTGGCGCTCGCGTCACAGCGCGCCTCAGAGCAAACACACACAGGCTGCGAGCGCGACTCCCACCCTTCAGGAGCCCGTGTGGTTGGACGTGGGCCGTAATAGTGGCGCGCCCAACAACAACAGGAAAATTCACCCCCGAGCGTCCTCCAACCTCCGGAGCAAAGCATGATGCAACGGGACTGCAACCCGCACCGAGCACGACCTTTCACCCCGACCGAGATCCATCCGAGCCCAGTCTGGACTGGGAACAGCTGGAGGTTCTCTCAGATGGGAGGGGGGGGGTTAATGGACCAGACGTCCACCTTCCAGCACTCGTGTGAAGAGGAGCTACAGGTTGTCAACGAGTCCAGAGGTGACCACTTTGAAAAGTGATGCTACAGCGGGGGGGGCTTTAGCAACGGTCTCTGATGTGCAGCGTCTAACTGGGCTCTCTTACTGGGAGAGATGGGAGCGAGACAATACCAGCGTGGGTTTAATGGTGGGGGGGGCAGG
Source organism: Lagocephalus sceleratus (assembly GCA_911728415.1). Classification (NCBI taxonomy): domain Eukaryota; kingdom Metazoa; phylum Chordata; class Actinopteri; order Tetraodontiformes; family Tetraodontidae; genus Lagocephalus; species Lagocephalus sceleratus. Next base: position 15,228,530 of record CAJVRN010000232.1, read on the forward strand.
CTGAAAATGTGTCATTACAGTCACACAAGCAAAATAAATGAGACAAAAATGGACAACGGGGAGGAGGAGGGAGGTGAAGAAGTGGGAAAATAACCACAAGACAAACAGTTCCATTTAAAAAGCCCACTTTAGATAGATAGATAGATAGATAGACAGACAGACAGACAGACAGACAGACAGATAGACAGATAGACAGATAGATAGATAGATAGATAGATAGATAGATAGATAGATTACCTTTGTAAACAGCCTCCTCTGTTTGGGGATGAAGCCTCCAGTGAAAACGACACTAACCAGCAGAATCAGAGTTCTGTCGTCCTCCGAACCATCTTCGATTATCGATCAGTTTCTGATTCTGTTTCGAAAGCAAAAAAAAAAAAAAATCCTCCCAGGCGGGGGTCGTTCTGTTGCGGGGGGGTGGCAGTTCTCAGAGGTGAGGCTGAAAACTCTGGTCTTCAAAGTGTTTGTCTTCTCGAAAGTGGACTTGGTCTGGAGGAATGTCAAGTTCAGAGGAGGAGACGCTCTCCGGGAGGCGCGTCGCCCAGTTGCGACGCTGGTCAACTGAAACTCCAGCAGGCGAGAGGAGGGAAGATACTGGGAGGAGATGGGGGAGGAGGAGGGAAAGAGGGGGGGCGTCACAGCCCAGTGTGCGAGATTTCCAGCTTTTTAATCATGATCAGAAATAAACAAGCACGGGACTGCCTTTAATCCTGCAGCCGCAAAAGGAGTAAGGGTTGTTTTTATGTAAATGCTGACACCTATCCCTTTAACTGGCGCTCAAAGTCAAAAGCAGTTTTCAAGCTTTCTGGACAGTTTGGACATTTATAACAACGGACTTGGTGGTGCAGTGGAATTATAGTTATATGGTGGAGAGGAAAGAAGTATAATTATATTTATAAAAGCCCTGCGATCCGCTGGAAACGAGTTCAGGGTGTACCATGATGATAAATAATTATAATGTGTTACGTTGTACCGCCGATATGCGGACTTTGTCTCCCTCTAGCGGTTCAAGTGGGGACTCACACCTTTCTCCATAGAGGTTTGCGCAGTACAAACACAAGTACAGCAATATATTAATATTTCTATTTACCGTTTGGTCATCTTCAGGCTCTAAAGTCTGTCTTAAGTCACTCTGAGTCTGTCAAGGGCTGTGTTTGTTGATGGGTGAGAATCTTGGTGGGTGGACACACTTTCATTAGGGTTTAACCCACCGGCCCAGACTGAGGAATCGGAAGGTCTTTTAAAGGCATCGTGACCATGTGACCATGATTGAAACCAACTGCGGCCCACATTTACAACAAGTATAATGTGTACCGCAGCAGTACGCACACTCCAACCTGCTGATAAACACAGGTGAGTGTGTACTAATCTAAAGGTTGCACCTTTGATCACATGGCTGCTCTCTCCCCAGCCGGAACAACCACCCGACTCTTGAAGCCACAACTCGTCCACAACTTTTGGACGAGTTGGAACAATGGTTGGGGGGTTGGTTGGTTGGGTAGGGTTTCTAGGCGACACAACACTTCCGGGTCCTGGATGCTTGTTCCCACAGCTGCTGTTCACAAGGACATTTCACACTGATGAGTGTGTTCTCCTCAGGGGACAAAGGTCTGCTCACCTGGTAGAAGCACGTGACTCCCTCCCATCTCAGGACCATCCCAACCCTGATCCTGCCGCCTCTGTTGGAAGATTGTGACAGTGTGGAGACACATTAGGAACTTCCTCTTCATGCAAGGGAGTAACAAAGCCTGTCACCATTACATGGATTTCAGGACGAACAAACATTTGTTTGTGGTTAGCTTTAACTCTTAACTGGGACTGAAGAGCAGATTCAGTCACAGATTTTCATGTTTTCACAGATGCCGATGCTTTAAACGTTTAGAAAATGCTGCTCTGAGTAATGAAACGAGCTCCATTAATGTTTCACTGCTTTGAATTCAACGTGACCTGGAGGTAAATATCCAGCGAAGGTTTACAACAGGCCGTGCTTGGGACAGACACACCCATCACTGGGACAGACATTCCACAGATAATGCAAGTGGCGTTAAACTTAATTCTAAAGACCATAAAGACCACTGGACAAACGCTGCACACACCAAAATTCCCTTCTATCAACCCAATAGAATAGGTGCGGTGGTCTATCCCTCTGATTTACTTTTTAATTTTAGTTGGTTTTTTTTGTGCTGGTTTTGCTCATCTATTCTTCCAACAGCTGAGCAACAGGACAAAAGATGGCATCACGTCATTGTTCTGAGTTGAAGAGATTTGCAGGGTGAGGTTTGAACCTCAGTCAGTCGGGACCCCTTTCATGTTTGGGCGCCGTTTGTTTTCAGCGCCCTGCACATCCTGAAGCCTTTAGATATGAACTGTCAGGACGTGAGTGTAAACCCGAGAATTTGTCATTCCGAGAACACCCAGCACTCTGTGAGTGTTGGTGGTCTCCACAAGCGAAAACGCGTGTTTGGATTTAGCGCAGACGGAGGTCACACTCAGCTCAGGTGTCAGAGGATCCTGTTCACCACAAAATCTCTACCTGAGCCCCCAGCTTGTCCGGCGGTTGCGTAAATCAACAGCTCAGAAACCGCTTTGTGAAAAAATCACATCGATGCTTCCGCACACACGTCCCCAAACGCGTATTGTGGTTATATTGGAAGTACACCTGGCGCAGAGCCTGCTGCTGAGAACAGAGAACATGACAGTTTGCGACCCAACAAATCACACTTTTCAAAGTGTAACAACATCACACTGCAAATTCGGTGAGACAGCTTTGCTCAAGAATGAGAAGAAAATCCGCGTCCCTCTGTTGTATCACCGCGCTAAAGCGCCTCCAGACGGGCGGTAAATTCTCAGACTACGCTTCAATTGTGGTGGGAGACCCAGAAGATGCTTTTAATTTGGGATAATTTCAAAACAGGACTTTGTATTTTCATTCACTTTGTATTCCATTACAAATATCTCACTCTTCCCTCTTTGCTCGAGGACTTAAAAAAGATGATCTAGTGAGGAGGGAAAAAAAAGACAAGCATGCGCGGAAGTTCACGCCTCGCTTCAATCCTCACTTCATCAGACCCAAGCGTAAAGAGAAGGATCCAAGGAGGGAGAGTAACGGGGGTCGGGCAGGTGAATCGGATGGGCCAACAGGTGAGAGTTTAAACTCGGTTTAATTCATCTTCGGCTATATTAAACTTATTATAATTTAAGTCACCGAAATTTTCACCCGACCACGGATCTTTGGGCTGTCTTCACATTCCAGGTTAAAACAACATACTTTAGATTAAAAAGATCTAATGGGGGATGGTTAAACCCAGGTCTGGATATTTAGAATCGTTTTACCGGCATCTCCCCTCTATGCGTAATTACGCACCAGGAGAACGCCAGGAGAGTTAAGATAACATTACCTTTGACACCTGCTTCCGGGGTAATCCAGGTGGTTTATGTATGTAATAATATAACTATGACTCAGAAAGTTAACATTTTAGTCCGTTTATAAAGTAAAAAAGCCGTGAGGAGCGAGTTATCGCAGAGGCGCATTGACGCTTTGAATGAGACAGACAGAGAGAAAGACCAACAAGACATTTCACACACTCAGATATAGTCGGTTTTAGTTATTTTAGTTCAAATATTGTCGCAACGATCAGGTGACCGCTCAGGTTACTAGGAAGATTCATTTAGTTTCCTCAAATGTGTCACAATCCTCTTTGCATAACATGAATTTACCCAAAGTGTTCGACCCAAACAGAATCAAAGGACTTCTCAGTAAGAGAGAGCAATAGCAACAGAAAGAGAGCAATAAGGACAAAAGGACCTTAAAATTAAACCATCTCGTGGACTAAAAAATATCTATAAAGCTCAAATTATGTATAAAGTAAATAATAATATGCGACCAGAATGAACTCCTCTCTGTATGTAGAATATGTATGTTTTGTACTGTGTACATTTTGTAAATGAAGAGGCAGAAATGTAGAGAAATGGTAGAACAAATAAGATAATGCTGTCTGCCACGTGGATTGAGGAACTGTTTGAGGAACAAGTGACTTTTTTATTGGCTTCTCGTCAACATTTGCATACATAATGTTTAACGATGTGGATGCTCAACAGAAACTTACTCACTAAACCATTTTTTTAAAAATATTGTGGCAATGACGCCTGATGATACTAAAATGTTAATGTGTGAGGTTTTTAAATAACAACAGACTAAAGAAAAAGGTTTCAACGAGCACTTCCTCAGGGCTGAACAGGAGACGAGGAAACCTGTAACCTCGTCCTTTCTCCATCAATTATTGACTAGTTAGTATTGCCTGTGTTCTATTAAATTAGGGCAGCATAGATAAAATATGACATATGGCACGTAGCAACTTTGGTGTTTGCTGAACGTGACCGTTTCCTCCTTCATCAGAGCTTTTAACCCGTTCTGTCTGAATTAGCAGCAGGAGCTCATCAAACATGTGATTTAAGGGGCTTTGGTAGCAGAGAGAGTTACAGCAGATGCTTCCACGCGTTCTTACCGGTTTCCTGTTTTTTTCCAGACTCAGGTCAAAGATGGCGTTTCACCAAATGAGGCCTGTTTTTAAACATTGCTTCAGGATCCTGCTGCTGCTGTGTGTGGTGCTCGCCATCTTCTGTTACGTGGTGTCCAGAGACTCTTTGGCGACAGATGAACTGTTTTTACTTCATAAACAATACCAGAGGTTCCTCAAGTGGAGTGACAGGTCACACCAGCACCAGATCACAAACATCATGCTGAATGAGAGCTCTACAACACCATCTTCTGAGCCACTTACGGCTCCACCTAATGTAACAGAATACCACCTCGCGTACCCAGGCAACTACCGTTTTATCATGGATAACATGGAGGTGTGCAAGGTCAGGACTCCTTTCCTGGTTCTGATGGTTCCCGTGGCGCCGCACAACCTGGAGGCCCGGGAGGCCATCAGGCAGACGTGGGGCAATAAGAGCGTGGTTCAGGGGGAGGAGGTGCTCACTCTCTTCATGCTGGGCATCACCGAAGGGGAAGATGCTGATAAGATCCAGGAGGATGTAAAGCAGGAGGGTCTGAAGCACGGTGACCTGATCCAGAGTAACTTCCTGGACTCGTACCTCAACCTGACCATCAAAACCATGGTGATCATGGACTGGCTGGCCACACACTGCTCCACAGCACCCTACGGCATGAAGGTGGACTCGGACATGTTCCTCAACATTGACAATTTGGTGATCATGCTGAAGAGGCCAGACACCCCGAAGGAGAACTACCTGACGGGGATGCTCATGTATGACAGGCCAGTTGTTCGTTCCAAGGATTCTAAATGGTACGTCCCAGAGGACCTGTTCCCCGATCCCACATACCCCCCTTACACTCTGGGAATGGGATACGTGTTCTCCAGGGATCTTCCAGGAAGGTTTGTGGAAATGTCTAAATCAATCCAACCCTTTAACATTGAAGATGCTTACATTGGAATGTGCATGAAAAAGCTGGGACTTCCACTTACCTCACCTCCAGATCCCTCCCAATTCCGGGCCTACAACTCCGGCTATGACCGCTGTGAATACTCCAAAATCATCACCTACATTCTTGGAACTTCAGAGGAGCTGATCAAGTATTGGACGGACTTAAAGAAGCCTGAACCACCTTGTTAGCATGAGATGATTTACTCAGGGGAAGAGGGTATTTATGCACTTCTACTGTTGTGGATTCCAGTAAATGTTCCTGGAGAGAGAAATAAAACTGGGATTGTCTTATAAGAGGCAGACCTGCACGAGAAGACAAGGGTGTTTTGAATGTAAGACTTCAGCTTTATGACACGTGGGGTTTCATCTACAGGCTTGTAATGCCGCTTTTCCACAGATGGTATTGGCTCTACTCGTATTTTAATGTGTTTCCACTGACAGAATTACGACGTATCTGATGTTACTTTTTTGACGCCTGCAGCATCATTAACTGGAGCCATGACACACCCAACATTTTAATCTGGGCTCGGTATTTGTTGTGCTAACCTTCTTGTTATGATAGCAGCGAAAATGTGCATGCCATGATCCACTGAGGAGGTGCAAAGCTTCGTCACGTTGCTTGCTGAGCGCTTCCAGATTAGAGTATAGCCGATACTGTCAGTGGAAACGCAGCGTTGGTGTGCTGTTTCTGCACAGACATGCCTCCTGCAGGTTTTTTTGGGCTGGACACGAACCAGCAATAATGTATTAATCATTGAACACAACAATTTCATGCAAAAAATATTACTGTCTTTAAATAATTTTACATTAAATGAGTGAAACTCTTGCAAATTTATAAAAAAATGTGCACACAAACTATGTACCAAACTAGTCTGTGTTCCAGTCAAGAGGTAGTGTGTCAACCAGCTTAATTTATGTCTGGGTTTGTGTCTCCGATTCCCTAAAAGCAAATATGATTTGTTGTTCTTGTGATTGATGTGATTTGTCCTGAGCAAGCCAGCAGGTTGAGAGGAAAGTAGAGAGGAAATGAGAAAATCAAGCATATAGCTGACCAATGAAGAAAAGGTGCAGCATCACGGTTAAAATCTTGATAGGGAATGTGTCCTTATCAAGATTGATATACTATTATTATTATTATTATTATTATTATTATTATTATTATTATTATTATTATAGGGAAGCACATAACAGAGCACGTAACTATTGATCACAAAGTAAAAAACGGTGTTATTATTAAATATTAGACAGAAGAATGTAATTCAAATTCCTATAAAGTAATGATCTCAAAGATGTGACTAACAGTGTAGTGTAGTGTAATAGTGGACCCCAGATAGAAGGACTCTTATAAAATGACCCCTGAGCTTAGGGGCATTGATACCTCTCTATCTGACCCCGACAACTTGAAGAAGAAATCACAACAACCTGTAGAAAAACTATCACTAAAATAGACGTTGAAAGAGTAAAGAAGGTTTGAGAAAACGCTGCAGAATTCAACTGCTCGTCACCCAAGAAAAAAAAACGATGACGGATGAGGCTGGTAAACAGTGATAGGTTATTCTGAGCAAGACTGCGGCCCAGGAGACACAGAGGTTGGAGCTGGATGTTTACTCCTGGCATGGGTCAACTTGGAAATCCAACAATAAGCTGCATGAGAAGTTTCTCTCACAGACACATGCCGCATTGTTTCTTGTCTGGGTTTGGTTACACTCAGAATGAAAGCGCCACCCCCCCCACTTGGAAAGTCTGACTACAGACCGGTTGATCTGCAGCCGCAGTGCAAAGACAGACGGCCACAAAGAGCTCACTTAGAACTTAGACTCCTGAAGCAGAAGACACCCTGAGGGACTGGTGGGTACTGCAGAGTCCACATGGAGAGGACATCGAGGGACTGCCTGACTGACGGACTACCTGAAATTCTGTGGGGATGCAGTTCCCCCTGCTAGAACTGTGCATTCTTTTCCCAATTTCAAAGAAGGCAGCCTTAAAAAGAAGTGACAAGGAGGCCGTGAAGGCAACTCTGTGTGAGGAAGAAGGTGGAGAAGAAGCTTCAGGAGAACATCAGGGGTGTCTGGGGTGGTGTTAAAACCATCATAGGCTACAAATCCAAGAGCAGCCCAGAGGAGGGAGAGAGGAGAAGGCAAACAAACTCAACAACTTCTTCAACAGGTTTGACCAGTTCCCTCCCCCCAGCCACCTCCAGTGCAGAACACTTACCCCTCCTTCAAACCTCAGTAGGTCCTTCAAACCTCAGTAGGTTTCAAACCTCAGGTTTCAAACCTACTGAGGTTTGACTACAAACCTGAGGTTTGACTACAAACCTGAGGTTTGACTACAAACCTGAGGTTTGAAACCTACTGAGGAAACATTTGAACAACGGTTGATAGTAGCACATTTTGGGACCCCAAGGGGACTTTGAAGAGGTCCTAGCGGTCCCCAGAGAAAGCAATGAATATAGTTGTTGTTGATGCAGTGTTATTTTCCTTAAGCACTTTAGAAAACATTAACATGCTTTCTGCATGCTTCTCTTCCCCTGAAACCTGCTGGAATGAACCAACAGTGAATTATTTTGCTAACTCTGCAAACTAGCCCTTTTTGAGTACAGTTGAAAATAAAAGCAAAATGTTTCTGGAGAAGCATGTAGATAAAGATAAAATGTGCCAATGCCCCTCCCCCTTCCCTTGTTCATGCTTAATTTATGTTAATGTTTTAATTTCACTTTTGACTAGAAGCCAGTCTGACTCGTTCTTCCTGTATGTAGGCCTCCCTCATCGCTCTATAAGCTGCACAAAAAGCTTCCTTCAGAGGGACCGAGTGAAGCCTCCATTGAGTGGAAGCTTAATCTCAATCTGAAGACGTCAAGTGAGGGCTGAGGTGGAATTATGTCTGTCTGGCTCATCTACACCGTCTGGGATGGACTTAAGAGGTAGGACAGAGGTGCAGACACCTGCAGCATTAGCCTTTCCATTTACAGTTTCACTTGTAGCTTGTGGCCACAGCAGGTGGAAGTAGAAACCACATGGACTCGTAGCGACGGTGGCCTAAATGATTACAGACCAGGTCTCCCTCCACCAGACCAGCTAAGGGCTTTTTTTCCACCCACAAAGCAGTGGTGCCACCTGGGTCCTACGAGAGCCGCAGACAAAACCAGGTAGGCAACAGCTTTCACCGAGGGAACGAGGATTCCACGTGAAACCTGCTGCCGACCTTGTTCTGACTGCCACTCTCGTAGGACCCAGTTGGGCACCACTGCGTTAACTGTGCTTTGAAAATGTCAATATGAGACGTTTTGAAGACACTCGGTCCTGGTTCTCTTCCTCTGGCATGAACCTGCCTCTTGTGCAGGTAAATGGAGGTCACATATTTAACTGGAAACATTCTTCTTGTGTTAACGTCACTTTAATGGTGGCTACTCCCACTTTTAATCATAGAAGCAGAGGTGGCTGTAGCTGTGCAAATCTAATGTTTGGCGATGATTGTTGGTGCAGGTTTGTAATTGGGTCTAATTTTGCCTCTTTGGTTCCTTTCAGAATATTTGTCAGGGGTCTGAATTTGAGGAGATCACTTCGTTTCTTTCTGCTGCTCTTCATGTTCTTGCTCATCATCTTCCTGTGGTCACTGCAGAACAACGGTCCATTTGCTGGCTATTATCAGAGAATTTCCTACCAAACCAAAAACCTTGATCTTCTTCAAAACTGGACGGTAACACCAACTAAAACCTCTGAAACTACAAAAAACCCCACTATATAGCCTACCTCAATACTTTTACTGAGAAAGGAAACAGAACCTCACCTGGCTTTCCCCTGCAACTACTGTTTTATTATGAATACCACAGACACGTGCAAGTCCAAGTTTCCTTTTCTGGTCCTGATGGTTCCAACAGCTCCACAGAATGTGGAGGCCCAGAGCTGGAGCAATAAGAGGGTGGCTCAGGAAGCAGGTACCCCCTCTGGCCATCATCGAAGAGGATGACGCTGAACAGGCCCAGGAGATCAAGCAGGAGAATCTGAAGCGTGGAGACTTGATTCAGAGTAACTTCCTGGACTCTTACCTCAACCTGACCATCAAAACCATGGTGATCATGGACTGGCTGCTCCACAACGTATGGGGTGTCCCCTCCATTGATGCCCATCCACAACAAGCAATTTTCTTATATCTCAGTTTTAAAGCTGCACTGTAGTAGTGGGCAGTCTTTTCTGAATGTATCTGACACAGAGAGGAGTGGATGTCTGGGGCTTTCACCTGCAGGTCTGTAAATGTGCTGTTTCTGCACATGCGTGCCTCCCGCATGCTTTTCTTTCCCTGAAAGGTGACTGGACACGAACCAATAATGAATGATCATATTGTGAGAAACAATAAGGAAATATATACACTATATATATTTTACGCAAGATATGTTGTCCAAAAACAATGATTTTGAATTGTACTGTTTTACAGTTAAATACATAGCTGTACTTTCAAGTCAAACTAAGAAATGTCTTTAAAATTTATAATAAATGTCACAAACATGATCTTCTTTTGTGCATGACAACTGTATCAAACTAAATTTTGTGGGGTTTCTTATTTATAGATTTGTTTTGTAAACTGTAGTTTTCTCACTGAAAGTAAATAAAACCTGGGATTGCCATTTTAAAAGGTCAAAGTCTGATTGAGTGTACTTCATTCTTTATCTTGCAACACACCCCATGCTGCTCTGCAGATCCAGATTCCATCTGAGCCTAAGTCACATCGAGCCGCACCTATATCCGTTTAAACTGGCCATTGTGGTCATGATAATCAGGTTACCGGCTCAGGTTACCAGCAGTATTACTTATTTACTCAAACCCTTTTAACAAGACAACACAAAGGTGTAAAAATCAGTCAGCATTACACTACTGCAAAACGTACCGACAAATAAAGAAAAAGGTTTCAATGTGAACCCTCGCAGGTAAACAGAGCATGAGCAAATCTCTGTAACCTCGCACTTTCTGCATCAGTTGTTCCTTTATCTCACGAGTAAACACTAATAGAACAAGACTGCACATGAAAAAACAAAAATTACGACAATTAATATTAGAAGATGGCGTGCGCCATCGAGGTTTACACACACCGATCAAATTCTGAAACTAGGATGTTAGATCTTTAGACTGATTCTGGAGAAATCATAAAGGTCTGAGGACTTTCTTCCAGTTCGGGGGTGGGTGGGGGTGGTGGTGGTGGTGGTGGGTCTCCGCGGGTTGTTGTTACGCCCCGCGCCCCGGAGGCGCCGCTCTTTCCCCGGCTGTGCGTCTGCTCCTGCCGCACCGCCTCGCGCGCGTCACCCAGGACGTTCTTGGCTCGACTCTTATTTTGAAGGCCTTTCCCTCCTGCGCGCGTACCTCGCGCGTGCTCGCGCCTCCTTTATGTCTGTCACCTGTGCGCGTGTTCCATATAAATCCGGACTCGCGATGACTTAAACAATTACGGAGAGCCGGAGAATCAGGGGAGAGGTGATTAAAGTTCACCCACTGGCGACCACTTGTTCTGTTCGGAGTCGGAAAATATCGCGTCTTGTTCCCTTCGCGTGGTTTTCTTGCGTTAATTAAAACAGCTGCGCTGCCCTAAGTGGTGAAAGAGTGGCTTAAATGAAGCAACAGCTGGTCAGGTGAAGGGAGCACCTGGGAACATGGCATGCAGGTGAGGCCTTCACGTCATCTGACCTTGTCCTCCTCCATCAAACGTGGTACCAGACAGAGGTGCAGCGGACACGTTAACGGTATGTTTTTTTCCCCCAGACTCAGATCAAAGATGGCGTTTCACTTTACGAGGCCCGTTTTCCAAGAGGGCTTCAGGATCCTGCTGCTGCTGTGTGTGGTGGTCGCCATCTTCTGTTACGTGGTGTCCAGAGACTCTCTGGAGGCGGATGAACTGTTTTTACTTCATAAACAATACCAGAGGTTCCTCAAGTGGAGTGAGGGGACACAACAGCAGAATAAGTCAGTTACGGCTCCACCTAATGTAACAGAATACCACCTCGCGTACCCAGGCAACTACCGTTTTATCATGGATAACATGGAGGTGTGCAAGGTCAGGACTCCTTTCCTGGTTCTGATGGTTCCCGTGGCGCCGCACAACCTGGAGGCCCGGGAGGCCATCAGGCAGACGTGGGGCAATAAGAGCGTGGTTCAGGGGGAGGAGGTGCTCACTCTCTTCATGCTGGGCATCACCGAAGGGGAAGATGCTGATAAGATCCAGGAGGATGTAAAGCAGGAGGGTCTGAAGCACGGTGACCTGATCCAGAGTAACTTCCTGGACTCGTACCTCAACCTGACCATCAAAACCATGGTGATCATGGACTGGCTGGCCACACACTGCTCCACAGCACCCTACGGCATGAAGGTGGACTCGGACATGTTCCTCAACATTGACAATTTGGTGATCATGCTGAAGAGGCCAGACACCCCGAAGGAGAACTACCTGACGGGGATGCTCATGTATGACAGGCCAGTTGTTCGTTCCAAGGATTCTAAATGGTACGTCCCAGAGGACCTGTTCCCCGATCCCACATACCCCCCTTACACTCTGGGAATGGGATACGTGTTCTCCAGGGATCTTCCAGGAAGGTTTGTGGAAATGTCTAAATCAATCCCACCCTTTAACGTTGAAGATGCTTACATTGGAATGTGCATGAAAAAGCTGGGACTTCCGTTCACCTCACTTCCAGATCCCTCCCAATTCCAGGCCTACAACTCCGGCTATGACCGCTGTGAATTCTCCAAACTCATCACCTACATTCTTGAAACTTCAGAGGAGCTGATCAAGTATTGGACGGACTTAAAGAAGCCTGAACCACCTTGTTAGCATGAGATGATTTACTCAGGGGAAGAGGGTATTTATGCACTTCTACTGTTGTGGATTCCAGTAAATGTTCCTGGAGAGAGAAATAAAACTGGGATTGTCTTATAAGAGGCAGAACTGCACGAGAAGACAAGGGTGTTTTGAATGTAAGACTTCAGCTTTATGACACGTGGGGTTTCATCTGCAAGTGTGCTGTTTCTGCATGCCTCCTGCATGTTGTTTTTCTTTTTGTTCTGGTCACAAACCAGATCTAGATGAATTCATTAAAAAAAAGCCTAAATTCAAACAAAAAATGTCCAAAAAGAATCACTTGCCCCAGACTTGTACTGTTTTATAGTTGAATAAAGTGAATTGTACATTAAATAAGTAAAACTAAGAAATGTCTTGCTTTTTTTTTTTTAAAATGTCACAAATATCTTAACTGTACCAGGCTAGTGTTTTTTTTCAGTGTAATTCAAAATAACTAAATGAGGAAGTGATAGTCAAGGTGCAGCATGCCGACACACCCACCCCCCTTCCTTCATTATGCTCATCTTGTAAGAAAAGGGAAGTCAACTCGTTACATCAGAACAAGTTGATGCTGAGGTGGTGATGTGTCTGGGGGCAGACCTGCCCAGCCTGGAGTGGACTTCAGAGGTAAGAACTTGGAGGGGACGTCGTTCAGATGTTGTGGTCTACTCTACAAACGGGCTGCTGCGTAGCTCAAACCCCACGTACACAGCCCGTTGTAGCAGGTGTTGCAATTGCGTCTAAATTAATCCCCCTGATTAATTTCCAGGTTGTTCCAGAAGCTGTTGGGCCGTGAGTGGTGCAAAGACTCAAGTGGCCAATCCGTTCCCTTGCCCCCCCCCTCCCAGATTCCTCCCGTTTTCAGGCTGACAACACAGGCGGCTGCAAATGCTCCAGAACCACCACGTTCCTGAATTGGTAAGATTGGGAGTCCATCCTGAGGGGTTACTCACCAAACCAGACTCGGGGCTCTTAAGCCCGGCAACATTGGTTATCTTGGATGATCTCGCCCCCCCCCCAGGTCAGTTGTGTGAGAGCAGTCTGTGTTTATCCTGGATAAGTCGTGACAATAGAATATCCTGTCGTGGCTCTGCTGTCACTGCTGTGAGAAATGAGGGTGTACCACAGTCACAGTACCAAACCAGTTTGGGGAATGTGTGGGGATTCTCATTTATTTTATGACCCCCCCCCCATAAAAAAGCTGGGTTTCTTATTTTATAAATGAAGCTTTAATGCTTCAATGATCAGAGACGTTTTCCTTGATATTCAACCTTAGATACAAATGTAAGTGTTCAAACGGGGTAGAACAATCAGCTCTCCTGTATTCTGCTACCATTTCCCCCTTTTCTTCATCTGACAGCTCGAATGGGGTTTACGCGTCTGATATGAGCTCCACCCACCCATGGGACTCGGCTCAATACCCAGGAGGTAAAATGAAGGAGAAGAGGAGGAGCCAGACCTGGTGGCTCCTCCTTGACTTTACCTGTAGGACTTCTGGAGGGGGGGGTGGTTCGTGCGTCCTGGTCGTCTCCACCTAGGAGATCTGCTCTTGTAGGAGCGGAAACGTGGCTTTATTTCCAGTCCGTGTTTGACACCGGGGTCCCCCGGGCGGTGCTGGTGGTGGTGCTGGTGCTGGTGGTGGTGCTGGTGGTGGGGGGGCTCTTGCCGTCACACCCAGAGGAAGCCGCGGGGGGGAGCACCTTTCCTCGGTGCCAGCGCACGGCCGCGGGCGCGCTGCCTGCGGGAGGGGGGGTCGTGTGGAGCTTTGGTGAGTTTTTTCATGACTACACAAACGACCCCCCAGCACCAGCAGGGCGGGCGGAGGCTTTGCCTGTGGGGACTCTGACGGCTCAAGGTCGGGTCGTTTCCTGTCTCCTGCGTTCAGGCGAGGCGGGGGCCCCGCTGATGCTCCGCTCCTGCGCCTTCTCTCAGGTATTTGCATTCACCTTTCTCGTCATATCTCAGTTTCAGTCGGCTCAAGTAGACCCCAGACGTCAGGGGAACACATCGCAGTTAAACAATGACAAAGCAACAGCTTTAAATGTATTTGGATGAAATGAAATATGATATTCTGCAAACCTGGGAGAGGTAGAAGGAGGCCCAAAAAACATGGATTCATGCCCTCGGCTGTACTTCAGAGGGATAATCAATAAAACTGAACAAAGGTGCAACAGATAATGGAGCATTTGTCCTTTATTGTGAAGAGAACGTCACTGTGACCGAGTGAGCCACACAAGACTCTTTTCTGACCACATTCTGCAGTCGTCGTCGTTGGCGACCATTTTGGTGTTGGTTGTCGCCTGAGCGCAGGCGCAGTGCTCGCTGGTCGTGTTGCCTGAGACTGCGGCGGCCTGGCGGGAGGGTGTGGCGAGCAAAGGTCGTGTGTGGAGTCACAAAAGGAGAAAGCGCGTTGACGTGTGTGTTTGTTGTGTTTAGGTACCAGATGTGTTGCTGCTCTCAGCTCCAATGAGGACGCGGACGTGGAGCCAAAGGCCAAAGGTTTTTTGCGTGCTGGTGGTGGCGCTCTTGGTCTTCCTGCTGTACGTGAACCTTCAGATGATGCCCCCCCCAGAGGGGGGGGGTCCCGGGCCCTATCACGTCGCCTACCCTCATAACTACACCTTCGTCATCGACGACGTGCCCGCGTGCACGAACGCCACGCCTTTCCTGCTCCTGGTGGTGCCGGTGGCGCCCGGCGGCAGGGCGGCTCGCGACGCCATCCGAAAGGCGTGGGGCGGCGAGAAGACAGTTCTGGGCCAGCCCGTGGAGACCGTGTTCATGCTGGGCCTGCCCGGGGGGGCCGACGCGGCGCGGCAGCAGGAGGAGGTGCAGCGGGAGAGCAAGCAGCACCGCGACCTGATCCAGAGCGACTTCGTGGACAGCTACCACAACCTGACCATCAAGACCATGGTGATGCTGGAGTGGGTCACCGCCCGCTGCCGCGGCGCCTCCTACGTGGCGAAGGTGGACTCGGACATGTTCCTCCACATGGAGAACCTGGTGCGGCTGCTGGACCCCGGCGTGGCCAGGCAGGACTACATGACGGGGCTGGTGTGGTGGCACAGCAAGGTCCTCAGGAACCCGTTCAATAAGTTCTACATGCCCCCACAGGTGTTCCCGTCGGCCGAGTACCCCCCCTACCCTCTGGGAATGTGTTACGTCATGTCGATGGACCTGCCCGACAAGATCCTGGGCGTGTCCCCGCAGATTAAAGCTGTGTTCATCGAAGACGTCTACCTGGGGATGTGTCTGGAACGGCTGGGCGTCCTCCCCACGGACCCTCCCGAGGACAACCTGTTCCTGGTGGAGCCCAGACACCCCCTGAGCCCCAGCAGCCTGGCCAAAGTGATCGCCGCAACCACCCGGAGCACCGAACAGATGCTGGATTACTGGAGGCGGAGCAGGACAAGCGGGGCGCCGGGCAGCAGATCTTGGATTTGTTTAATACTCATCTATCTGCAGCCTCTGTGATGTGTTATTTATGAGCTTTTACTTCTGATCATTCAAGCACCAAAGGTTGCTGCCATGCAGGGCACCCTTTATCACTCCGGCTTTTTATTAGCCCGGACGTTATCATTTGAAGACAAATATCGAACCGTAAAACATCAGGTTTAAGTCAGCGTTTGCGATTTTGAAAGCGACAGACGTTCTACTATGCAGCGTTGTCGGTTCCACTCTTTCACCAGCAGGGGGCAGTCGGCCACTGAGTCAGTCACACTGGTTCACCATATTTACACTCAGGACGGAAATGACAAGAATCCAGTCATCTTTTTATTAATGGTCATTGGTCATCATGAATGTACTATCTTCCATCATTTTCTGGACTGTTTTCATTTGAATTACAGACATTTCATTTCATTTTAAATAGGATTGTCATCATAAATGTTTGTAGACTGAATGAGTTTATTCTTAAAGTCTTTGCCTCAAATAAATATTTCATGGTCACGTCTGTTGTTACATTGTGGTTTTTGTTCTTCCAGAGAAAGTGCATCCTTGAAGGCATGCCAGCAAATTGCATTGCTTCAGTTAAAAGGAACACACGACTTCCACAGAACGGATTCAGACTGATCGACACTGGTCCATCAATCAGTGTGTGCAGTAGGACTAAACGTGTCTGTCATGTCTTCTACACTGTTGCTGCACAAAATACACAAGGATGAGCTCATCCACTTCCTGCCTGTGCTCACAAGTAGTCCAGGTACACACACATACACAGGAAATTGTCTAATGTCTTCTCTTTTGATGTTCTTAGATGGGATTGAGCTGGTTTCTGCCTTATTTATTGTTACACTGTGTGTGTGTGTGTGATTTATGGTTCCCTTTTCCCCTCAGTGATCTGGTGCAGAAGGCTGCCTGACATTAACGTGAACCAGCCTCATTTGTCAGAGAACGAACAAATAAATCAAAATCTACGGAAGCCCGGATGGACCAATAAGAAAGTGATACCTTGACTTTTTAGAATCCATGCTCACGTGTTAATAAACTGTAAATTGCATCTAAACGTGGTGCACGACGGGGCTTATTTGTTCCCTGCGGCCCACCCTCAGAAGCTCCGTGTCCAGGTTTTACAACTTTGAGCTTTTATGTAAAAGTCTGAGGGAGAACGAAGACTCTTATAAACAGATTCAATCGTGGTGGGGGTATGAAGTTGTCATTGGCACAGCCTTCAACATGTCTCCAGGGAGCTCTCCTCCACACACAGACACACACACAGACAGACAGACAGACACACACACATGGAGAGGCGGTTCATGCGAATGGAAGCCAGATGCAGCTGTGATTTAAGGGTCGCAGACAGTGGGAGGGCAGAGGTCGAGCGCTGGGTCTCCTCCTATCTCCCTCCATTCACCAGCGCGTAAATAATCCCGCTGTGACGCGAGGGAAGGTGCAGTCAGAGACGGAGGACGGATGGAGGGAGGGGTGACGGTGTCACTGGACGATCAGAGAGAAGTGAGGCAGCGACCAGGGGTGTGGGAACCGTCTTCTCCCTCCTCCCATCCTCTATTTTTCTTTACATCCTGTTGGATCCTGCTCCACCAGGAGGACCCCTGCCACTCCGGTTCTCACGGCCCCCACCAGGGAGCCGCTGCGTGGGCTGTGAGAACCACCAGCAGCCCCCACGCTGCGGCCCTCTTCCCTCGACGCATAAAAAAAAAAACCCCAAGATAAACATGTCAGGAGTCGCTGTAGATTGTGTACACACGCAATCGGGACGCGGTGGCGAGCACGGCGCTCTGCTGCTGCAGCTCCGAGGACAAACACAGCTGCCGAGGCTGCACACACACCACCGCCGCAACCTGGAGGCGACTGACCACGCGCCTCTACGCATTCTGAGGTCGTGGGACACGTTCACACTATCCCAGAACTCTAACAAAAAGGGGTTCTGAGGGGTGGAGTGTTCGGAACATCAGCGCAGAGCTGAGACCGCAGCTTGGTCAACGTTCTCCACCTGACCCGCCCCTCCTGCTCTCCGCTGTGGTCGCCGCCCGTGATTAATCCCTGCGGGACGCCTCTCCATATTTTGGTTTGGAATAAATTGAGAGCGTACGTGTGTGTGTGTGTGTGTGTGTGTGTGTGTGTGTGTGTGTGCGAGCCCGAAGGCCAGGAGGAGCGGAGCAACAACACTGATGTGTGTGTGATCAGACGAGGCTGCTCTCCTCTGGACTGAACCCAGGCCCTTCACATGCACAACGCATTAAACACCAGCGATATCGTGCACAAGAACTATGCTGCTCCAATTTCTTCGTGCGCGCCAAACACACACGCATGTGTCACATCTGAATTTGTGAATATGCAACGTTACAACAGGTTGACATAAATGCAACACAGACGCACGGAGGACGAGTAACACATGTCTTTACGATAAGGCCCGCCGTCTGGAATTTCCCTCAAAGCAGCGCTGAGGACACAAAAAAGGGCAGAAAACAGGAATAAGAGGAGAAAGAAAAGCTGGACTGCGTTCTCGTCTTACTTTAGTGTCTCTGGCTCAGGACCAGACAGCCAGTCAGACCGCCTCCCCCCGAGGAGAGTCGCTCCAGGCTCAAATTCCTTTCTGTTATTTCATGTTTTCGTTGTGTCGCGGCCCTCGATACCGCTGGAAAACGCAGCGTGGGCTGGAGCGCCGCCACTCGGCCGTACGTCTTTGTGAGGGACGCGTCGGGGAGTTGTAAAGTCTGGGAGGGACAAACGCAGGGACACTTCCGCTGTGTCGGGGAGGTCTGGAGGGTCAAGCCTTCTCCAGCTCTGTATGAATCGCATAAACACTCAGAGCCCCCCCTCGCTGCTCACGTTACAGCAGCCCAAGCTCTGCGTGTGCTACCTGACGGGTTCTGACCCAAAGTGAAGACAACGACCACTCGGGAGACGAGGCAGCCAGTTTAAACTCAGCCTAGACCCTCAGGCCGTTCCTGCAGCCTCATATAACAGCGGCGCTGGACCCCAGCTGAGAGGGGGTGTGAGGCCTGATGGACTCATGGCACTGGGAAGGAGGGAGAGGAGAGGACATGACTTTAAGCAGCAAGCCTCCGAAGATGGACTCACCGCCCGTCCTGATGCGTCGCTGCTCTAACGTTTGTCAAACTGCTGCAAGCCCAGAAGTGCCTGTGGGCCTGAAGGGGAGCTCCTCCTCCTTGTTATCCTCTAACATCACAAACGGCAGTAACAACCTGCCTCCCATCCTCCCCGTCACGTGTTTTCACATCGATCAAAGCCCCGAGCTGATCTCTGGGGCCGGCGCTTCGCCGTATTGATTTCTTCCCATGAGAAAATCCTACCGCGGCCTTCCACCCCGGAGCAGCAGGTCAAACACGAGCGCGGTCACTGTGTTTGTTTTCACGCACTCCCGTCACTGTCACTTCCTCTTTCTCAGCCTTGCAAACACACACATGCATGAGCACAAACACACAGCAGCGGATCTTTAATGCGGCACACAGAAGACACAGTAGAACTCAGATTTAATGAGCAAATATGGATAGATCTGATCCTCGCTCACTTATCTTCAGCACACATGCAACTATTATTAGTTCAGGCTGATGTAAGTCATAAAAAGCCGCAATTTAAGTTTTGTAGTTTTTGCGTTGCTCTTTGCACCAATTTGGTGCACTCAGTGTCGTGACAAACACCTGTATAAAATAAGCAAAGCAACGCATACAAAAACAAATCTAACATCTCTGTGTGTCTGGATTTACCTCCACCTGCCAATCACGAGGATGTGTCAGTTCTCGCGTGTACAGATTTCATGTTCAGGTCCCGACATGCCCGACACGCTTATTTTAGGCCCTCGTAATGTTCTTGCGTGTGTGTTGGTCACACAGCCGCACATGCGTGTGATTCAGACACAGCAGAGTGTTGCTGTGTCATGATTATCATATTGGCGGGTCATTAATATCCGTGCGAGACACTTTCTGCACGGTTGAGGTTCGTGTTTCCGTTCACAGCTCATTCCCAGCCCTAGGTGTCGGATGGAAGCGTTAGCGGCCTTCCCATCAGCGCGTATAAATACACAGGCCCAACATGGAACCGTGGAGACTGAATTAGGCATTAATGAAGGCCGAGTCTGTTGATGAATTCAATGTAATCTTGATTCATAATTTAGATTAAACAGAATTAACTGTAATCTGCAGGAGGACACCAGCAGACGAGTGTGTGCGTTTATAAAGTAACATTTACCTGAACGCGTATTTTAATAGAAGCACTCGACGTTACTGTTGTAATAGCGCCCCCGTGTGGCCACAAAACGAAAGGCGCTTTCTGGAACACTTCAAGAACTTTACCTCGATTTAAAAACTTTTCCTTCACTATTAAGTGGGTAACTTTGGAAATAAACCTTTAAAAAGATCGGATCTTTTAATTACTTAGTAAAACCTTCAGAGACGTATTAAAATTATGTGCTCTCCCATTTTGCGCGCATCTCTGCGCAATTATTACACTTTAAAGACAATGTTACAACAAAAAACATTTATTTGAAGCACAATATGATGCCGACATGCTGATAAATGACAACACTGTTCAATATGATTAATTTGGACCCAGCAGCAAGACCACAATACGAGTCAAAATGTAAACATCGGACGCGATCGCCTGGTTTATCTGCACAAGAGCCTCTCCTCCTCCGTGCAGGTGCAGTGTGCAGCGTGAGCGCGCACCACTGCGCGCTCCCATCCCCTCCCACTTCCCCGGCTTGCTTTAAGTTCGGTCCTCCTCTTCAATGAGCGCTATTGTTGGAGCGGCCGTGCGCCCCTGAACTCCGCGGAGCTCCACAGGCGGCGCGGAGCGAGTGCGCTGCCCTGATCCCGCGTTCACTCTGCCGCCTCGCATGGAGACACTTCGGTGGACGGTTCCGAACTGACAAAGCGGATATAAAGCCGAACCGTGGGCCGTGGATTTCGTTATCAAGGTGAGTTTTTCCTGCGCAGCAGACTTTAGAAACTTCGGCACACGAGTTCCGAACAGCCCCTCAGGTGAGCCTCTTTAGGTTTGGCCGACAGATAATCAATTTTGCCCCTTAAGAAACCTCACGCCCGGTTCCTCCGGGCCGAGATGATCGACCCAGATCGATCGGTCTCAGACGCGCTCCGTGCCTGAGAGCTTTCCTTGTGCCAAGCGTTGCTCCCGCATTCCTCTCCCGGCGCACGGGTCACTATCTCGGGTCAGGATCAGCCGGCCGGACGCGCTCGGAGGGGCGCACGCAGCCGGGAGACACACAGAGGGGAGTGTTCCCCTGCAGAGATGCGCGGAAACGGGATCAGTCCTTATCTCTGTCGACGCTCCAGAGCGCGTTTGTGGCTAATGTGTGGGATTAGGGGGTCTTTATCCGCCCTTGCATGCTTTCAATCAGGTCTGCTGTTTGTCTGAATCTCTTTGATTGGCTGCTGATCCCCCAGTTTCCCCACTGGGACAAACACCGGGACTGCGCGCTGGGTTTATTTATTCTCTGGATTTTGCGTTCATCTGATGAATCCGACATAGTTATAGTTTCCTCTTTAAACACAGAAACGCGTTTTAGGTGTCGTTTTACACTTGAACAAGTCAGTTTCCCCACAAATGAATTCTACTAGATAAAAAGCAAAAGTTAATGAAAATGACTCCTTGGAACGTTGGGCCTTTTCTTATAAAAATTATTATTATATTTTAAAGGGTTAATGTGCGTCAAATAGCAAATCGCAGCTCTGGAATGTTTGCGTGTGCTGGTTTGTGAAAGTGATTTGACACGTTTCACGCAGCATGTACGTTAAAGATCACACGGGAGCGATGTGCATGCAAACCCAGATTTTATGGAACACTGGAAGCTGCAGAGCTGCAGCTCAGCTGTGTGTGCGTGTGCGTGTGTGTGTGTGTGTTGGGACGCGCGTCTGAGCCGCTGACCCGTGCTGCCTTCACTGACCGGGCGGAGTTTCGGGACAAATCTGGCGGATCATGTCAGGTATCAAGCAAACAAACCCGGGCCGGGTATGGGAAAAGCAAAGAGACGAGGAGGCAGCATGGAGAGCAGAGCAAACATTCCTGACTGGTGTCTCAGCAATTTAATTAAGGTTTTGGTGAGATGCTGCACCAAGAGGTGAAGGTTTAACTCCGCCCACCGTCCCCCGTTTGCTCTAATCCCAGAGGTCGGGTAATAAGTGTCGGGGTCATGCCACCATGACAACCAAAGAAAAGCAAAGGTCCACAATCAAGGAGTTAATAACCCCATGGAGGAAGTTAAGAGGTACGCGGTGAAGTGTGTGTGTGTGTGTGTGTGTGTGGCGTGTGTGTGTTTTGATAATATTTCAGTTGTTAGCAGCTCCACCAGCTTACGGCCCTTCCTCTTATTGGGGGTTTAAGTGCGCCCTGCGGTGATCTGGTGTCACACACACACACACACACACACACACACACACGCACATGCAGTCCTTCAGGTCACATTTTGGTCACTGTACCACCGCCTGCTCTAGTTTGTTTTTATGGGGGCATAAAAGCTGCGACGTGATTGGCTGGGACTTATTTCTGCTTCCTGACGCTATTTTAAACTTTGAAAACTCAGACGCTCTTTTTTTTTTTTTTTTTCTTCGTTGTCCCGGGCGACGGCACCCTCCTCGTCCACCTCGTGTTTGACGTGCGCAGACGTGACATTTTCACCACCGCGGGGAGGCTCATTTCCAGCCCCCCCGGCCCCCCCCGGCCCCGGGGTTTGTCCAATCTGTTTTCCATCTTTCAGCCGCGTTAGCCCAACCTTTCCCCGCTTTCTCTCCCTCCACGATCACACCGAAACCCTCGCGACGCGCAGCGTTCACACTCAAGCGTAGATCATGTTTCCTGAGACTGTTTATTTCCCCGTGTAAGCAGGTTTCCCCTTCCAAGCCCCAGCGTTCGTTTGTGAAAGGAGGTCGAAGTCGTGGAAACACACCCAGCAGCCCTCTCCGGGATGCTCGGCTGGCCTTGAACACTGTCATTAAATACGAGCAGGACGTCTTATCGGGCTTTAACTCGCAGCCCCTTTCCATAAAGAGAAGCTGGTTTCCTCCCCTCGCTCCCCGAGCGCAGCGTCCAGCGACTGGGATTAGTCGCTTAACTGCTCGCCCCGACGCGACGTTTCCAGCGGCAGACAAGCGTGATCGGTCATTTCCTGAAAACGCCACGCTCTTCACTGCAGCCTCGCACGTGTGCGTCCACGTCTGGCCCGCGGCGACTCCAGCTTGAACCTATTTGTTCGGGTTTTTTTTTTTTTTTTTTTTGCTAAATTAGGTTTCTGTTTCCAGTGCCAGAATAGGCTCGGATTACATCGGCACAAGGTTCCTTCACACCTCTGGAATTCTAGACTCCAACCTGGAACAGGCTGAGACTTAACCTGTAGAGGGGACGTGACCCCAGCCCCCGGGCTCTTGAGGGGTTTGAGCGAAGCGTGTCTGGAGGCACCGCCGACCCCCTCGGCCCTGCACAAACACGGCGCTCCAGCGGGGAGGGGGAGACCCGGACGGGCTCGTAACATTCCCGCTCGGTAGCAGGAGGCGCGGGGAGAGGAGGACGTCTGCAGCCGCAGGTCTGCGGTCGCACTCACCGCCGTGGAAACACCAGGCTGAGATTAGGTGAACAATTAACCCTTTGATAACCTGGTGTCTGCTGCTTCCCCTCCGCTTTATGTCCCTTTATTAAGTGATAAATGAGCCAGCTGAGTCATTCGGAGTGTGTTTGAAGGCAGACAGTGGCATTGACAGCACGGATTAACCTCCATTTTCATGGTAAAATGCCAAAACACCTTTACCATCAGTTAAATAGCAGGTTTCTAAATATCTGCCCTTTTTTATTTGATCCTCTCGACCTTAAATGCACCATTTAGAACCTGAATGTCAACAGTTTACGCCTTTAATTTAAAGGTCACTCGTGGTCTCTCATCACATTAAAGTGTGTGTAAACTGGGTGAAATTGGTTGTTCAAACACAGGTTATTATTCCCAGTCGGCAACGTTTATCCACCTGTTTGGATTCTTTGTTAGAAAATCAACAGCTTTGCTCACATTTCAGAGACAATTTCAGGGGCCCGGGAAGGCCAGGAAAATAATTACGAGCTAATTTATGTACTTTTTAGATTAGAACACGAAAAACGCCCCCTTGTGGTCAGTCAGGGAACGCAGAAATGCTGAAAAGTTGACACCAGTCAGGCAAACATTTGTTTTATGACAGCCTGTTGCTCGTCTTTGGTGTCCATGTGAAACTTTAGAGCTCAACATCTCTTTGGTTTCTTAGGTAAGGTTATATATTTCATCACGTTTCCTCATTAGAGATGTTGAAGGATCCATAACACAAAACATGTAACAAAATCGCTGAGCGGCGTTTTTCGGGCTGTTTTTCTTGGCGGTGTGAGATGGTCTGAATAAAGGAGGCTTTCATATTCTGACTCGACACCTAATCTGTCTGAAGTCTTTAAGATAACAGCCCACCCCCGCCTCCATCCACTGACAGCATCACCTGAGGGCAGAAGGCGAGTTGTCGCTGTGTGTGTGTGTGTGTGTGTGTGTGTGTTGGTCGGGGGATGGCTCGTTGATAAGGGAACCCCATCTGACGGCCCCCGGGTTTCCTGGGTCAACACAGACATGTACGCACACGCTGGAAGGAAACAGGAGAGGGGGGGCGCATCAGGGACTCGCAGAAAACTTCAAAGCGGTGGGGGTCGGGGCCCGCGGTGTTGGGCGATGACAGGCGCCGCTCCATGATCAGGTTAACCTGGCTGGAGCCGGCGCTCGTGTGCGGCGTGTCGCCGGTGTGTAAGCATGAAAGATCGTCCCGCCCCCCCCCCCCCCGGTGGCCTCGGGTGTGAGTCGGGGGAATGTCGGTTGGCGTGCGTGTGCGTTCGGGCGCACATGTCGCGTCATGTTTCCCCAGAGATGGAGAGACTCGGCGCGAAACCCGGAGAACCGGTCACGTAAAAGCCAGATTCAGCCGCATAAACCGACGCCCCCTGGTGGTCGGCTGCAGCTCAGGCCTTAAGCCCCTCCCCCCCCGAATTATTTGGAGCGGTGTTCGCACATCGCGCACATTCCTCTCATGCGTTGCATTCTGACACCTTCGGGATGAGATGTGTCTGCAGGTTTGGGTCCTGCGCGCACGCGCACACACACACACACACACACACACATACTCCTCTGTGCCTCACACACGCCTTTGCATGTGCGCACACTTGTAGAGTCGTCCTAGGAGGCCTCTGTGCAGCTGGTGGGGGATTAGGAGGTCAGGAGTCAAAGGAGGGCGGACCGGTCAACCCTCAGATCTCCACAAGAAACTGATGGAGCAGAAGAGGCGCAGGCGGAGCGAGGGCGGCGTCGGAAGAGTCGCTCTCGCTCTCTCAGATTCACAGAATTTAGGAGCCCGCTTGCCGGCCCCGTGGACTGTCCCTCGCCAGCCGAGGAGCCGATGGAGGCGGCGAGTCCTGGCTTGTCAGGGACGTTTATCAGGGCTCCAACCGGTTATCGTCACGGTAACAACAGCCCGCGCGCCTTTAGACGTCAGCGTCACCACAAAGGGGCGAGAATAAACCTTTGTTGTTTCTGGCTGAAGCTCCGACTCTGGAACGCGTAGCTGTTGATCACCAACGCGTGTTTGTTTGTCTGAGCTAAGAAGGAAAAAAAATAGATGAGGACAGAGCGGACAGGTTTAGGAGCACGGAGTTCGGCTCTCCCCGCTCTCTGGCTGCGGATCACAGCCGTCTGTGGGCGAACGCTCTCACGCAGGGGGCCAGAAGGCACGAGCGACAGGGATCAAAGCCCTCGCCCTTCGGTTGTCCCTTCGCTCTGATGCGTCCTCTTCTTGTATTTAACGAAGGACGGGGACGGCACCATTCCCTTGCGGCTCAAGGGCCGAGTTCATCTGAAGATGAACGTTCCCGATTGCGGCCTCCTCCGGGTTGAGGTGACTCGTCCCGTGATTTGGTTGCTTCCTTCAAATCCCAAAGCAGGAGGTTTGTTTACCGTCTGGACTGGTGTAATGGTATTTCTGTTAGCGTGAACCAGGCCGACGGTGCGTGTCTGATTGCTGAAGGTCTCTCCGTAAACACAGACGGACCAGCGCAAACTCCAAGAAAAGCAGCGAGCGGGTCGCCCCGCACCTCCGAGGAGGCCAAGACACGCCAGACTGGAGCGGGCGGAGCCGAGAGATTGATGGGGACAATCAAGGCCGCGTGTTTGTGCTGGAGTAGATCGAGGCGTCGGTCGGTTCGGAAAGGCGCGCCGAAGTCGTTAAAAGTCGATCTTTCAGATGGATGGAAACGTTGGCAGCGTCGGGGTCACCTGCAGGTGACGCGCAGCCGTGGGAGGACCCTGAAGGGCTCTGGAGCGCCTTCCTTGGTCTGGCGCGTGAGCTCGCTGCTGCTGTCGGGAGCTCCGGAGGCAAACTCGGGAGCGTTTGCGCTCCACGTCACGCATACCGCCGCTGCGGTCGCGGCTAACGCGAGAACATCGGTTCCTCTCTGCTCCCCGTGTCCCATCGGTTCTCTGGCTCTTCTGCCCGGCGTGGCAGAAATGCGCGCTCTTGAGAAGCGTTAAAAGTCCCACATCTTCCCATGAAATGGAACGCAGCAGATGGTATCTGGAAGGATCCAGCGCGGCGCTGCCCGCACTTCAAACGATCTGGTGAAAGGCTTTTTAGCGTAATGTTTTTAATGCTAGCGCAGATATTTATCTGCATTTTTTAAAAGAAAAGACATTTCCGTAGAGTGGTGAATATTTTTTTACGGTTATCGGTGCACCCGAGGTCAGCGGGGGCCTGTGGGAGTCTGCTCACGCTTGTGGATCTGTGTGTGTATGCTCTCCATCCATCCTTGCTAAACACAACATCGTTTGTCTCCCCGGTCCTTCCTCGCACGTCCCCGAATGCGTGTGTGTGCGTGTGTGGGGGGGGGCGTGGGTGTGTGTGTGTGTGTGTGGGGGGGGCGTGGGTGTGTGTGTGTGTGTGTGTGGGGGCGTGGGTGTGTGTGTGTGTGTGTGTGTGGGGGGCGTCCCGCCGCAGCTCCCGCATTTATCTCCGTCAGAGTCGAGGGATGGGAGGAAGCATGATGCGAGGGAGATGTGTGCTGACCGAAACACGGAAGCGAGCTGAGGCAAAGGAAACGCCGCATGTTTAAGGCGTCGCCTCGAGGGCTCTGACTCCGCCCTCTACTGGAGGGGCGCCGTCAGACACGGGATCCAAACTAACCCTCGTAAATACGGGCTTGATTTCCAACCCGACCATCTCAGGGGTTCAACAGTTCACCTCTGGGCCTGTTGACGGTCCTCTGTTGCCCTCGGCAACCTCACCGTGCTTTTTTTTCCACATCCATAAACATCGAGTTTTCTTTGGTTTCGCCGTCGCTCGACGTGCGGGGCTGGTCTTTGTCGCTCTCACGTCAAAGCGTGTCCAGTTTCTTTTCCGCGAACATGAAACTCGAGCTGCTTCCGACGTAAAACAATGAAAAGGCAAAATGTGTGAGAGAAAACATGCAAGAGGAAAAGAAACTCTGAAATGGGATAAAAAACCAAAATGAAAACAAACAAGAGGAGTTCAACGCCATTGACGACCTTTACAAATACAACTTTTTTCGTTTTTCGTGTGAAAATCCTTTGTTTCAGGGTCGAGAACCAGCCGAGGTCAGTGACGTTAACAGAGCCAAACAAACACACACACACACACACACATACACACTGGTCAGTTTGCACTAATTGATTCCCCTTCCAGTATAGACACAAACATGTGTGTGTGTGTGTGTGTGTTTACTTTAAAGGATCAGCCAGGGGTTTAAGTAAATAGATAAGTGACAAAGTAAACATCCATCCCTCTTCTTTGCCCGCCCCACCACACACACGCGCACACACACACACACACCATACATACACACACACACACACACCCCCCACACACACACAAATTTGGTCTAATTACGAATTATTTTCATCCATATGTTAATAAGTGTTTACAAATCAGATTCCTGATATTTTTAAGTGTGTGTACGTATGTGTGTGAGGCACAGAGGAGAGAGAGAGTGTGTGTGTGTGTGTTTGTCTTTGCGTGCGGGCATGTGTGCACGTGTGCATGTTTGTGTGTGGCAGTAAATCCGTCCTCACTCCCTGACCTAACACTGGGTTAATGAGGTGATCCAGCAGCAGGGGATGTTTGGCCGAGGTCTCTGCTGCACCTCTCAGGTTGTGTGTTTGTGTGTGTGTGTGTGTGTGTGTGTGTGTGTGTGTGTGTGCAGCTGGTGAAGAATGTTTGAGCACACACCAAAGGAAGTGTTCTTTGCGTGAAGGATTGCATTGAGGACAAATACGAAGTGTGTTTGAGGTGGTTGATGCTGGAGGGCTGCTCCTCCCTCTCCGGGCTCCAGTGGAGCCGACAGCTCACGGTTCTTCTCAGACGGTGACCAACAGTCAAGCTGAGGTTGTGGGTTCGAGTCTCACCTGGAGCCGGGCACTTTCCTGGTGACACGCACGTTTTCCTTCAGTCGGCAGCCATGTGCAGGTCATGTGACGTGAGTCTGAATCTGTCCAGACCTGCGCCGGCCTGAGGCGTCCGTCACCCCCTCCCCAACACGCGTCACCATGGCGACCCAGCCCTTGACTGACAGATGAAATCAACGGGGGTGACGGGACCCCCCCCGGCTGAGGAAACGGTCCTGCAGATGATCATCAGACAGTAATCAGTCTGGGAGGATGGACGCCTCCACCCGTGAACACCTGACTCTGTGTACGGTGATGTAAGAGAGCGGCGCAGCGCGGAGCGTCGCGGTTTATGAAGGTGTTGAAACGCCCGCCAACACGCTTCCACTGAGAGGATTAAGAGAGGAGCGAGGGCAAAAAGACAGGAATAAAGACAAGAACGTGCACTGGCTTATGCACACCGACACACCCACGTGGAGGTGATTACAGGTGACGTGCTTGTTTCCAACCGCTGACAGATGGGACACACACACACACACACACACACACACACACACATACTTCTGTTTTTTTTTTTTTTGAGACACTAACACAATTGCAATCTGAATTGCACTTGCGGTGCGTCATTGTTGGCAACTCGGAGTGGAAAAACTTGTGTCAGTTCTATACAAGTGTGTGTGTGTGTGTGTGTGTGTGTGTCCACCTGTGCCACAGGTAAAACCAGAACCAGAATTCAGTTTATTAGACTCAGGATGACCTTTAGATCATTTTAGAGCGTGCTCCAGTTTTGTGTGTTTGTGATCAACATTGTGATGCTTTCGTTGTTTCACACCGAGCGTTGCAGCTCGCACACGAAACTACAGAACCTGGCGGAGTGTGTTCGGTACACCGAAGTCTCAAACCTCTTTTGACAAACGTGTTAGTTCTGATTTGTTCGCCGCTAACTTTTAGCAGCAGAGTCGAGAAAGAAAACCCACAAAAGCTTTGTTTTCTTTTCCTATAATACGTATAAGGTGCAGTGAAATGTTGGAGACGTTTCAGTGGCATAACCGACAGCTTAAACGGTTGCAAATGTACCAGAAAACGAGGCTGCGATGAAATCAGCCGACAAAATAACAGCTGGCCGAAGGGTAAGGTACTAGCCAGATTTTTCCAGAGGGCTAAAGATAGCAGAGTTGGAATTCTCCTCGACACTCCGCTGATGCGTTTGTTCTGTATTTCATTATGCGGAATGTCGATGCAGCTTCCCATGCGCAACAAATAATTTTAACGACGTCTACTTAGGCTTGACGCTCCGCCAGAGCAGAGCAACACCCGAATGCAGCACGGATTCCGCGGCGCTCGTTCTGTTCTCGCACGTGTTCCCGGGAAACGGACGAAGACGCGTTCATCTCAGCTTCTTCCTGCTCTTCAGGCTGTGTCCCTTTGCTCTCGGAGCAGCGTTCCCTAAACCGGCGCGAGAAACTTGCTGTCCGACCAGTACCAGCGACGCGCCTGAACGCACGCCGCTCATACCTGCATCAGTGACACCCAGGCGCCAGCGGGGTTGGGAGGAATGCGCCGCGTTCTGAGGAAGGACGCACGCACCAAACGTGTTACTTTGAGCTTCACGAACGGTGGCACGTATTAATTGAGTACGTTTTCCGAAGCGTGAGAAAAGCCGTCTTCCGTTCCCTCGATCTAACATCGGCCTCAGCTGCCCCAAGCGCTACGGGTCCTAACGACTACACCCGACGAGGTCAAAGGTCGCCCGTCTAAGGTGCATGTCTGAAATAGCACACACAGGCGGTCTTCGCTGTGGCGTCTAGACAGAACAGTTGTCAGGTGTTTATACGAGCACGTCTCAGGGGCGACTCTTTACATCCACATTCACGGAGGATGGAGGGAAAAGGGACACATGTTAACATGTTTACATTCCAAACGCTCTTAAAATAAAATTGCATCCGAGCGAGACGCCGGCTGAAGGGGACGCGTGTACGCCGGATCTGCGCTCTGCTCTACTTCAGCTTGCGCTCGTTTATAAAGTCCCATCGTATCGGCTCCACACACATCCTACACTGTGTACATCTATCTGCTGAGCCAAGCGTCAGCTACGCTTCAGGCTCTGAGCCAAGTCACGCACATAACTCATTTAGCTTTTTTTTCCGTTTCCATTATAATGCTTGTTTTTTTTTTTTCCTCAGTAATTCCTGTTTTCCTCTGAAACATTGCGTAACGATCCCAGCTGGCACGGCCATAAAGGGAACGCAGCGTGCAGCCTTCCTGGAAGTGCCCGTCTATCGTTTTCCCAACTTCTCCGATGTCATTCCCAACTACAAATTGTAAGACGCTGTTAAATCCCGCGGCCACACAGGAGGTCTTCCTAGGTAACAGGAACAGGAGTTTTGGGTTGTTGTGGTGTTGTTGGGGTATGGTAACAGTCAGTGTTGTGGATACGTGGAACAGACGTTCCTGGAGTATTTGGATGGGCTAATAAGATGCCGACTTTCCTGTTGTTTTCTCGGTTTACCTCTCTCTCATTATCTACCCCTTGCCCCCCCCCCACTTCTACCACTCTCTTATCAGGGGCAAAGGTTTATGTGGGCCTTTCAGTCTGTCTCACAGTGAGGGATGGTCGCGGTGGATTGTGGGTAACAGAATCCAGCTGGGCTGTCGACGCCGTGTTTGTGTGTCAGCGTGCGCAGGAATGCGCGCGCCCGCGCGTGCCCGTGCGCCTCTCCGCAGGCCCCCGGGCGCACGCTCAACCTGTTCCGTGTCAGTTCGACGGCAGCGCTGCTCTTTCATCGCCCGTCCGACGCGCTCCGAGGTCTGAGCTGCGGAGTCACGAAACAACAGCGAGCTCCGCAACTTCTGGGAACGCAGCGCAAGGCGGGAAGAAATATTTTGACAGGTGGGGATAACGCGGGCACTTTGCTGCATCAAACAGGAGAGACGGGATGTTTAAAAGATGTTTACACTGAGCTGCTCTTCTGAGCTGCTCATCTCTTCATACCTCATTCCTCCACTGGCCATCCTGTCTTTCCTGTGAGGAGGCGAGCCAATCCCAGAATAAAGGAGGTGTTCATGGAGCAGCTGTGATGTAAACGTCTTCCCGCAGAGTGGTTGAACCTCCGTCCTGACAGTGGGCAGATAATCTCACACAAGTGTATCAAGATATAGACGAGGACTTCTGAGAGAACACAGTTGAATTTTGCTGTTTTGTAGAACCTCCAGACACCATATCATGATTTGTAAGACAACAGAGAGCATTGTGCAAACGCTTTGATGCACTTTTTACTAATTGATTACAATTGAATCTGTCCCATGACTGGCTGGTCTGATCTCTGGCCAGATGCAGGGCTGCTTGGCCGATTCTGGTGTCAGTTGTAGCCTGATTGTCACAGTTCGGAGGGGGACGATTCCACATCAACTTGCATCTCAGGAACATCGTGAAGGTCTGGCAGCTACGTGTCGATGCTGACATGTCCATCTGAGGCTGAAACACCACCCACAAGGCCGCTGTGATGGTTAAATATACCAGAAGGACACAACTCTGCATGTTGTGTCTCAAGTCCTGACCTGAAAGGTGTTTTTATTTTGCGTTTATTTCACATGAGGTCTTTGTTCTGAGTGCCTTCATCCATTTAGAGACATTTCTGACGTCTGTGAACTTGCGTGTGCACGGGGGGGGGGGGGGGGCACGCATGTTTCAACGGGCCCGGCTGCAGTGCCTCAGACAGTGGTCTTCTGGGGTTTCATGGGCTAAAGGTGGCGCCGTAAACATGGAGGAGAGCCTGGAACGGTTTCCTGGTGACCACAGACAGGGTCATCCTGGGTGGGCCGCGTGTTGCCCGTGGCCCCAGTCTGGCCCCCGACCCCAAGGGTGTCTGCTCATGGAGCCGTCGCTGCGACTGTTTGTTTATGCATCTGGGCTCAAGTGTGCCGCGCGGCAGAACTAGATGTGACGTGTTTGCATCGCAGGAACGTGAGTGCAGCTCGTGTGTGTTGATTGACCCTAAAGACGATGGCGAGGACTCTCCTCAGTCCTGACTCGTATTTCTTGTTTGTATATTTTCATTGTATGTTTACTGGGAAGTGAATCCACAGTGACCTCAAATGTTCTCATCTGTCTTTCAGATCCCGTCGCCATGACGTTCCTCCTCCTCCTCCTCCTCGTCCTCCTCTCCTCTGAGCTGCTGTCAGCCTCTGACTGCCCTGCAGACTGCTCCTGCAATGATCCCAGGTCCATCTTCTGCATCAGCCGGCGAGCCAGCACCGTTCCTCGAGTCCCCGCCAACACCCAGAATCTCTATATCTTCGATAACGGCATCGACATGCTATCGCAGGATGACTTCAAAGGCCTCGGCGAGTTGGCGCTGTTAGATCTGAGTCAGAACGAGCTGACGGAGATTCCCGATGGAGTTTTTGGGATGCTGTCCAAGCTGAAGAACCTGGATGTGTCCTCGAATCACATTACTCACATTCAGAAGGACAGTTTTTCTGGATTGGTCCAACTGGAGAGGTTGTATCTCCATGGAAACAAGATTCAGAGCATCCACATGGAAGCTTTTGAGGGTTTGGAGACACTTCTGGAACTCAAGCTGCAAGGGAACCGGCTCAGTTCTCTGCCATCCCTGCGCTTCCCCAGACTTCTGCTGTTGGACCTCAGTAACAACAACATTCCAATGCTGGGACCTTCAGACTTCCAGACCCCTCACTTGGAGGCCCTTAAGGTAGTTTCTCTTGGGCTTACCTCTTTGGATGATGAGCTCATAGCCTCCATGGGGAACCTTCATGAGCTGGATATCTCCATGAACCAGTTGACCGAGGTCCCCCCGGCCTTGAAGCAGGAGTCCCTGAAGGGGCTCATCAAGCTCAGCCTGGCTGGTAACCCCTTGGGTGAGCTTAGGGTGGAGGACTTTGAGAAACTGACTGGAATCCAAGAACTCAATCTGAGTGGGCTTAATCTCCAGGGATTCCCACCAGGTTTCCTACAGATGTTCCCTCGCTTGTCACAGCTGACAGCAGCGGAGAACCCGTTTAACTGTTTGTGTCCGCTGGCCTGGTTTCCTGCCTGGCTCAAGGAGAAGGACGTAAACCTCAGGCGGCCGGAGGAGACCAGATGTCACTTTCCTTTGGTTAATGCTGGTAAGAAACTTTCAGCCTTGGAACCTAAAGACTTCGGATGTCCTCTTACGACAACATTGCTGGTCGGGTCCCCTGTCGGAAGTACCCCCTCTCCCCTGGCTTCCACCACGCCCCCTGAAATGACGTACACCAACGCGATCCCACCCCCACCGCCGCCACCCAGTGAGGAGATTATCCCCTCCAAGACTCCTTACCTCCTTCCTCCAGAGCCAACATTTTCCCCCAGTTCCACCAGTGGGGAAATGAAGCCGCACATCTGCCCAGCAAACATCTGCCTCAACGGTGGAAGTTGCAATTTCGACCCAATGGGACAGCTCAGCTGCCTCTGTCCTTCAGGGACCTCCGGGCCCTACTGTGAGAACGTGGAGGCGGTCCCTGAGCTGCCCAGGCACACGGTCACGGAAGCTGCCCTGGCCGCCCCCTCTGCGCCCGCCCACGACGACGCCATCAGCTCGCGGCAGGTGACGTCCACGTCCATCCTCCTCGACCTGCACCGCTTCATTGAGACACGGCCGCACATCCGCGGCATCAGGCTCATTTACCGCAACCTCTCTGGTCCCGACCGCCGCCCCATCATCCTCAGCGTGCCGGCGTCCTACCCTGAGTACACGCTACGGGGCTTGAAGCCCAACTGCACCTACTCAGTCTGCGCCAGCCCCCTGGAGGAGCGGGTCAGTTTAAGGGCCAACAGCTCGGTGGAGCCCAGGTCCTGCACAGAGGCGCGCACCGAAGGCATTTTGATGCCGTCGACCGAGACGACCGCGCCCACGCCGAGCCCGATGACCTTTACCCTCATCCTGGCCATGGCTGCGCTGGCGCTGGTGCTGGGTGTGTCCTTCGTGGTCGGGACTGTCATCTGTGTGCGCAAGAGGCGGGAGGCCAAGGGGGGAATGGAGCTGGAGATGGGTCCCGCTGACTCCGACCCCATGGAGCTGGACGGGATGAAGGTGGGCCTGGAGAACGGTGGGAACGGCACCCTGCCTCACAAACAGGCCGAGATCGACCGCTGTCACACTCCCCCCTCGCTACAGCAAAATGGAGGTTTAGATTACGAGGTCCCGCTGATGCAAGGACACTGCCCGTCAAATAACAACCTGGCTTCCCAAAAGCCATCCTACTTCTGAGGCGTGATGAGACGATCTTGGGAAAGTCCACGCCCATCCATCCACGAGGGTGAACTCCTGCTACGGATTGCTCCGAGTCCCAGAGCTCGGTTTCATTCCAATTTTCAAAAAATCTGCGGCTAAAAAAAACCAGGCACTTCCTCTTCTTACCCAACTACAGACTGATGAACGAACACTCCATCGCCACTGCGATGATAACAGTTGGTAGCAGAGCCTGGCCACGTTGAAATAAACCACATAAATAAACCACGTGCAATCGACTCGAAGCATCTTAGTAGCAAGCTGAAAATGGAAAGTGCCTTTTTGCATCAACACATCTGTGTCCGCTGGCTCATCCGCTCGAATTTCTGTGTTTGCGTGAAAGAAACGTTGAATGAGCTGTAATCCTTTTGCTGGATTTTTGGGGAAACCTCGCGGAAACGCGTCTTCGTAACTGGAGGGATGCGGGAGTGGCCCGCTCCCGCTGGAGCTTATAGACACAAACCTTTTGCACTGAAAAGAAACATTTCCGATCCCTTCGCAGCATCTCGGTCGCACGCTACCGCAGAACCGGTGGCTGCCCTAACGACAGCAGCGCCGGGATTTTCAACACCGGCGGATTTGAATTCTTCTGTGTCAACAGTTCGGCACTAATCCTCCTCAAACGTCCCAGACCCTCTTTGCTCTGTAGGAGATGAATGGACCGAATGGAACGCTCTGTGGTTTAGCTGTATGTGATCTGTCATGTGATTTTTATACTTTTTTACCGTCGGTGTCCACTCAGTATTGCTGTCGCTGTGAGATTAAACACTAGTTGCTCTTTTTTTTTGTAAAGCCTGAACAAACCGTGACTTTTAGACTTAACGTAGACAAAACTTTGCATGAGGACCGAAGTGAACACCAGTGTTTTTCTATTTAAGTATCATCTCTGAGAGTATGATTTTGAAATGTGACGGCTGTCATTACACAGCGCTTTTGTTTGAGGTTCAGCAAAGTATGTGAGGAACTCACCGAGCGAGTGCAGGAGCCGACCGTCAGGGCCTTTATTCTCCGTGCCAGGTCTGCCAGGATAAGCCACAGGCTATTTTCACTGCCAACCTTCCCGAAACTGCCTTCAAAGTGTTTTCACTACAAAGCTCGCTCCTGTAGCGCGGCACGCACGTGGCCACAGCAGCTCAGAGAGCGCGGAGGGAGTTTGCAGTGAAGTTCACTGAGTTTTAGGCACTAGCTCCGGCGTGGTGGTTGGCACAGTCGCTTAGCAACATGGGTCTCCGTGGACGGATCTTGGCGTGTTCTACCTGGGCCGCGGCGGACTGGAATGGGCTCCATGGCCGCCTCCGTGAACGTAAAATAGCAACGAATAACAGAGAACATGCAGCTGGTTGTTGACTGTTGACCTTCGCTTCCTCTCCGCCGTCTCAAAGGGATACCGGACGATCCAAGACACGTCCGAGGCGCCGACTGTTCGGCTTGTTTGTGGGAAGCTGGTCTGAAATTTACTGACCGAACGCATGGCTCAAATTGAACACTCTGTGGCTGACGTGGCTTCAAACGAAGTCTTCCTGACGTCACGCTGTGATGTTTTGCTTGAACTCGAACCAAAGTGTTCTGGTCCAGACATTTGTCACAGTTCCTTCTGCCTTATCACAGCTCATAATTCAGTCCTGTGGACACCATGATCCACTTCCTTACTTCCCTGCTTTCTCTCTTTTCCTCCCTTTCTGTCAATAGCCCAGTGTAATCGCAGACACAGATGCTCGTATATCATCTCTCCGACAGTCAGATCGCCACAAACAGAGACAGGAAATGTTTGTAAAAATAATAACCTGCTTAATGTAGAACTTTCCCTGTTTTTAGGGACCTTTTTTGTCTGTTTTCTAATGTTTTTTTTTGTGTTTGTTAGTGACTTCATGTTTGCCGTAAAAGGCGATTGATGCTGAGAAAAGGAACAGTATTAAAAAGAAATGATGTAAAAACACCTCTCATTGCGTCTTGTTGATCACTCGCTTCGTTTGAGTTCATAAATGTTTCTTTGTCCTGACAGCGGATCCGTGGCTTCACTGTATTCACACACAGCATGTGTAAATATCTCATTACATTCAACCCCAGCACCATTACTCTGATGACACCCTGATACATGGATTCAAGGCCATTTTCTGCATTTTCCAAGAAGAGCTGCCAGTGGAAAAAGTTGAAAAGGAACAATAACTTAATGGCTTTTTAGTGAGGAATAAAAACTAGAATTGAAAACACATTCGTTCAGGCGTTCTTGGCGCCATGATGTTAACATCAGGCCCATCCACACTAAAGCCTGACAGGGCTAATTATGTTCGCCACGCCATCATTGCACAGTTTAGATGCAGCTCCGCTTTTGGCCTTTGATAAACGTGATAAAAAAATTATGTGAACACATGAGAACACCCAAAAGAGGACTTCCGTCTGGAGAAGATAACTGTCAGTTGGAGGATGATGTGGTGCACAGTCTTGGGCTAATGAAGATGTTTGTTGTGTTCGAGTGTCTCTGGTTCTCGGTAAATCCCCAGCTCAGATGCTGATTAACCAATAAAGCGTCGCCATGTTTGGTGGCACGCTCCTCGCCTCAGCTTCATGCTCGTTTTCTGATTACTGTCATGAATTATCCACCCGTTTTTGTTGTTAAAGACGAAGCTTTTCTGTTTCTAATCTGCTGATTGTGGATGATTTGAGGGCAGTTACGTCACAAAACTCTTGTTATCAGCAAACTGTGGCTTTGGATGGAGGGGCTAAGAAACTGGTCAGATTTCCCCAACTTCACAGCCCATCACCCTCATTAGCCCCAAAATATGGTTCTCATTTAAACGCCTTTGTCTGCTGGGAGGGGGAAGAGAGGAAAAGGGGGGGGGCGTTTGAGACGGGGGAGGCCTGATTTATTTGAACAATCTGGTTGTAATGAAAGCAGCCTGGACTCGTTGGAGGTGGAAGGATAAAGTGAGCGGGGAGGGACGGGTGAATGGGGTGAAATCCAACTGCAAACAGATTGTTGGACCTGATAATGTTTGAAATGGAGCTTACAAGCCTGTAAACCCCCCCCCCCCCCCGCCACCCCTCCAGATCCAGCGCAGGAGTGTGTAAATGGCCGTACCTGCATGATGGATGCGTAACCCCTGAGAGAGAGTTCAGGTTTAGACCCACCGAGGCTGGTTTGTGTCTTTTACACAGAGAAAATTGCGGCCCCGGGAGCTCGGGTGTCCCGGCTGGAAGAGCGTTGGCGGTAATTTACAGATGCACTGAAACCTTTGGCACTAAGTCTGAACACAGATCTAGTTCTCATCTGGGCGTTCTGATCTTTATTCTGGCGATTTATGTCTCTTATCTCTGATCTGTGTTACTGAAACCTCCAAGTAAAACAGTAAAATATGCAATTTAAAATGATGAAAATGGAATTTCTCCATTTAAACCAGGTTCTTCCTGGTTACTGGAACTGTCCCACGCTTGATGTATGCAACGGTGATATCATTTAAAGGTGTTGTTTTGGTCATTTTGGCCCGATGTTTCCATAGTTTGATGCCTAAGAGCCGTGTTGCTTTTCAGTGGAAATGGCTTTTTCACGGGTCAGTGAGCTTTTCCTATTGAAAGTTAAAGAAGTTTAAAATGAGGGGAAGGGCCGACTGGCCACAAATGTTTACATCACTGCTTTTAGAGAGTGAGGTAAACTGAATCAAGACAAAGTGCAGGCTTACTCTGCGGTTCTCTCCAAAATGACTTCCCACACTGTCTGGATTTTAGGGCTCGAGTTGCTCAATCTCACGAGAAAAACACGGCAGACCAAGTGGTGGATGGCGCTCTTTCTCCCTGAAATGTAATATGAGCTTTAATTTAATTAGCTTTAATTGCTATTCGCATGCTTGTAGAAGCTAGAGGTCCCCATGTACCCAGGATCCTTAATGACTTCCATGTTCACAGGGGCAGGCGGAGGCAAAACCAAAGGGCCTGTGACGCTGCACTGGGAGAAACAGCCTGGAATGCTGAAACGTGTGATGTGCTGAAGTTAAGAGGAAATCAAATGTAATGATGAACCCTAGTGAAGAAGAAGGAAAAACCAGGAGAAGAAGAGACGGGGGCCCCCACACCAGCTCTGAGCTCAAGGGTATCTCAGGTAAGGGGTGGGAGGAGCCGTTCTGTTGCCTGAAAAGCATCGGAGGGTTCATCGGGCCCCACTGGGCTCGCCGAGCGTGGACAGACCCGGGGGGCCGGGCGGGGTCGTGTTGTGATAACAGATGACTCGGCTGCACAGAGCAGGGATTAGCGGCCGCGGCAAAGCAAAACAGCCGCGGTTGAACCCTGCAGACGTCCCTGTAAACCACATGCTGCAAGCACGCACACAAGGCATGCACTGGGGGGTGGGGGTCCAAGTCTGAAACACACAGTAACGGAGGCTGAATCTGCCGTTGCCAAGGCGCGTTAGCTCTGTGACATGAAACCCACATGCGGTTTGAGAGGTTTAGGCTGCCGTCTCTGACGCTTCTGGATGTTCGGAGGATTTCTGCTGAGGTGAGTTACGGCCGCCTGAACTAACCTGGAGACCTGCTCAGCTGCCAACCCAAGGCTGACTGGGCTCCTCTTTAAACGTGTCGATGGGTCATCAAACAGATTTATGTGAAAGTTTAAACAAAGGCGGATCTGTAATGAGACGTAAACCGATCATGGACGCTCCAATTTTTAGCCCCACGCTCTTGTTTTCCATCCCTGCATTAACTCTGGTTTTGGCCCTGGAACCAGTGTAATTTTGGACCCTGTGGGATTTTGCGGAAGGCGATATTATCCAATCACTCACCACAGACTGAAATTAGCATCTGGGAAACATATTAGTATGTCTCAGAGCTGACAACTTCTTTGGTTTGGCGAGCGAGAAGTCGTCCAGCTGTTAGTCATAACCAACCCGCGGTAAACCCTAAACC
This sequence comes from Lagocephalus sceleratus, assembly GCA_911728415.1. Lineage (NCBI taxonomy): Eukaryota > Metazoa > Chordata > Actinopteri > Tetraodontiformes > Tetraodontidae > Lagocephalus > Lagocephalus sceleratus. Next base: position 15,267,841 of record CAJVRN010000232.1, read on the forward strand.
TGGAGGAATCATCCGGTGGACGTCTTCATTTCACCCTCGTCAGCTGACCGGGAGCCGCCGGCCCCGGTGGTCTGCCGGAGCCCAACATCAGGCACACAGCGATCTGCACATGTGGGCTAAGGTTTCCTATCTGACTGCTAGAGTTTGGAACCAGCTCATCCTGGAGGGTCACAAGGGTTCCCGAAGACCTGCCAGGAGCTCCCCTCTTCAAAGCTCCTCTCTTAACACCGAATTGTTGCCGGGCTTGTTCCCCTTGACCCTGCACCTCTCGCTCTGTGACCTTTAACCTTTGTCAGGGAAGGGTCATGTGGCGTGTCTCTACGGCCACTCACAGCAACACCGACGGGGAGTGTTTCTGGAGTGTTTGGCTATTTTCAGCAACTCCGTCCACCCCCTTGTCAGCTTTAATTAGCTGCATTCTGTCTGTGTTTTTCCATATTTTCTGGAAAGTCTCCCGACTGTTGTTTCAGGCACTTTGTCCTGACTTTTACTCCTCAAGTTTAGTCTCAGCTATACTCAGGTTTCTTTAATTCCTTCTCCACCCCTCACTTACATGTTTTTCTCCACCTCAGGAAACGTCTGCCAACCCTCAAATCTTCAAATTGATACCAATTGAGTTATTGAGATGCCCCCCCCCCTCTCTCAACAAAGGGCCCTGTTTTATTATGTTTACCAGGCCAGATGTGAAACAGTCTTCAACACGACCTGGCAGGAAGGAAACACAAAGACGAGGGCCGTGGAGGGGACGGAGCGAACGCCATACGTGTTTATTTTCAGATTCACAACAGCTGCTGACCAATCGTGTGGCGGGCCGGCGAAGATGCATCTGTGGGGGAGGAATGGTGAAGTTTTAACCCCTGCTTGATGCAACAAGTCGAGCTACATTAACTTAGAATAAATATATAAAACCCAAAGGGATCAAATCTACAGGGTCGTCACCTCGACGCCAAAGGTAACGCGAGGAAGAGGAGGAGTCTTATTTGGGGGAGGGATCACGTTTGCTTCAGCTTCTCCACTTCAGGTGCTGGATAAGCTGTTTCAGTGGAATGGCCAGGATGGACGTCAAGTGCGGGGAACTTGGTGGGTGGAGCGCTTCACCACGGCTCTGTTACTGGACTCTATGTTGGCCCTGTGCCTGTTTTAACCTGCCTCAAAGATGTCAGATTATTGTGGACATCAATGGCATCTAAATGCACTTCTATGATGTGTGTGTGTGTGTGTACTTTTCAGCTGAGCATTTGTATTTTCAGAGTGTTGACGGATGCACAGCTGCTCATTTCCTTTGGTGGAGATCAGCACCCAGGAGCCCCCGAAAGAATGAGCGGGCTCCGTGCTCCGTTATGAGTTTTCCCTCTTCAAACAACAGATATTGTGTCCGTCTTTATTGAAGCTCCCAGTGCGATGAAGCGTCTGATCTGGGCCAGCAGGTGCGGGCCGGCGGAGGCTCGCTGGGTTCACCCTGGAGACCAGACAGACGAGGTCAGACACGGTGCCATTGTCAACAGAACTCAGACAATCACGCTCGTGAAGTCACTCATTTTAGGACCTTTGTGTTGTTCTAGGAAATATGGAGTTCCCACTGTCAGAATATTTAAAGAGTTCAGAAGACACAAACCAGAGTTGGAAAGAAGAGAAGTGGTGTAAGAGGGGAGGAGTTTATCAGCCATGCCATCACCCACCACCAGGGGGCGTTTGCCCATCTAACTTCCATCAAAAGTGAGGGTTTCAGATTTCCCTTAGACTCTAAAGCACACCAACTTTATTAGCAAGCCCTCAGTTTTTTCTGCAGGTTCTCAATAAGCTGCACACACACACACACACACACACACACACACTCACTCACTCACTCACTCACTCACTCACTCACTCACTCACTCACTCACACACACACACACACACACACACACACACACACACACACACACACACACACACACACACAGAGTTTAGGAGTTTAGGATTGTGTGGGATCAGCATTGCCCCGTGTGAAAGCTGCAAAGCTCCCTGATGGAGTTTGGATATTAAACTCAGCAGCGGGGCCGTGTGGAGCCACTAAGATGAGATGGATGAGAGCAGGTCCTACTGGGAGCTGACTGGGCTCCGCATGCTGCCGCCGCCGTCACCGCCGAGGTCTGGACTTGGTTCTGAAATCTGTGAGGAAATGTTTGAATGTGACACAGAGCTGCAGAGCAGATGTGCGGCGGAAAGAAGAGTTTCGCGGGTCCATGGATGACATCCATCAAATGAAGAAAGCCCAATCTCCCGATGACAAACGGCACATTGCGTAACACTTTAACGAGTATATTACATTGTAATTTATAGGGATTAAAAGACAGCAAGCATCACGAGCAGGCGTTGCACAAGGCCTCTTAATTAAAAGCACAGCGGCGGCGCTGGTGACACGGCCTCACGGTGAGGATTGACTGTTCTTCTCATCCTCTGACCAAAACCCCTGATGGACCCCCGTCCACATTCGCTGGCCCTGGACGTAGGTCCATCTGGTGCTCTCCTGCCGGCCGGAGTGACGGCTGAGGGCTGGAGTTAAGCATGTGCAAATGCTCTGGCAGCCCGTTTCCTTCGCGAGCTCATAACCTTTAATAAAAACCACAGCTGGCACTCGCCTCCCCGTTTCCACAGCAGCAGCTCCAGTGTTCTCAAACAGAGCCCAGAGTCGTCTTTCCTGCCCGATATTTTTTCATTCGGTGGAAAGTTTACACAAGAGATCCCCGGAGTGCTCACTTTTCCCAAATACCTGCAGGATGAAATCAAGCTCCCTTTTGGAAAATTGTGCGTCTCCGTTTCTCGGGCCCGTCCAGCTCTCCAGGAGAGGGTCGGCTGTCACGGCGTGGGCGGCAGGAGTTGAGAAAGGTCTTAATTGAAGGGGATTTTTATGGAGCTGTGAGGAGTTCTGCTGAGGAACGCACATTTAGATGAACGGGTGCCGAATTCTTGGTGGATGTGCGACCACACTGTTGATCTCCTTGGAGACACGGGAGAGGTCTCTGTGTGTGCGCATTTACGAATTAGCTCAGAAGATGAGGGAAATGAAAAGTTAGGTGTTTGTTTCAGGCTTTAACGTGTTACAAGTGAAGAGAAGATGTGTGTGTGTGTGTGTGTGTGGGGGGGGGTGTCTCAGGGTGGTCTATTCCTGCACAGATCGAGGAGAGCTACCAAAGTCCCAGTCATCGCCACCCAGACAAACAGTGGACCCCTCACATGACCCTGACAACCCCAATCAGAATGTGATGAACAGTCTACCATTTCACCCCAGCCTGTTTCCTTTGAGGGCCCCTGTGGTGGGGGGGGGGTATTAACTTCACCTTCTTGGAGTCGGATCAGCGCTTGCACGTACAGAAAGTAATTGGGAGGTGAAAGCATGCACAATACCAGCCCGGTTTTCCTCTTGCTTCTACTTTCCCTCTGTTTTTTATCCTCTGCCTTTAATTTCTTTGGAATTATTCTTTGTAAATCATATTAAGGTTGGCTTCTTGCACCAGCCCGAATCAGCCAGCCAGTTGATGATGAGAACTCTCGAGCTTGAGCTCCAAAAGCAACTGGACTGCCGCGTTTTTCCCTGGCTGGAGGAGGTGGGAACCGACAAGCTGAAGTGTGATTAAAGTTAAGAAAACATCTTTATAGCGTCTCTTAATGCTCTCTAAGGCTGTGAGGCTCCAGCTAAGGGCCTCCTCCTGTGAATTGGACGTATTGGGGACGCCTCTAACGGCAATTGAATTCCCGATGAAAGTGGGGGCATGGCTAAGTCACAGCCGGTCAACCGGGGGCTTCTTGTAAATCAGACGAAGGCGAAGGTGAGTGAAAAAGTCTGCAGGAGGAAGGACGGGGAAAAAGTTAACCGCAGGTTTTATTGCTTGTTGTTACGAGCAAAGAGTCCCTCTGCTGTCAGTCCTGTCACGCCTCATCTGCACCCCAGAATCCACACACACACACACACACACACACACACACACACACACACACACACAGTGTAGTTTCTTCACTTACAGCCACTGTTTACATACCAACAAAAGATCGTTCAGAAAAACTTGAACTTTTTTCTGGCAGAAGCTAAAGCTAATGTTCAGCTGGGACAAAAAGACCCTGCAGATTTTTTTTTGCGAGCTATTTATACGAAGCACAAACGGAGACGCTATTGTTTCATTCTCGCTGCAGCAATCATGAGCTGCACATGATTCCGTCTAATAAGAATCTGGTCTCTTTTCATTAATAGTTTAGCACTGAGATCACAGTCTAGACATGAGAGGATTGGATTTTTGAAATGCTCGAGTTATGCCGAGCAACAGTAACGGTGTTTCCTGCGCTGAGGGGTGAGAATGACATTCACCCGCAGCCTTCTGGATGTTGTCAGGAGCAAAAAAGGGTCATTTTAACCAAATTTGGCATCACACGACTCAGTTTTCATGCTTCAGTTTCGGCAGCTCATGTGACTCAAAATCAAGGAAATGATGCGCTAAACTGTTGGGGGGGGGGGGTCAATAGAGTAAACATGTGACCATCTCCACGCATCGGAATTAACCAGGAGAGAAAAATAATTCTTCTAAGCAAACAATTTTCTGGTTTGTATAAGCTTTCAAAGGCTCAGGGTGTGACTGATTACAAACGCGATGGGAAGAAACGAGTGATTATATTTATGGACAGAGGAGAGGGGAGGAACGACTGTGGGGGTGACGAGCAGGAGATGAAAAGAAAGAAAAGTGTCACTGAAGTCCATCCACCCGGCAGAGGAGGGAAATCAGACGGACCTCGAACCCGGCACCTTCGTGCTCTGAGGCGACTGAAGCACCACCAAGGACCCAAGAAATCTGGTTTAGTGGAGCTAGTTAACATCAGAAAATGTTGGGATGGAGAGATGGAGCTCCAGGTGTGGCTTCAGGACATGAAGGTCATGAGACATCGTGTGTGTGTGTGTGTGTCTTGGAAACGTTGCATCTTCCTCTTCACCACAGCTGTCTCGTTGTTGCAGGTACTGTTGTTTTTAGGACCACCCACGCCGGTTACCTCCCCCACCTCCATTCAGAACATTCTTGGTGGTTTCTCCTGCAGGACAAACACCAGGTTTGTTTTTCGCATCCCGGCAGATTTGGCGCAGTTGTTTGCTAACAGGATGCTGACGGTTCAAACGGGGACGGGTCAGAAAACGTCTCCAGATACAGACGGGGGCCGGGGTCGCCTCAGACCGGACCAAAGCCAGCGAGGTGTGATGTCACCACCACATGGCGTCACAGGAGAGTTTGATGATGAGCATCAGCGGAACACTCAAACACACACACACACACACACACACACACACACACACACACACACACACACACACACACCACTGACAGAGCAACAGAGTTACGCAAGTTGACACAAACTGCCTTTGTGCTCTTTAGTTTCCTTCTCTCCCCATCTAAAGCCACATTTCACGCCACACGCCTCCTCGCCGCGGGCCACACACACAACCGCTGAGAGGATCCAGAGCTGAACGACACAAAAACGCACACAAACACACCAGATACTCAAATATCTCCATCACAAAAGCCGGCACCTAAACACACACACTGCTGGCCAAGCTCAACACTCACTCACACACACACACACACACACACACACACACACACACACACACACACACACACACACACACACACACACACACACACACACACACACACACACACACACACACACACACTCTGCTGAGGACCAGGGGATTTCCAGCCTGATGCTACACAGCTGCAGGACGGCAACCAGCGCGCCGCCAACCTGACGCAGAGCTGTGACCTCATCAGAAGAGGAGGAACTGGAAAAACAAACTGCACACGATCAGGAGCAGATCCAAGTCCGGAGGCAGCAGATCGGTGGAGATGGTGGCCGGATGCCTCCAGCTGCCCAGGACGGGGAACGCCAGCGCGTTACTCCCCGTCAGCGGAACACATCTGACCGTGGAAGTGTTCCTGGATGTGGAGTGCCGCTCTCCCACTCTTCCTCCCACCGCGTTCACGTCCTGAGCACCTGTTCCTGACGCTGCTGGAAATCTTCATCCCAGCGTCCTCTTATCTCCCTGCCCTTCACAAACATCTCAGCACCTCCCCTGCAGACATTCCCAGGTCGATAAAGAGAAAATACTGACTGCTGCGAAACGGTCGGAATTATTGGTGAAATGGGAGCGCGGCGAAAACACGCGTCCTCCCCGGCCGACCTCAGATCTTCTGTTTTTCTCCTGGTGGTTGTGATCATTTTTAGCTTCCCCTGCCAGCAGCTCGCCCCGACCTGTTTTCTCATGGACTATCGCTTGGACTAAGTCGATGAAACACACGTGTGGATGCACGTCCACGTGAACGGCGATGAGGCTGGAACAGGGGTCCGTGGATGGGGGAGGACGAGGCACAAACCAGGCAAAGCCTCTCCAGAATCCAGAAGCTGATGTCACTGAGGCACACATGATCATCGGCTCACTTCACACACACACTCCATCCTTCAGGCCTCGTTTTGGATTTGTCATCTCGTACTAACTTGGCACGTTTTTGTCTGATTTAACTGATCCCACGTGTCCGGCGTGGTCTTCACTCCTCTTTGTGGTTTCTTGAGGTTCACACTGCTCTCAGGTCAACAAAAGGTCAAACAAAACCCCGCTCAACCCTCTTCCGTCTCCCCTCTATATGATTACATGTAAGATTCAAGGTAAATAAACTTCAACAAAACATAAAACACCATAAAATTGATCTGGAAAACTGAATAAACCCGACTGCAGGCGAAGGAAAGACGGCAGCAGAGTCAGAGTTGTGATGAAGATCTCTGGTCTCGTGCTGGAGGAACCCTGCAGTCGGGGGATGAAGACATGTTTGTGTAAAACTCTCTTCCTTCCTTCCCTCCATCGTTCTAATCTTTCCCAGTCTTCACCCCAGCGCCCCCGCACACGTTCGGCCTCAGTGTTTACACTCGGACCCTCTCCTCCTCTCCTCGCTCCCTCTCCCTGCTTCATTCCTTTCTCCCAGTCTCTCACTTTTGCCCTCGTTTTCTTCTCTCTCTAAAAACCTCAGAGAAAACACCCCGCTCCCCTCGAGCTGCGACGCCCACGCGCTCCCCGCTGCACGCTCAGAGGACTCAGTCGGCTCGTTGCTCTCGCCGGCTCCGCTGCTCTCCTGTCACCTTTTCCAGAGAGCATGCGGCAAAGCTGCGAAGCTGAAGGTCGAATTTGTCTTAAATGCACAACCCACAAGAGCCTCTTTGTTGGATTACCTGCGTCCGTTAAGTCGGCCTGCAGACGCGGGTGGAACCCGTTGGAGCTGAAGGTGCAGCCAGAGCTGTGGTGGGCCCTAAAAGTGTGCCTCAGCCTCAGCCTCTGCAGGAGCTCTCTGCTCCTCCAGTAGCCTGAACCCTGACCTGCTGCCACACACATACCCTACAGAATACAGCCGTCTCCATGGAGACACTGTCAGACACGAGTTTAGTTGGACATGAAACGAGTGATCTCTTCCCTGATGTTCTGCTATGATGGCGGCAAATCTGCTGAGTGTTCTTCCAGAATATATCGATGTTCATCGATATTTTAAATGGGTTCAGCAGCAGCAACCTTAGAGTCATGTGCCGGACTAACTGGAGAGGCTGAGATTATAATTTAATTGTCAAGTTCCGAGTTTATTTGTTCTTCTGTCGTATTTTATTTATGTGTTTAGATTTACTCGCGGGGGTATCTTCCCACGATCTCTCTGCAATGGAGCCAGTAGGAGGACGGCGATCGAGGGAGCACAAGTGTCACCCGTCACCCCCCCCTCGAACCGCGCACACACACACACACACACACACACACACACACACACACACACACACACACACACACACACACACACACACACACACACACACACACACACACACACACACACACACACACTCTCAATGCAAACAGTGAGAGCCAAAGGCTTGTAAATCCCCCTGACACTCACAGGAAGCCAGTGGCTTCACACATCCATCTCTGAGTCAAGTCCTCCAAATCCGCATCACCACATCCAGATTCTGAGTAACAGTTCAACTGGACCTCAGAGTCATGTAATGTCATGGAAAAGAGGGCGAAACAGCCTGAGGAACGTTTTAACCACCCACCCGGTGAGGTGAATGAATGATTGCAACAACAAACACACTTATTTAACACTTCTGAGTGGTGGCTAAAGACAGAGGGTCCAGAAGAGTTCTGATCCAGCAGAACCATCAGTGTGAAGGTCAACCATGTCCTGCTGTTTCAGCAGGAGTAGCCATCGAGTAATGAAGGATGGCAGAAAGAAGCACCGAGACGAGAGCAAAATCAGATAACAACCCACGAATCTGTTGGGTGCATCCAGATGTGTCCACTGGAGGTCAAACAGTCCTTCCTGTCAAGCTAATTTAGATTTGATTGGCCTTTCTGGGGATGTTCACGCTCCATGTTGTTCTAAAGTCCACTGAGGAGACACTGGGATATTTACACAGGCACACAGGTTAAGTGCTCCTCACTGTCCAGTAGCTGAACTGGGAGCAAGAGAGCTGTGGCCCAAACCACTGGAAACCGGCTAAATCTCCCCAAACCTGCTGCTTCTGGAGGAGGAAATGGACGTTTACCCAATCCCTCTGACTCAACAAAACGTTTGAAATTTGACCTATCGAGATATTTGGTAGCACTTGTAGCCCCAAACCACAGATATGAGACACCCAATGAAGGGAAAACATTGAAGCAAGCAGAAAGAACTGGGTGGAGAAGGTTGTGTGGGTGGAATGAGGCATCTAAATCCAGAGGGGAGATTTTTCATAAACCAGGACAACGTTTGGAAGCAGAGACGAGCATGAGGGAAAGTCCCGAAAGGTGGAGATGAAGAGAGCAGAAAGTAGGAAGGAGTGAGTCAAAACTTGGCCTTATTTTTGTTGGAGGAGCTAAAGAACAGGAACAAAGAGTTCCAGACGGTGTGAGGCTGCTTCAGATGGGCTTCAGACTGCTTTTCCTACCTGATCTGCATTACTGAGCGCCAGATCTCAAACATCTGGCAGACTAAGAGCGGGCAAAATAATCAGAACAAATTAGCAAAACGGCAGCGGAGTGCGATAAAGTGAACGGACAACAGGAAGTGGTTGGCTTCTTTGAGGTGGGCATGAGTCTTGAGAACAAAGAGACAACTGTAGATTTACAGAGAGGATTCCCAACATTTAACGTCTCATTACTCTGACAGAATGTCAATGAACCTTTAATGGGTGGCACGGAGGGTCAGAGGTCAGCAGCCTCTTCATGGCAACAGAGCTCCATAGTCCTCTCTGATGCTGGTCTTTCTGGGTGTTTAGTGTGTTCTTCAAAGCATTTATCCCAAAATATTTGGAGGGTGGAAGAGAAAGACTTAACCCTTTAAAGGACCAGTCCAAATGGTACTCACTTTGCAAGTGACACACACACACACACACACACACGCATACAGACACATCCTTATACTTCTGTTTGTCAGGACATTCATAGACATAATGGATGTAACTCCTTACCCTACTAACCATCACAGCTACCCTCCTGACCTCAACCTCCACCTAAAACCAGTTCTAACTTTAACCTTTAAACCACATCTTGGCCCTCAAACACTCCTTTCAAGTCGAGGACCAAGCCAAAATGTCCTCACTTCCGAAAAATGTCTTCATTCAGTATGTAGCAAGTACAAGAACACACACACACACACACACACACACACACACACACGCCACACACAGTTGTCATGTGTTCCAGCGTGAAAGCCAGTACAAATTCATTAAACCCTGAAGCTTGCAGCCATGCAGGAACTATGACAAAAACTTGACCCTGCCTGGAATCCCTCAACATGCTCGGAGGTTGAGTGGTGGAGATAACGTTTCCAGTGAAACTGATTACAACTGATGACGGAGTCATTGGTTACTGAAGCCATCGAACACAACGGGTTTCCCTTATGAAGGCTCAGGATCAGGGCTTGGGGTCTACGCACAGTGTCACGTGACATTAGAGTAGATCAGCGCAGCATCTGACTCGCTGGGGTCAAGAGATGGCTCCTACAGCAGTTGTGATTTAAATTAAAATTGATTAGTCATAGTAATTAGTAATCGCAGCAGATAAGTCCACATATTGTTGCTGCAGCCAGCGGATCTGGACCAAGCTGGTGACTGAGCGAGCGCCGTGGTCTCGGAGGGCGGAGCGGAAACTGTGAAAAGCAGTAAAAAAGCATGAGCTGCATTCATGCAAGTTGGGTACGTGGACACAAACGAGTTGTGGAAATGGAAAGAAAATTAGCTGGATTAGTTATAATCATCATGTGGGTACCCACTGTAAACACACACACCACACATACACAGCCTGACACACTCCTCTTGTTATTCAGTACCACACTATGACGTGCGCTCCCACAAAAGCTTGTGTGCACATTCCCTGACAGAACGCCCGGCTGTGAATGAGCTTGGCAGGTACGGTTGCCATGACGAAAGGGCGACGAGTGAAAGTGTGAGAAGGTTGACTAAAGAAAGGAGGAAAGTACAGGCGGAGAGGGAGAGAGAGAGAGGTCGCATCTGTTGGTGGTTAGTCCTCCGGAGTGCGATGGATCGCCTGGCGGGGGGTTTCACTCGCACGCACATCAGCCAACGGCGGGCCCTCCGTTTCCCAAAATGTTCCCCACGCACACCTCACACGTGAATCTTCCATCGCGGGGCGGCAAGATTACCCTCAGAACACTGCATCTGTTAAATATTTAAGTGGTGTGGATGGCTTCAGGAGACTGATGCAGGATTCTTTAAAGGTCAGCAGGAGTTCAGGGAGAGATCAGCGCCCAATCTCAGCGTATTCTGAAGAAAGATTAAAGCCGGCCTCTGGATTATGACAGGAGACGTTAGGATTAAGAATAAACCTGAAGCTGTTGATTTTGACCCAGAATATGATGGACAGAGACTTAACAGAAAGGGCTTCGATTGGTCGGGCTGTGCTTCGGGAAGTCCTTCACCTCTTCCTGTCTCAGACCCACTGAAGAGAACCACAAAACATCATCAGCAGAGAAAGACACCTGAAGGCTGTTGGAGCGGCGGCGTGACTTCCACCTGCGTGTGGTCCGACAACAAATGAAATCTGGGTTATACGAGCCGAGCAAACAGAACTGGAGCGGGAGGGGCTGTTGTAAAGGTTTTAGGGTGGCGGACCCTCATTAAAGGCTGTGAGAACTGTTGTCACATTTAGAAGTGGCTGGAAAAGAGGAAGGGCACCTCGAGAACCAGCCATTTCATGTCTCTGAATTTGATGACAGCCAGATTTCACCAGATCAATTTCCCCAAACAATGAAGCATTTCTGCCGATTTTTAAATGGGATCAAACGTGAAAACCGCGACGTCCAAAACCCACGAATGGTCCCAATCAGAGGGAACCAAACGAGGCATGAAGGTGCAGACCCGGAGCTGCGTAACATTCACAGTTTGATCTGATGGAAAACAGACAAATCTCCGGTTAGTGAGAGGGTCCAAACGTCTGCAGCTGATCTTCACCGCAGATATAAGTTTGGATTCTTGTGTTTCAGCAGTTTTTCACGTATTTCAAGTTTATGAGAAAGAAATAAACACCCCCACACACACCCCTCAACCAGTTCAACCCCAGCCAAGGCTCGAGCCAGGCCGCGTGTGAACCCACTCCGCCTCCATTTAAGCTTTCAGGAAGGCGTTCCTCACACCTGATTGGCTGACGGGAGCAACGACTTCCATGCTTTCAACCCTCAATCAAGGGTTGAACAGGTGAAGCTGGTCACAATTAGTCCTCGTGGACGGGGACTCCTCTGACAAGCTGAAAACTTTCACCTAATTTTGGACTGACTGAATAAAGGACAGACGATATAACAACTAATCTTCATAAAACACAGTTTCAGATGCTCGAGGAGTCCCCACAGAACCACAAAAGCGCAGAGCTGAGAGGCTGGATATATTGATGTGTTTATTGTTATTGCAGTTTTCCAGCTGTTCAAATGGAGTTATTCTTCATTTTGATGTTTTTTTTCAGCCCCGCTGTCCCACGCTACGCGCAGTTCGATTCCTGCTCACTGCCAGAGGTGAGCGTCGTGTGCCGCCGGGCTCCGCCTTCCCAGCGACGGTAACGGCGTGATGTACGACCACGGGTCAGAGGTCGTCACAGAGGGGCAACAGGCCGTTCCCACGCCGGGGATCAGCGACTGGCCCTGTCTTATGTGGAGCAGAGAACGTTCCTCTGAGGGCACGTTCAGTTACACCCAAACAACGACAAGGAGATGTTCCTTCATCTCCTCCTCCGACTTTGCTCAACAACAGGATGCTATCAATTAATCCATAAAAGAGTGTGGGGCCCCACCTGCAGCATGGGAACAGTTAGGCAGGGTTGGGTTGCATTCCTGGTCCAAGACCACATTTGGCTCTTTGTGGCGTTGATAAATTAACTCCGCCTCTGCCTCCCTCACTTCTTTTTCTTTGTCTTTCTTTTGTTGTCAACACCTTCTGGAAGTTATCGATGACGTCACCCCTCTGGGGGAGATTATCAATAGCATAGCGAAGAGCATGTTCCTGTTTACGCCGTCCTGAAGTGTCCTCCTGGACTGAACATTCTGTTTCGCTCTCATAACAAATCAGTTTTTGCCCCTCGCACATCAAAGTTTGCCTTTCTTTTAATCGCTTCCCTCTCAAATCAAACAGCGAAAGAGGTGACAGAACCAGATGTATGATCTATGTTTGCAGCTGCAAAGAGATAAATTCTGCCTGCGTATTGAGGATAGACGCCCGGGGGGAAGTGAACGGTACAGATGGATATCTCTGACCTGCGTGGTTGGGTTCCAAAAGGCATGAAAAGCTGTGTGTCGGACCCTCTGACCCTTCCGCACCGCATCGTCTGACGGAGTCATCAGATCCCATCAGGTCCCAAAGGGTGTATCCTCACCACCAGGACAAAACATGGATAACAGGCAGGCCGGGGCGGGGCTCTGGCTCTGTGGAGGATCTTCACACTTTCTTAAAGTCCTACGTCTTCATGGGATTCTCTGAAAGCCACTTTCATACAGAAAACACCCATGGAGATACACGGGGAGGGCCCAAGCGGGAATTAAACCCACAGACTTTCTTGTCATGAACTGTTTGTGCTAATTCTGCTAACACCCCCCCACTTACGTGACTCCAGCTCCAAATCATTGCAACACATTTCATTCCCAGTTAAACTGGCGGCGTGTCCCAGTGGCCCGCCTGTTAAAAATGGCTGCTGGTTCTGTGTAATCATTATCCAATCAGGGGAGTCTCTGATTTAACCTCTGTGTTTCTATCCTCGCCACAGGACAATAAAAGTTAAAAAAAAACATGTTTCTTTTTCCAGGCAGCCTAATTTGTGGCCAGGTTGAAAGCAGGCAGGCTGCTCAGTCAGTCTTCCAGATCTTGGAGGAAAAGGCCTGAAAAGCATTAGGAGGCATGAGGTCATCCAGTTGAGCGCTATATGTCATGCTGTGTTTGTAGTTGGGTGAGAGTGGGAGGACTGGAGCCAGACCAGAACATCAGCCAAGGAGCGCTGGGCTGACATGGAGCCATGTGGAAGACATTTGGCAATCTGGTAATCCGATACTCAATCTGGGGTCAGCCTTTTAATAGTTACCCGGGCCGGGAACATCTCCGTGACCCCGCTGACGTGGATGTAAACACACGTCCACGCACACACACTCGCACCAGTGTGAAGCAGAGGTGCATGTGGCAGCGATCTGGAACCCCAATTAGCTGAGGCTGGGGGTGGTGAAAGGAAGCAGGGGGGTGAAATTGGACCACGTTTTCTTCTGATTGAGGGGAAATGGGAAACAGGCTGGAACTAAAATTCCCCTTAAGCCCCTCTCACACACACACACACACGTACCTAAGCGTGGTCCCACCGATGCAAAACCTCCTCCCTGGCCCGCTGCGGCGCGTCCGTGATTACGCCCTCACACACGACATGGGGTCTGGATTCTGAGGCTGCGGGATGGTTCACGGCCTAATCCAGCCTGGATTACTAACACTTGGGTTTATTCCTCCTCTGGTCATTCTCTCAGGCGACAGGTCACTTAATCACAGATCTTTGTATGGAATTGGAACGATAACACAATTTCCACGGCTGTAATCTCAAGTGTCTTCCTCGCCCAGTGGGAACAGTGGGAACAGTGGGAACAAATCCCCAGCTCACATAAAGGAAAACTCCCGTTCCCAGTGGGACAGTCCAGCAGCACTGGGGAATAATCCCGGTGAAGCGGGGGCCCTCACACCTGCTCCATTCTCTCCGAATGTGCCCTCCAGGTTTCAGAAAATCGCTGATTTCTGCCCACACAGACAGCGTTTAGGACCGAGTTCAACATCTAACCACACGAGGCTACAAAAGAGACACAAGAGCCCCTACGAGACCAATTACCTCCCCCCACATTCTGTTTTTGAGCTCGCTGTGAGGCCCTGAGACAGGACGTGAGGCTCTTTGTAACATAACGCTGAAGGGAAACTATTAGCATGATTCCAGTTTCTTTTCCCAGTTACTCCCAGCAACCAGCTGTCAGTCACAGGTGATTGGCACATGAAAGCCTTTATCTGTTTGCACAGCGGAGGGTCTATATGTGTTCCTGCCTTCATGGCATGACAAGGTCACATAATGTCCCGGAGCTTTCAGCTCGCTCCAACACTTAATTACCTTTTATTGACTTCAGCAAAGTCTGGCTGTCCGAGTCAAAATGTGTCACTTCGCGTTGTAAAGGTTTTTGTCGCCTGTCTGTTCCCATTCAGGGGCGGACGAGACGCAGACGCCTGTGCTTCGGCGCACCTTTGAGGCTTTCCCAGAACGGAGGGGTGAAGGATTTAAAGCAGGGCCGGCCAATGGTTTTGACCCCCAGTGGGCCACATTCACCAAGAACACATCCTCAAAACATTAAAATAAAGACATTGTTTACATGTGAGACATTGAGTTCTCTCAGAACCGTGTTAAACATTTAGGAAGCCCCAACTCAACACACACAAGAATAAAATGATCGATTTAGGTAATAATCTGAGCTCCACTGGGTACCAGGCGCACTCAAATCCAGATTGAATTAATTGGTAAAACCTGTTGATGTTGTGGAGCGCGCCTGTGATTGACAGGATTTACATGACCCACACTGCCACCTATCGTCGAATGCAGGCATTACACACGCCATTAAACCTACAACCGCTCGAGATTTCATGTTAATAAGTTTTATTTAATAACCGTATAAACTCGTCACTGTATCACAATTTAAGAGGATTGGAAGCCTTTCCAATGGCTTGTTGAAAGACATTGTCTAATTTAATAGTCAGTAGCATGTGAGAGAGAGATAGTGTACTTAAGTGCCTCAGATTAATTTACTGTTGTAGTTCTGGATTAACACAACAAAAACACTGTTGTTATTCAATAATTTATTCATCATTGCACAATTTAAAAAGTTATTACTATTTGACGCACATTTGACAGCACGTAGCTGAAACATACAACAGCTCTATGTTTCTAAGTGTTTGTGCGTCTCCACCTGCACTGATCTGCTTCAGCGTGGAGGACAGCCCCAAAGGACCGCCACTTTTGAAGCTGCTCGGCCCGGCACGTCTCTGACGGTGTGGGGATGGAGCAGATATTTGCTGATGTTCCCCACTGCCCCCCCCCCCCATCTAACTGCAGCCCTGAAGCAGGAGGTCCGCTCAGACGCCGCTTGTTTCCCACCCGGAAGAGCGAAAACCTCTCTTTATTGTGCACCTCCTGAAAAACCCGCCTCCCCTCTGACGCGCCTCCAGGAAGAGGTCACAGGTTATTTGACCCCCAAAACCCGCAGC
Organism: Lagocephalus sceleratus; assembly: GCA_911728415.1. NCBI lineage: Eukaryota > Metazoa > Chordata > Actinopteri > Tetraodontiformes > Tetraodontidae > Lagocephalus > Lagocephalus sceleratus. The sequence continues at coordinate 15,283,645 of CAJVRN010000232.1, forward strand.
ATCAGCTGATCCACCTCTTCAATTTGGAAAAGAACCCTTCTTGGATCGGCTCCTCTGTCTGACCCGAGGACGTGCCGCCCCCTGCTGGACACACGCGGTCACTGCGTCAGGTCGCTCTTGCTGACTGTTTCAGCAGACTTCTCATGACTGACCTGCGGAGGCTTTGACTCCGTTCACCGTCCCCTCCACGTCCATCTCCTCCGCAGCGTAACGCAGTATCAGGGAACGCTGTCTTCTCGTCAATCTCCTGGAGGAGCAAAGGGAGAAAGACGGCGAGGCGTGAGCGGTCGTTGCTACAGGCGCGTCGGTCGGTGGGCGAGGGCCCTACGTTGGCGCTTTGATCTTGATGTGAGCGTAGTGATCTCCGGAGCTGTCCGTTTTCCGAATGCCCTTCCCCTTCAGCTGGACCACGTGGCCGGTCTGGCAACCGGCGGGAACCTGCAGGACACCGGGGACGAGCTCGACGGTCACCCGACGTCGGCCAGGCCAGACGTCGGCGTGCCGGTAAAGCGCCACTCACCTCCACGCTGACGGGCCCGAACAGCCCCCGGGCCCTCACCGTGCCCCCCAGGAGGGCCTGGGCTATGGAGACGAACACGTCCGAGTGGACGTTCATCCCTTCCCGCCTGTAAACCGAACTCTTCTCCACCTGCAGCGACACATCGAGCGCATGGCGCGTCTGAAAACGGGCGCGTGCCGACGCGATGACATCACACACACGCCTGAAGATGGAAGGAAGCCTACTCTGAACGTGATCAAGACTTCCCTGCTCCCCACCGCCATGACCACCTTCTCCCCATTTTCAATTCCTGAAAGAGTCGGCGAAATCGGGCGAGTTATGAGAGCGGCGCCCTCGGGGGAGGCGCAGAGCGTGGAACCCGGGGGCGCTCCCACCTGGGGGCACGGTCACGGCGAGGGTCTTGGTCTGCTTGCTCAGCCCGGAGCCCCGGCACATCAGGCAGGGCGTCTTGACGATGGACTTCCTGCCGCCGCACCGCCGGCACACGCTCTTCATCATGAATCGCCCGGTGGACACGGACTCCTGCGGGGGGGGGGGGGTCACGCCGGGTCGGTCTAAAGGTGGGCTTGGGCACGGCGCCGCCCACAAAACTCACCACGCCGGTGCCGCCGCAGTAGTGGCACATGGCCACCTTGGTGCCCGGCTCGCTGCCGCTTCCGTCGCACCTCGGGCACACGTCCTCGATGGACAGACTCACGTCCTTGTCCGTACCCGCCACGGCCTCCATGAAGGTCACGTCCATCACGAACTGCAGGCGGGAGCGGAGAGGCGGAGCCCTCAGTGAAAGCGCCCTCAGTGAAAGCGCCCCCCCACCCCCCCCCCCCCTGCCTCAAACCAAACCTCCGGCCTCTCGTGGAAGAAGCTGCTGTCGTAGGTGAAGTCCCCGAAGCCTCCGAAGACGTGCCTGAAGAGCTCGTGGGGGTCCACGTGGGACGACCCGGGCTTGTAGTAGCGCTGCTCCCCCGCGCCGCCGCGGTTTGAGGTGAAGCCCAGGTCGTACTGCTTCCTCTTCACGTCGTTGCTCAGCACCTTTTGGGTTGGAAGAGCAACTTCAACGATGACATGACAGGACACCCCCCCCCACACACACACACACACACACACACACACACACCCCCACACACCCCACACACACACACACGCCCCCACACACCCCCCGCACACACACACACACACCCACACACCCCCCGCCCACACACACACACGCCCCCACACACCCCCCGCTCACACCCCCCTATACACACACCCCCCCCCCCCCCACACACACACACACACACACCCCCCGAGGGTCTTAAAGAGGCGTTTGTGACTCATACCTCGTAGGCTTCAGCCAACTTGGAGAACTTCTCTTTGGCCTCCACGTCTTCGGGGTTGGCGTCCGGGTGATGCTTCTTCGCCAGCTGAAAGTAAACGCGGAGGAACATCTCATCGTTACTCACTCCCTACCGTCACAGTCGGCGACGCTGGTTATGAGACGGCGACGTGACGCGGCCTCAGAAGGGCGCTCGTCCTGCGCGTGCGGGCGGCGTCACCTGGTAATAGGCCTTCTTGATCTCCTTCTGCGACGCTGCGCGGGACACACCCAGGAGCTGGTAGAAGTCCTCGGCGGCTGCGCGCCTGCTGCTGGTGTGGAGAGGACGGCGGCCGACGCCACGGGGAGCCCTTGAGACTGCGTGCGGGAGCGATGGGAAGCAGATGGGGGAAAAGAGAAGGTGAATTTTGCAGGAGGAGCTAGGCAGAGGGGAACAGAAGTCTACACAGGTGTGTCAAATAAGGCCCAAATTCCAGCAGAAGCGTCGATATAAAACTGTCGCAGGCGGCGTAGGGGCAACACTGGGTGGTAGCCATGGTTTTGGTGTGACTGTCACGTTAGATATTCACGTGTTGTCGTGATGAAGACGATGATGAAGATGGCGACCCGCCCCTCAAGTACACTCAAGGACACCCAAACCACCGGCGATGCTGCAGACTCTCGCCCCTAAAAAGCCCCCAAACTCGAACTTCCGAGTCAAAAGCCCAAGAAACATCACGGCCTGTGCGCTCAACCAGTAAGCCGGGTCCAGAAAAACCACATTTTCCCGGCGAGCCTCCCACTTTCCCCAATGTTGTGCTAACGGCTAGCCGGCTAACGGACTCACCTTTGGGTGCCGCCAGAGCCGCCGCGTTTGTCCGTGAGCCCGGGGACCCGGCGGACGCGGGGGGGGCCCTGCAGCCGCCCGCGGGTCCGCCGCAGGGCCCCGGGAAACCGCGGTAAACGCCGCAAAGCGACGCCGGCGCCCAGCGTGGAGGCAGCAGACGGGAAGCCAGGCGCGCCATATTACTGCGTCACTTCCGGTCTCGGTTTCTGATCACGGTTCAAAGTCGCGGATGTGGAGTTTAAAACTAAAAAACAAACGAAACTAAAGCACTTCAACGAGGATGCGGTTTAGCTGGGATTGGGTTGAAGGCGCAGAATTTTGGACCAGAGCATCGCTGTGGGCAGATAGAAGGCGTCAAGGGGGAAGAGATCAAAGGATCAAAGGCCACCAAAGGCATGCACAGTGAACATCAAAGTTTGCTCTTTTGCTTTTAACCCTCGGAACTCTACAATGACGAGATTTGGCACCACGCAGGGTGGAGGCTTCCAAAGCCTCTGGCGGGATTGTAAAATTGTGCCAAGTGTCGAATGTAGTTTTTAACGTGGGAAAATGGCGACGCTCCGCACGGCCGGCAGGTGGCGCTCTATGGCCGGGAATGGTGGAGTCCACGGGGAATTGTTTAAGTTTGTTTAAATTTGAGATCACGCTGGCTTTCCGTGTGCGTGCGTGAGCGCGTGCGTGGGATGTGTTGAAAGAAACGCCTGTGCTCCCGCCTGCCTCCATCATTCCCCGCCATCTCCGGGGCGACCAGCAGGCCAGCATCCCAACTGTGCCGGGCTGTGGGAAACGCTTGATCACAGTTCTGATCAACGATGATCTCAAACCAGCTATTGACCGATGTTAAAATACAAAATACAACAACCCCCCCTCTAAATGCTCCAAACGAGACCTGCAGTGAGTCGACCTGCTTGAATTCTCTCTTTATTAAACTTTCAGGCCTTTTTGAAGGTCAGAGGTCAAATAATCCCACCAGTTGGAGGTAGGGGTGGTGGTGTCAACCTTCAGCCAATTATTTATGCTCTCTCACACACACACACACACGGGTTCAAAGGTGCTGTGGATGTAATTAGCGCTCAGGGGTCATGAGCGGCGGTATTAGTGCTCCATATATCAGCGTCGCTGTCAACCAGCTAGACGACTTCATACCTGCGGCTGAGCGGCAGACACCCGGGGGACAACAACACGACTGACCCAGATCGTCCCTACTCCCGCCAAACAAAGCGCTCGATTGTCAGGCGGGCGTCCGCCCGTCACGCGGCACCGGGCCACGGCCGCCGATGGCGCCGCTTCAGGGCCGCTCTTCTGACAATCCGGGGCTTTGATTGGCTGCCAGGTGTGGATTAACATTTGCAGAGCAACCAGATACGAGGATCTGTTGCATGACACAAAGCCTGGATTAAACGCTACCTGTCACTTTTGAGATCAAAAAGGATTAATTAGAACAGAAAACAACACCTTTCCAGCTTTTGTCAGAGGATTGAGTCCCACCAGGCTTCACATACCTAATTAGGCCCCACCCCCCACCTCCACATGACCTTGAACGGGACAAGTGATGATGGATCACAGATAGTCGTCATGATCACCTCCAGGATTGGAGGCGAGAAAATCTGAAGAATCTTGCGTCTCACAGCCCGGAGCTTTCTTGACGCTCGCTTCTCTTCGTGATCGGGGAGTTCGTGCTTGGTCTGATCCATCGGCCCAGAGCGCCGACGTCCTGACCCTGCAGCCTGCCGCCACCGCCCACCCTTGTTTTGGCGGGTGGGAAACGCGGGACCGAAGTCCCTTGCGTCCCATCCTCTCCCCCAGTGGTGCTGGAAATGCTGCATCACGAGGTTTTCACACATCTTTAGGCCAGACTGGGGCGACCAAGTTATCTGACACTTGTCAGACATGCACACAGCTGTTGCGGGGGGGTGTTGCGGGGGGGGGGGTCTTGCATGCATCAATGGGGAGAGGGAGAACAGAAGGAAAACTGGGTCCACTCTGGCCTCTGTTATGGAGATGGTGCTGCTGTTATGGTTACAGAAAACCAAATTATTGAATGGTTTCACTGTATCTTTTGTGTGTGTGTGTGTGTGTGTGTGTGTGTGTGTGTGTGTGAGTTTGTGCTGGAAAACACCTTTCCTGAAGTCCAGAGATGTGCGTGGACTTCCTGCGCAACAAATGATTTGATCAAAAACTGTAAAATGAGCGTGGAGACCCGACTGAAAAGCCTTGAGCAGACCCAAAACTCCCCGAAGGGGAGGGGGTTCAAATCCTCCTCAGATCCTTTGATCATCATATTTTCTGTTTGATCTCGACCCTGGAAATTCCTGGATCCAGATGGTAATCAGGAACACCAAAAAAGATTCAATCATCTGCTCCTGAAACATCAACAATTTCTGAAAATGTCACTGAAATCCTTTGGCACACTTTGCACTTATTTTGGTAACAAACAGACATCAGGTATCACGTAACCTCCTCGGCGGAGGTAAGACGCACGCGACCAGTAGGGGGCAGCGGGACGGGTTCACGCTGGGTTTCAGTCCAGACAGCTGGTGGAATTCATCAACTCCCGGAAAAAAAAAAAAAAAAAAGGGTCCTATTTGATCCAGACAGGTTTGCAGCCCGTCTGATTCACGCTCCTCGTCCTCCTCCGTCGGTATCAAACGCTGCTGCCCAGGAAAAAACAAAACAACGGATGGGTTCGTTAGATTCACACGTCCTGTCTCATTAGGACCCTCCTGGACTTTCAGGCCTCTTCTCCCCTCCAGGATGCTCCGGGTGACACCGAGGCTCCGCCCCTCCGGCCTCTTCATCTTGTCGCCTCCGTGGGCCTCGCAGACGGGCCGGGTCAGCCAGCGCTGACCTCATGCGCTGGAACGTTCACGGCCCATCGAAGCGCGCCGCCGAGCAGGAGAAAGCAAATACTCTGTGAAGAATCGGGGCTTATATACATGGCTCGGGTGGATGTTTTGTCCTCTTTCTGGTATGTCTGCTATGAATGGTGGAGCCGTTCCAGTGTTTTTGGGAACGTCGGCTCGTGGCGCTGTTCTCGCCGGCTCTTGGCCGTAAATTCCGCTTCTCACTCAGGATTCTCGCGCCTCAGACCTTAAAGACAATGGAGGGTTCGCTTTGGGTTTCATTGCTGGAGGGCTGGAGGTTTCTACTGAAAGCAAGACGAGCCAGAGGGCAGAGAGAAGCGTCGCCTCGCTCCAAAACCATTAAACCCCAGGCCCCCAACAGACATAACATGTGTTCTGGTTCCCAGTTCTATTGGGAAAACAGGGATTCCAGCATCCGCTCCGTGGATTTGAAAGCAGACGGACGTGCTGAATTACCCCCAACTCGAGCTATCTTATCTTGAGTTATAAAGCAATGAAGAAATTAACTGAGTGAAGCCCGATTTCCTGGAGAAAAAAAAACAACTTGCGCAATCATTCGGTTTTCCTAAAAAAAATCCTCAAAACAGCCAAAAAAAACGGAAAGAACTTGTTAATTACAACGGAGCAGGAAAGGTCCGACAGCGCCAGCAGATCTGTTTCAAAGGCACAAAACGCTTATTTGCTGCCCGAAAACAGCCACTCCGGGCGAGATTATATAACAACTGTGGCCACGCCGCGGCTCCCTCCTCAGCACATTCGCAGAGCGCCGTGCAGAGAATGGAAGCCTTTGTGCGGTCACTTCAAACCGCTAATCTGCCGAGTCAACAGACGGACGCCTTCCCCGCTCCCGCCGTGCGGCGGGGCCCGACCCAGCCTGGGTCTTACTGGACAACTGCACATTCAAATACCAAAGAAAAGCTATAAATTAGCTGAGATAATGATATATACAACCGATCAGACCGTGGAGAGCTCCAAGGTTTCCTGTGTTTTGGCGTCTGAAACCAGGTTTAATTGGGAATATTTGCTCATAAATGTCCCAAATTGGCTCAAAGATGCAGGAAACAGTGGGCCAGTCTTCTCGCATAAAGCCCCGGCTTTCATTATAAAATAAAAATCGGAATACTTTGAATGATTCTCATCATCTAATCTGCATGTGGACAGTTGGCAGCAACCAGGCTGGTCTCATGAGGAGATAAGAATCCAATCAGTGGTGATCAGATGACTGGTCCTCACTTTTACAGAAGAACAACGAAACACCCCGACATCAGCCTGGTCCTGCTCAAGGTTTCTTCCTGTTAAAGGGGAGTTTTTGCTTGCCACTGTAGCTTGTCTGGGGTTAGGTCCTGGGATCCTGGAAAGGCCTTGAGACTATTTCTGATTGTAAAAGACGCTGTATCAATAAAGATTGAGATTGAGATTGAACACGCTGGTTTCCATGGATGTGACTCCAGGCTGAGTCTCCAGGGATTTAGCGGTGGTGTGACCAGGTAGGGGGCTGGCCGTGGTGGCAACGGGCCGCTCCAGATGTCTGTTTCCGTAGCAACATGGGGTCACGCTGCACACGGGCCAGATGGGATACAGACCAGGTCCCGGTTTGTTCTGGCTTCACGGGTTACGAGCGGGGCCCGTCAACAGCCAGATCTCAGGTGAGCGTCTGAGGGTAAATGTGGGGAAGTCAGGACGTTTTCTCCGCGCGGGCCCGGTGTCTGTCGGTCCGCTGGAGCTCATCCTCGCCTGGAGCTCAGCCCTCAAGTCCCTTAAATGCAGCCTGGATCTGTGGTTGAAATGCTGACAGCGAGGGGAGAGCTTTCATGGTTAGCCTGGTGGGATCCACATAGAAAAAACATCTGAAGGGAGCCCTTAATAATGTGAGGACGCTCTATTTTTCTACCCTACAGAGAGTTTGGTTCAGGCCACCCAGGCAGGCGGTGTGGGGCAGGCCAAACCCATCCTGGAATACTTGGAAAACTGCTCCCCGCTCCTGGGAACATGCTGTACCTGCAGTAATGAACACTAATGTGAGTCCTCCAGCTGTTTTCACAGGCACTCCTGCAGCAGCCGATCACGGACCTCATCAAACACTAACGTGTGTTTGCGAACAGCGGGTTAATTGACACGACGCTAGCGGGTGCGCGTCAGCCCAAATAAACCATTTCACAAGCCTGAAAAATGGAGAAAACCAACAAGACCCAACTGGCTCACTGTTTCTTTTTTTTTAAGCGGGGGCTATAAAGTAATTGCTTCGATACAGGTAATTATTTATTGTAAAATACTTTTTGTAATCAGCCCCGGGGTGTGGGTTTGATTCCCACCCTTTGTGTGGGTTTTCTGGGCGCTGCACCCTCCTGAAGCTGCGCACGCAGGTATGCGAGATTACGCCATTCAGGAAGTTCTCTATCTGCCCCGCGGACCTCCGGCAATCACCCCCGCCGCTCCCCCACTGCCGTCTGGGGCTCTCCGCCGCCCGCCTCGGGTCCCACCTGACCTTTGAACCGCACACGGTCACGGCCCACCTGAGCGCGGCCCCGGAGCTGTGGGTCAGTGAACGCCTCACGGCTGACGCAGAAAGGTCATCAAAGTGTCGAAAAGAATGAGTGTCTTTTAGGGACAGTAGGTCATGATCTCTTTTTTTGTTTTAAGTCCTGGAGGACAACTTCGACGGTCCACTTCGGTTTCATGAGGCGAGAAAGACGTGAAGAGAGGAGCGCTCACAAAGACCCCAGCGAGACGTTTCTTCCTCTGAGCTGTTGTGTCAACAGGTGAACACTTGACTCCCGTTGTTCTCAGGCCACGGACGCACTCTGAGGTGGGGGGGAGGGGGGCGATGACGTGTTGATGTGGAAACACTTTCCTCTGTCAGGAGGGGCGGCTGATGGCCACGGGTCAGAGCGGCGCTCGCTTCCTCCTGCGGGACCGAGTGTGAAAACAAGGAGGGGTCGAGCCCCGAGTTCCAGCCTGGTAAAGGGGAGCAGTGGAGCGGTTGATGGGGTTTTTTTCACTGTTTATGGTGAAAAGCAAAAAAAAATGGTGAAATTCTACTGAATCAAAAGATCTCACGATGGATAATAAATCAGATTACTCCAAAAACGATTGACGTAAATTTCCATTTTGGAAGATTAGAGTTACAAAGGGAGCCTGAGCAGTAAGTAAAGCTCCTGGTTTTGAAGAGGTGGAGCTTCAAAATGCTTTACAATACGATGAAAAGCGTATAACATCTACGGGATTTCATGACCTTTCAGATCCATAAACTGGGCTTTCATCAGATTTATTACTGTGCAAGATTTAGAGCGGTTCTGTCGTCATTTAATCGCCTTCAAATCAGAACGGACAACCGCAAAGTTTCCCCCTAAAAGATGAGAATTTCTGTCACATGGTCCGAAATCGACACGGGCTGAGAGGTCACAGGATCGACCCCGGGCCCATGTTGTCCGTCATCGGATGTCTCACCAGGGGGTGGCAGAGAGCTGATCTCGTAACAAACGGGGCGTGGACATTCTGCTAATTCGATGAAAGTCAGTGTGTGGCGCTCCCAAACGGATCCCGAAAGAATCGACAGAAGATGGAAGGACCATGAGATGAATTAAAGGTCAGAGGGCGCGAGAATTGACCCAGAAGTGTCCTAAAAGGACGTGTCCCTCACACCTGGGCTGGCTCCTCTACCCCTGACCACAGCCGTTCCCCTCCCCTGGAGGGCGTCGGCCCATTATCCAAGTTCCCATCAGCCTCATCTGTTGGTGGTTGGATAGTCAAACGCTTCCCGACTCCCGACGGACTGCTATCTGGCTGCTGTAGTTTGATCTTTGATGGAGGGAATCTCTGGAGGCCCGTTTGGACCCGCGCGTGAACGAGCAGGTATCGCCACTAGGGGGCGGACCTCGCTGCTGCACCGCGCAGAGTCCCGACTCTCAATTCCCGACGATCTCCCGGAGCGTTCAGTTCAAGTAAAAACGCGGCGTACGCGACAGCCGCATGCTGAGATTTTCCGGAACGATACGGAGCCCGGGTTAACCGACGGGCCACGGGCTGTGGCGCCTCACCCGGGCATGCTAGGGGGCTTAACGCGTTGCCCACGGATGCCAAAGGGTCCTTCGTGCATGGCAGACAGCTTAACTCCGTGGTCTGTGACGTCACACACTCGCTCACCGGGGTGGAACACGGCTCTGGTTACTTGCTTTACGCTCGGTGTTGCCGTCTGCAGATTCTGCCCCCCCCCGTAATCGACACTTTATTGGCATTTTTCCAAGAGAATCCGAGTCTGTGATTTCGCTTTTTTTTTTGGTCCAGGAGAGTGGGAATGCAGCAGCGGGGCTTGGGGAGCAGCAAACGAAAAAGCAATTTGGCCGCAAAAGAAGAGGAGGAAGGAGAGGACAGAGATGAAGAGTCCACCCACATCTGGGAGAAGGTGGTGCCTCTCCATCACACCTCCACCTGCAGACGGGTGCCTCTCCTCCTCTCCCTCTCGCGGGCCTCAGTCCTCCCTCGGATCAGGCAGCAGAGCGCCGCCCAGCTCCTCAGGTTCAAGGGTTAATCTCCAAAATAACTAATAACTGGAGGCATCTGTCCGTGATCCAGGAAGCACCGAAGATCAATACTTGAGTAAACATTCCACGCCACGTACGCGCCGTTGCCAAGACAACCATCCTGGGGTTGGATGTCGTTATATATGACGGGGAGAGAGGGATGAAGACCAGAGAGGAGGAGGAGGAGCGTATGAGATGGATTGCGTTTGGGGAGGACAGCCGTGTCAGAGATGTGATTTGTGGTGGGACCCCAAAATGTCCACAAAGGAGCGATATCGCCGCGCCAGAGGTGTGGCGCTTTGATCTCCGCCGGCAAGATGTTGCACATCAAAGGGGAGGGAAGGAGGCGGCCTGCGAGGCTTCATATTTTCCCCCCAAACGTTTGATGATTCGAGGCGTGTTTGACATTCTCTGGCGATCGCATTATCGTGCCACGAGGGAAATGTGAAATGCGATGGGAGAAGGGAAATGATGAAAACCATGCACAAGCAGGAATGTGTGTGTGTGTGTGTGTGTGTGTGTGTGTGTGTGTGTGTGTGTGTGTGTGTGTGTGTGTGTGTGTGTGTGTGTGTGTGTGTGTGCATGTGTGTGTGTGTGTGTGTGTGTGTGTGTGTGTGAGGGAGACGGGGAGATTGGGTCTCTCTTTGTCCGGGACAGACAATGCAGGGCTCCCTCGGGTGAGAGCATCTTGCAGGAACGGCGGCGCCTGCGGAGGGCAAGCTGGCACCTGATGGCCGCACAAAGCCAGGGTCAGGGGTCGGGAGCCAAAGGTCGCAGGAGAAAGGCTCCACGCATCGCTTGAGATCACGCCGTCTCTCCGTCTGTCGGCTGCTTTTCCCGCTCGCTCGCGTCGCCCCGGGGCTCGTCCCCGTCCCCGTCCCCCCCGCCAACATCTGGAGCGAAAGACGCCGCGATCGCCGGGGTAACGGCGGCACCGGGCCTCTGGAGGCGCGGCTTGAGGCCAGATGCGCCGTCTTTCGCCTGACCTCAAGGGGGGGGCGGGCGCGCGGGCCCGCCTGTCTCCCAGGTGGATGCTTGGCGGCGGCGGTCGGAGCGTTCACCGGTGGAGGCGCGGCGTGAGCGGGACAGGAGGGGCCCTTTGTGCGGGCGATGAAAAGGGTGGTTTACGGCTCGTAAAAAGGGGCGTCGGCGTGCTCTCTCAGAGCTCCTTTATGCGGTGCTGAATGAGGCCCGTTTGGCGGCTTCGGCCCCGTGACCGTCACTCACCCGGCGGTGGCTGCGGGACACTCCGCCTTCCTCCCGCGGCGCTTCCAGAGCTTCCCGCTGCCAGGGAATACTCGCGCGTTTCCTCTGAACGGGAATGAATTCGTGCCGCTGCTTTGTCCGCTGCCTTTTGAAGGCGCGCCGCGGGGCCGAGCAGAGCGCAGGAATGATTAACCTGCCCGCCGGCCATGTGGCGAATCATCAAGCCGCCGTGCTGCAGGAAGCGTTCCGACTTTCCTCGCTTGTTTATCCACTGAGCCACGGCCCCCTTTTAATGTTTATACCATAATAAAAGCAGATTTACTATCAAAGCCCCCCGCCGCCACCCTGCCCTTGTTGTCCTCCTCCTCTCTTTCTCACCGTGGCCTTAAGGGTCTCCACTCAGCTCCATAACTCAGCTGAACCAGAACTTTACAAACTCGCTCCGTGATCGCTCCCAGAAAATTCGGACTTTGTGGTGAATTAGAATATTTGGCTAATTCTTTTCGCTTCGCCTCTCCTCCTTTTTTTTTCCAGTTTCCTGGAAAAAGTGAGCTGTTTAGTAAATGCCTGAGGTCAAAAGCACCAAAAAGGAGTGAACATGTTGTGAATATGACAGTCAGTGACCCTACAATGGCCCCAATAAGATAAAAGTATTGACATGACGCCCTTTTTAAGATATTTACAGTCAATTAAGAATTCAAATTTCACCTGAGAACTCAAATATTTCATAATTTTTAACATGTTTTTTTCCCACTGAGATAATTCCGTGGATATCGCATATCATCTCCTGTCCTCCGAGTTCATAAACTGACCTCATTCCCGCATGCAAACTCAGCTTAATCCTCTTGTCAAAGCGGCAAATGGATTTGAGAATCTGCTGGTGTCATTTTAAAGACGGGCCCTTACCTTTGCTTTGTTCTTACGTAAAAAAACAAAACCAAAGAGATTTGAGGTCAGGGCTGATTTTACTCTGAATCAGGAGCGTGCAGGTAAAAACAGGCCTGTTAGAAACACCTCTGAGGTGGTGGAGCCCGTCAGAACCACCTGATAGAGATGGGGAGAGCTGCAGGTCGGAAGATCTAAATATTCCGAACAACCTACCCACAATCCTCCAGGCTGATGTTGTGGTGGCACAGTGGCTCTTAATGGCTTAAATGGGAACAAACCTGCAGAGGGATTAAAGAGGCAGAACATGCAAGACTGGCGCAAAAATAACTACCACACACTCACAGCTGCGCATGTGACATCAGGCCTAATCTCCACCACGACGCCGCGCTGCTGCAAAGCGGGTTCGGCCCGAGTCACGGCGAGGGGGGGGTTCCCTTCCGGGTCATTTTGTTAACGTCCCCCTTTCATTTCATCAATATCAGGAATTCCAGGGATGTTATTTAAGTCTGAGTCCCTCCTTTGGTCAGTCCATTAAAAAGCACTTAGCCCCCCCCCACCCCCCCCTCTGTTTTTATTCCCCTCACTGTGTCTGCAAACACTCGCCAGGCCTTTCGCTCGGCCCCGACACACACAATGGCCGAGCTGCAGGGGATGGAGACTTTGGTGGGGGGGGGGGTCGCACAAGAGCCGAGAGAGGGAGTGAGGCGAGGAAGAGCGGGGCAGGATGCGCCTCGTTACGAGGTGGAGGTTGTTTAAAGGAGTTGGTGATAGCGATCAGGCAGATGTTTCCCCCCCCAGGCTGAGGCGGGGGGAGGACCTACAGCCGCCGACGCCATCAAACGGCAAATTACCGCCGATGACTCGGTGGGATCCGCTTGTCCAGCCCGCTGATTCCGGCGTGTCCCACTACCAGTCTTACTCCTCCTTCTGAATCTGACAGTGGAGTTACGGAGGGGGGGGTCCTTTTCCTCACAGGGAGGTGTTCCCTCCTTTTTTTATCAGCTGTTCCACCATCTCTGCCCCCCCCCCCGGGGCATCCTTCAATGGAGCTGATCAGAACCATTTTTGGGTCAGACCTCTGGGAGGAGGTGAAACTGGGCCAGATGGGAGATGTGCTGCTTCATGTCTGCCCTCGGGGTCACCCCCCCCCCCCCCCCCTGCCTCCAAGAGGATTCAGACATTTGAACCGCCTCAGCTGACGAGTCGGAATCTCTCCAGCGGCTTTATCCCGGAATCAATGTGACTCGTGTGCACAACGCAGCCTTGTTAGGTGGGTACGAGCTTGACCTCTGTGAGGAGAGCAGATGTTGACCCCAAGGCCCGAGAGGAGAAAGGGAGGAAGGAGGAGAGGGGAAGGAGAAGAAACGGGGGGAAAGGATTTGTTATGCTCGATTACGACAAGAGCGTTGTGTAAGGCCCCCGCCGCAGGAAGGGCCGACCACAGACCCGGAGGGTGACGAGATAACGCGCTGAGCGCCGACGCTCCTCATTACGAGCGGATGTGCAGCAGCTGCAGCTGAAGGCCGCCGCCGCCGCAGACGCAACCACAACCGCCGGGGAGCAAAGGGACAGAGAGGGTGCAGCACCGATGGCCCATTTCTCCCAGTTTAGAGAATAAACGTTTATTTCATTCATTTTTAGGTGCCTTTTAAAATTCTCCGCTAGCATGTTAATGCACGATTTAGGCCTGAGTGACCCATAGGGGAAGGTTGACTCGTACAATAGGGACTTTTTTTTAAGGCATTACGTATCATATTTAAGCTTCTTAAAGGCTGAATGTAGGAAGACAGAGGTTTGGTGATCTGATCTGAGATCTGTAACTCCACCAGCTTACAGCAGGTTGGACTGGAGTGTTCGGCATTTTAGCTACATGTTGTTAATCTGCTTAACTCAGCTTTAGAGGATGCAGTTACACACACACGCACGCACGTGCGCACACACACACATCTTGTCTGTTTAATTTCCTCAGTCTCACCTTCCAGACCCTGTCACACGGTCTCGTCCCATCTGTCCGTCCGTTTCATCTGATCGGGTTCTCGGCTCTCCTCGGTTTCGCTCGTCTTTTGTGACGTTCGCCGGCCCGAGCGTCCACGCTGTGCCTGCAGGTTTTTTCCCCCTGCGCTCACAGGGTCTTCTTTGTGCAGCTCCAGCAGAAATCCTCTCTCCTGCTGTTTACATATTAATATGAGGGTAAAGCGCCAGCGTCTGCATATGGTTCACATCAGCTCCCCCACACAGAAGACACCGTGGCAGGACAGCAGCGATGTGGAGCCGCTCACCTGACAGCCGCTCACGGCCCCAGCAGCAAACAATCGCTCTGCCTTCTGTCGGTGGTGAAGCCTGCCCCGCGTTTGAAGCGCGTCCTAATGAGTGTTTAACCTGCGGAAGGTAAAGACAGGTTCTGGGGCCTGAGCAGGACCGCAGAGGGATCTGCGAGCGGCCTCTTAAGTACGAGGTTTGGACGCAGGAGTCAAAGGAACGCCGCCAGCCCGCTGCCAAAGCGCCGAGTGTCATCGCCGCTGGGCGGCGAGTAGCCGCTCCAGAGTAAATCTCAGCTGCAGCTGTCAGTCAGGAACAATCACTGCTTTGTCTGGAAGGAGGAATCAGCTCTTACGCAACAGCAGCTTTGGGTCAGGAGACGAAGGTCTGCCTGAGGAGGAGAGCGCACGGAGAACGGGCTCACTTCACGGCCCTCACCAGGCCCACCGGCCACTGCTGTGCTGTTGTGATGACCCCCCCCCTGCCCAGGGTGAGGTCACTCCTGAGAACATTTACTTTCCCCTCCAGCGAGTCAAAGTGTCACTTCCTCCGCTGGAGACCGCAAACAACAGCCGCTCTGCGACAACACCGCCCCACCCCAACAACGCACCAACAACGGGAACATCTGTAACGCGCTCCGACACATGCGATGCTCGGCGATGCGGGAGGTTTAAGCTCCGGCGTTGGCATTGTTGCAGATAATCGCTCACACACACACACACACAGCCACACACACACACACACACACACACACACACACACACACTTTCAGGTTAAATCGTGGGCTGAAAACTGCGTTTCCAATTGAAACTGTCCGTGTTGGCTTTATTTTCATATAAATAGTTTATTAGTATCAGTAACATGTCAGGAGGATCTTCTTCCCTCTCTTATGAGGATAACATACCAGTATAGAAACGGACAGCCGTAGAAAATGAAAGGTTATAAAAACAAGAGGATATATGTGCACGTATGTGTAAGTGTGTCTGGCTGACGAAGAATAAATCTTAAGAGTATAAAAACCTAATCCCAGTTCCTGTTGCTAGAGAGGATTCCACCAGGTTTATAATCTGAACCACTGAGCGGTTTATGGTCTGGAGGCGGTGGAGCCTGCAGCGTCCCAGAATCCACCGCCCTTCTGAGTCAGTCTCTGCATCCTTCGCAGAGCATCGACCGCTCCGTCCCGGGAGGTCGACGTCCGTGTGATTCAGAACTCCTCCGCTGAAGTTCCCCGGGGATGGAAGGAGATGGCAGAGGTGGAGATGCTCGTCTGGGTCTCTGTTTGTCCTCTACTCCACCTCCTCTCCGCCTCTCTTCACCTGATGCCTGTTGAAAGGAGAAAATGCTCTGAAAATAATGTTCTTCCTTCTTTAAACCTCGCCTGCTCTCATTTTTATCCCCATCAATCCCGGCTCTTCTAACATCTAAATCAAAGGAGTGGGTTTGAAGTGTTTCACAGATTTCCCACCGCACACAAACGCGTCACAGTTTAAGGAATCTTTGTCCTTTCAGCTGGAGTTTAATACAAGTTGGAACTGGAAGCATCAGTCAATCACTGTTATCAATGCTGTGTGTAGCTGGCTGTACTTCAGCAGAGACGCTTGGGTAATGAGGAGGTTTCAGGGGTTTGGGAGCGTGTGTGTGTGTGTGTGTGTGTGTGTGTGTGTGTGCGTGTGTGTGTTTCCCTGAGGGAGGACAAACCCGTGCAGAGAGGAAAAACAGTAAATACCTCAGATTTCTTATCAGACCTTTAAGGTGTCAGACAGACAGAAGCAGCCTGCACATGACCCACACACACACACACACACACACACACACACACACACACACACACACACAGAAGAGAGAGTGTTTGCTCACCATTACGCGAGTCTGTTTTGGAGTTTGGGCTGACATGTTTGTTGGCGCACGTGCACTCCAGGTGATCCTCCAGCCTCACCTGCACCTCCCTCAACTTGGGGCGCCGCCTCACGTACTCCACCTTTGCCACCTACGAGTGAGAGAGGGAGAAGAAGAAGAATGTAACCGTGGTTTGCTAACGGCTGCGAGTGGTCGGGCTGAGGCACCCGTCGTTTGGAATGAGATGAAGCGAAGCGCTCCTCCTGAACGACAGCCACGTCTGTGGCGTAGCTGCGCACCCACACACACCCACACACCCACACGCACACACACACACACACACACACACACACACACACACACACACACACAGGTGAGTCTGCACTTGCTTGGATGAAAGAGTGGAGGGTTAATGCTGCCAGGACTGTCAAGCTCACCCAAGACTCAGATTTACTGTTCTTGGGTCAATATAAATCACGTCTGCTGCCAGATCTGAAAACATCTCATGCGAAATATAACATCAGTCATGTTCAGATGCTTGGGGTGTGCCTGCAGAGGCCACAAAGGTGATGGGTTCAGACACACACGGCCAACACTTCCAGCTCAGTGAAGCTGACGCTGGATGTGACTGAGGAGGCAGGCGCACGTGTCACATGATCCCGTGTTGCCTTTAACCCAACTGTGCTGAAGTGATTCATCTATTTATGTTTAAAGGGGCTTCTGTGATGCTCCTGTAGCTTCGGGGGCTTGCAGGATTGCAGCTCCGCCTCTGTCAGCTGACGAGCCTCTTTCACGATCATGTGTTTCACACTGGAAATCTTCCAGCTTTCAGATCCTAAATATCAAACATGGTTCATCTAAAACAGGTTCTCAAGTTGCGTGGAGTGGCAAGTCAGGGTTAAAGACAGGAAATAAATTAAAAAATCCCGTGTCTGGAGCTTGGTTTAAGCGACTTGTGCTGCTCAGACCTGCTCAACTCTTTAGATGTCTTTAATATCAGATTTTAGTTGTGTGTGTGGACACACTCTTTACATCTTAAGCAGAGATTTAAAAGAACAATTGTGTTCCTAAACTATGACAACTGAAACACAAGCACACTTGAGTGTAGACAGGAAGGTATCAGCACCTCTAACGGATGTTCACTTTAATTGATTCCTGATGGGAGCTGATGAGTTTGTGATTAAAGAATTGAAGCTCTTCACACAAACTGGATCAGGACATTTCTTTGCTTCCTTTTTCCGTTTCTTTCCTGTAGTTCATCAAGTTCATCCCTTTTTTTAAGAGAAAACGAGATATTTCTCTTTCACCTTGACCGTGCGGTGCTGGACGCGAGCCGCCTGGCATCTCATGTTACTGGTGTTGCAGCAGCCCGTGCAGCGTTTCACCTCCACGCAGGGCGGCCAGATGATGAAGTTGGCAGAGGTGGGATCCACCTGGCTCCTGGGGATCTCATAGATGGCCGTCCTCACCTTGCAGACGGCCGGCAGAGCCTCCTCCACCACTGCGGGGGGAACAGAGGGAAGAGCAAACGCGTGACGGGTAACGCTTTAGACGTCTGTGGGCGTCACGCGTGCCTCACCGGTGCTCCTCTTGTGCCTGCTGTGTTCCTGCTCCCGCTTCAGGTCCAGTAGGCTGTGAGAGACGTCCTTGTATTGCTGGTGTTTAGTCTCCTCGATCACCTCGTTCTCTGCACAAAGACAAAACCGCGCTGTTGACCTCACCATGATTAAACATTCCCACCACCCCCCCATCCAACACTCAGTAGATGTGGAGTTCATCTTCACAGATGTTCTCTACCATCGTTTCTACGTATGACGGCGCGCGCTGAGCCCATAGCAACGGCGCATTTGTTCATAAACGTCTTGTAAACATAATTTGAGCTGCACCACCTCTGATCAAGGAAAAGGTGAAGGGACAGTTATTTTCCTTCTCAACAGGGTGACGGACCAAGTACACGCCACTTTACACCAGCGACAGCAGACGACCCCAGGTTCACCCAGTAACCTCTATCAGACAACAGCAGGAGGAGAAAGGAGGTTTGCAGGTTATCTGATTATCACAGACATCTTCAACAAGCCTCCTCTGATCTGAGCACAAGGCTAACCAGATTAGGCTAACTACATTATGCTGTTTAGGTCTGTGAAAAACAGCCTGCAGGCCTGTACAAGACAGAGATTTCATATTTAAGTCCTCCGGGGCTTTCAACTGCAGGAATCAGATAAATGGGCTCATCAGCAGCCACTTAAATCCAGAAAGGTGCACATTTTACACCCTTTTTACGCCACACTGAAACACAAACATTAACAAGCAGTTTTACTTGCAGCATTTCTTTAATCTGATTTTGCATCATAAGCGGTGTGTGTGTGTGTGTGTGTGTGTGTGTGTGTGTGTGTGTGTGTGTGCAGTCTCTCTCTCTCTCTCCTTCTCTTTCTCTCTCTCTCTCACACACCAGCTTAAACACACAATACACTATAAAACACAACAGAGAGCACCTTCAACCTCTCAGTGTGTGCGTGTCGCTCTCCCTCACCCTGACGTGCAGGAATTTCAGCATGAATTATACATAGCAACACAGCAGCCTCCCAGCAGACCCGGCTCTCAAACCAATAATGGGCAGCATGACAACAGTATAATGAAGTGAGCCACTTGACCCCCACCGAGCCGGGGACCCGTCACACTCCACATTTGCATCTCAAAGACACCAGGGTTAACAGTGGCGCTCCTCCTAGGAGCACACATTAAAAACGTGTTGGGGTTTTTTTCCACGGGCGACCTGGAGTTCAGAGCTAAACTTGGGATTCAGATTCTGTGAGCGGGAAATGTCATTGTTATTCCCATTTCACGTCATTGGTTCAGTTCTGATTTAAAAGCCGAGTAATGGAAACTGACATGTACTGTCTGTGCTGCAGGTGAAGCCGGTTTGATTCACTTTAAAGCTATGCAAAACCTCGAAAGGTTGGGAAGAAACGGAAAATCGAGATATATACCCAAATTCCAGGGTTTTAATAACACCAAAGTTCTCCAAGAAGAGACCTTTCTGCTTACTTCACCACTGTGTCATAGTTATTCCAGGTCTCATCGCGTTACAAAATCAGCAAAAGGCTCATTTAAAAAAGAAAAGAAAAGAAAGAAACACTGGCTTTAAAATTGTCACTCCCAGCGTAGTATTGGCAGTGACTGAGAAAACACAAAGTTTACTCAGAGTTCACAGTGGGTGTAAAGAGTGAGGCGGTCTGCTGGTCTCCCAGCAACGTCTGGAGAGGTATTCCGGTAATGAGACAAGAAGACAGCATCCTCTTACTGTGCACCGAAGCAGATGCAGCTCATGCCTCGATTCAGAGGCGGAAGCTGAAGCGGCAGAAGCCTCTGAGGGGCTCAAACGTGACAGCAGAGACTTTAGATCAGCTCTGGTTCTTCCTCTGGCTTCGCTGTCTGATGCGTCTCTATATTTTACCCTCGTAATAACCCAAAAGGAACGTGGTGCATCACCACGTCCTCGTGTCACTTGTGCCCCATCTACAAAGGAATGTGGTGAGAGTTGCGTGGAGAGGCGCTTTACCTACGGAGTCTATCTCTAGCAGCCGCTGGAGGTCGCTGATGCTGCGAATCTCGCTCCGGGAGAGGCGCTCCAGCAGCTCACGGGGGAGAGGCGAGTCCTACGAGGAGAAAGTCGGCGTGAGCGGCTGTGCAGGAGCTGAGGCGTTCCGGTGGACACACAAATGTGCCAAACACACAAAAGCAACCATACACGACCGTTCTGCAGACGTCCAAAGCAGCGGTTTGTCGTATTCTTGTACCCATATTGTGTAACATTTGCGCGCAATTACGCAGAGCGAATTTTGTCTTTGTGTGCATGTATTAATTCCCCCCGTTAGTTCCAGCAGAAGTGAAAACAGTGAGAGAAAACATCACATAACTTGGACAAGCGTTGAGCGGATTACCTCGGCAGCGGTGCGTAACAGGCAGAGGCAGCCGAGGAGGTGGAACACCGCGGCTCTCATCTCCTCTCAGATCCGCTGCGGAGGCACCAGGACGAGGCGGAGGTCCACTGCCAGAGCCGGGCTGTTGCTCCCTGCTCCCTGGAGCTCAGGAACATCCCTCGGGAAAACGGGTCACAGTCCCGGCTTCGATGGAAAGAGGTGGCGCGAGGGGAACTACTGTTAGCGCACGCCACCTGAATGGACTGTGGATAAAGCACAGAGTCAAAGATATCCCGCTCCTTCAGCGCCCGGCGTGAATGGGGAGCGCTCGGAAAACTTCCAAAAGTGTAAAACAAAATGATGAACCGAAATACATGCGGGAAGCCAGGGAGGCCGAGGCTAGACTCCCGCAGTCGCAGCTCTCGGCTCAGGTATCGATAGTACAGGTGTCCGGCGGAAAAATGCAAGCTCTGCTTTCATGGATCCAACAATATCCATATCTTGGCTCCCGAAGTAATCCTTTCAAAACCAAAATCCGTGCGCGTTGGAGCTCTTGACTCCGATGTGTGTCATGACGACGAGTATTTTAAAAAATCCCGACAGTCCCGTCTCTGCCCCAAGGGAACGGGAACCAAGTGACAGCACTGAATTACGCCGGCGGCTCCCCGCATCTGCAGACCACCGCAGAATGGTATCAGTAGCCAGCGATCCTGTGATCTCCGGGGTAAATGAAGCCGGGATGCGTCTTCAGTCACAGGATATAGCCTTGCGCGCCGCCGAGGTCCCGGGTCTGGGAGCGCGCTTTGCGTAAAGCAGTAGGAGGCTGCTGGCTGCCAATAAAGCACAGTTCAGAGTACCAGAGCGCATTTCCCTCAGAGCCGCCCCATCCCAGCTCTCTGAGCATCAGAATAAACCCACTTTATAATGTTTAAGCCGCCCTGTGATAATTAACTACCTTTATAGAAGCTAATTTATAACCGAGCTTAACTTATTTTGATTGTGCGCTCAGTCACTGCGTCACTGTTTAATTGTTGAGTAATAAAACACATTGCTGAGTGTCCAGACTGACTGAGACCTGATTACTTTGTAGACAAAAGGAAATTGTAACCTTGACCTTATTGTTGGTCGCACTCCAAGAGCTGGTGTTTGGACAGTTTTATAGGAGCAGAGAGTGTTAAATGTGTGTGATAGTGGAAATATTACCACGCCAGCAACCAGGTCCTTAACTGTGATATACCTTTGGGTGTGAGGAGGTAATTACAGTATTTAGCATGGATCCTTTAACTTTGTGTAACTACAGGACGTTGTTGAAGGAATGTACAAGAGCTAAAGCTTCATAAAGCAGCGCTGGAATCTGGAAATCCAGTCGAATGCATTCAAACAAGCACGTACACACTGACTCTATACAATTCTGGATTTTTCCACACATATGAGGCACACACACACAGGCACACACACACACACACACACACACACACACACACACACATTAATCTGACTTAAATTTACAGGTAGTTTTAGAACAAATACATCAAAAATGCAGAGAGACTGAAGAGGTTGGATGTGTCATTACACAAGTGTGTGTGTGCATCATATATGTGGAAAAAGCCAGAATTGTATAGAGTCAGTGTTTTGTGTGTGTGTGTTGAATGTGCAGAAGCCAATCAAGGTGAAATGATGGAGAGGAATGGATGTACATTTAGTTGTGATGGTTTTAGCCTGTCAAACTAAATAGGCTTTAATTTGGGGATTTTGTCCCAACATTCTGGGTTTTACACACACACACACACACACACACACACACACACACACACACACACACACACACACACACACACACACACACACCCAGAGAAGAAGTGGAGCGATGAATTGGAAACATGTCAGAAAGGATTCAGGACTTGATGGCGTTCATCGTCCCACGATGCCGTCACTTCCTCCTGGCAGCACCACCGATGCACCTCACTCGTTCTGTTTTGTCTTCAGCTTTTGTGTCTCTCATCCGCCGTCTTTGTCTGTTCGAGCAGTTTCCCAAGTGTCGCTGTTCCTGACAGAGGATTGGTACGTCAATATTTAAACTCTAAAGTGTGAATCCATTAGTCCGTTTGAAATAAAATTCATTTGTTATCAATCAATAAATTAATGAATTCCATAACGTCATGAACAAATTGTCATGCATGTAATTCAATTACTGCACTTTTGAGAAACCACAGCATCAATATTGATATTATCTGTTACACTTGAACAAACGGTCCATAACAATAGCAGTAAATTGCATTTGCATTGAAAACAAACCCTTAACGATAATTTATAATCTATATAATTGATGCCAGCTGTGAATGTTCCATTGTGATTCTAATCAGTTTTGCCTGTGTTAGCCACCCTCCTTTTCCTCCCCTCAACTTATCTCCCACATTATTTCCCACATTCAACAGCCACATTATTTATAGCAAACCATGGAAAAACTTTATTCCCTTTTTAACCTTTTCGTTTTTTTATTTAAAAGAAGCAGTCTGGCACAAACACAGGATGCACCATTCAAGGGTTTGGTGACCTTGGTGAGGAGAACTTCAGCAGTGTTTGTTACACTCAAAAATCCCAGCTGCCAGACTGTGGGAAATAAGACCCAGAGAGAAGCAGGAGAAAATACAGAAGATGAGATGTGGAAGAGGTCCAAGCGAGGAACCAAAAAAGGGGTTAATAGTTAAGGGGACTTAGATTTATTCCACATGTGATGAGGTTCAGGGGCTATCTCCAAATGTATTGACAAGACCGAGCACACGGTGGAAATAACCCTCATACACTTTTCCTCCCATTCTCTTTTCATCCGCCGTTAATTATTAGGCTCTTCAAAAAAGTCAGAAAGGATTTCTCTGATAAATCCAGAGTAAATCCACTGCTGGACACCTGCCAGAACCTATTGTGCGACACATGAATGTTTGGTCATCAGCCAACGGGAGATTTATCCTGGATTACCATCTCAAATATGCCAGCATTTACCTGCGTGTAATACCCCGCAGCCACCGCCGCAACCGTCTGCTCCAACGCCAGGGAGAGCTTTAGCTAGGGCTGAAAACACAGGGCCCTTGTCCTGTGGCAACCTGCGCTCATGAAGACAGAGAACCAGCTTAACTTGGGGGGGGGGTACAGCAAGGACAGGACCTCCCACCACTCTGACTTAAATTACATTAAACACCAGAGAACGCTCACAACATGGACTACACACACTTCAGAGACTCGCGCGATTCTTTAGACATGTGTCAGTCGACTGTTCAAATACACACACACACACACGCACACACACACACACACACACACACACACACACAAAATGCACAGCCGTGTTTGGACATCTCTGCCTTCTTATTTGAGCCTTGAGACAAAACATCTCCTCTCAGATCCTGTGTGAGGACGTCCTGCGCAGTTGTTGACATCTGTCCTCTGTCTGGTCAGATGGCAGAGACAAAGAGTTTCCTCCACACGTCAGTGTCACAGGAAGCAGCGAGGCGAAGACCCTGAAGGTGTGCGCATCATCACCGCTGACCGACCATCGGACTTCGAACGCCCAACGAATCTGCTGAATTCACACAAATTAGTCTTTCAAATGGGGGGGGGCTGCTGATATTTGGTGATGACAAACACAAATGGATCAAAAATAAACTCATGACCAGTTGTTTCAATACAACGAGATAGCCCCCCACCCCCCAGCTAATTTCTAATGTGTCCCACCTCTTCCCTTTTCCTCTTCCTCCAATTCTCACCTCGGGCTTCAATATTTGCCAGTTGATGTAGGACGTGATAAGGTAAGAGAATGAGACAGAAACTGTGATCACGACTTACTCCGATTGGGGCTGAGACGCCTTGACCAGCTGACAGCTGTCGGAGAAATCTAGTTCTGCTGTTGTATTTGACCCATGGAACATCTGATTCAAGTAACCCCCCCACCCCCACACCCCCACCCCGATTGTTCATCGCTTCGGCTGGGAGACCTGAACCTCCTCTACGGAAATAATTGGGAGGCAGTGAGGGAGGTAATTGTGTTTTCCATCTGGTGATTCATCAGGAAGTGCTAATGAAACCCCCTCATACTGCACACACACACACACACACACACACACACACACACACACACACACACACACACACACACACACACACACACCGATAAAACCCAGTGCAACACACCCTCCCATGGTTTCTACTGTTGTAGAAGTGTGAGTGCTGTCTCATCATCCAGCCTCACCGCTTACAGAAGTTTGGTGTTGATTGTGCTGTTTCTTCTCCCGTCACTCGAGCCCCCATCACACCTCCGTGTTTTGACTTTCACACAGAACAGGAGGACGAGGATGGTGGAAAGAGTGATTCGTTCGGGTGACATTTTGAAACATGTTGCGGTCTAACTGCGGGGATTAGCTCCAATGAACCCTCATGAACCTGATTAGGAATAAGCAGCAGTTGACAGAAGATGACTGAAGTGTAGAGCTGAGGACCCAACACGCCGCACCATATTAAGGGTACATGGGATGGTAGCAGGGGTTAAGAGCAATGTAACACGCACAAACGCACACACACAGAAGCAAACCTCTTTTCTTTCTTCTAATCATTCTCAAACACCAATTAGTAAAGCTCTCACGGCATTTATGGCCACGCTGGGAACGGGAAAGGCAAGAAATCCCCCTCTCTCCTCTTCCAAAAGAAGGATTTCTCCTTCATTGTTGGTGGGTTGAGAGAGAAGGATGTAGGGTGTATTTGGAGGGGTGCTGATGTGGTAATTTTTGGCTTGGAAACAATGCCACGCTGTCTGAAGAAGGGTAACAGAGGGAAGTAATGGAGGTAGTGTTTGGTTTGTGTGTGTGTGCGCGTGTGTGTGTGTCTTAAATAAACACACACACACACACACACATTGAGGTGACATCACGTCATTCCTCCAGAAACCCCACTAGGTGAAGGAGGAAGCATCGTATTAACTCCAAATTAGGACAACACAGGTTCTTTATGTGAAAGACACTTTAGAACAGCGAGAGCCTGTTTCTTTGTTCTTGTGTTTGTGTGCTACTGTTAAAGGGAATCCCACCCTGATTACTTCTATAGTTGTTTACTCTCTGACATTATGAGCCTAGTGATCCTTTTAGACAGCATTTGGGGGTTTTCTTTTAATATGTGTTCTCTCCTTCACTCCTAAAGAAAGCACCGAAGGAACTGTTCAGGAACATTGATTGAGAATTGTCTAGAAGGTTCAACAAGGAAGGAAAACAGACGTAAAACAACATGAAAATGCTCTGTTATCAAAGAAAGCCAGCTAGTTGCGCACACATTTACAACTAAATCAAAAAATTTTGAGACAAACCTGCCACGAGCAGCCTGTGAATCAAGCCCAAAGTTGACAGATAGATTACAGTGGAATGTAGCGAGTAGACTATTATTTTGACAGAACCTTTGGCAATGCGAACAAAGTTGCAACTTTCATTTGAATGTTTATGTTTTACCTGTACAGCGTTGTTGTTACCTGCTAACCTGCCTGAGAATCCCACGTAGTGTTGAGACATGAAGCGCCCTGGCTCCTCTTACCGCTTTTCATCAGCACACATTATTATCTGCAATACCTCCAAGAAGTCATTAAAAGTCCTGGAAAAGATAAAGACAAGAGGCCGACATGCCTGAGCTGGAGAGGCCTGGAAATTTGGGTCAACTGGGGAGAGAACATTTCCACCAGCTGATGAGGTCTGGTACAAAGACGTGCTCCTGACTGGTTTAGATGGATTAAAAACAGTTCTGTTTTATGACGGCTGTGGGCCCGACGCTCACAGGAAAGGGGAAAGAGGCTCTGGTGTTTTGGGGATCGGCTTGTGTTGCTACAGTAATCAAGACCTGGATATCCTGATGTCAAATCTACCTGAAAGTCTTTTTACCTTTGGAAAAATTGGGAAGGGTGTGAAACAGGGAAGTCAGAGCAAAATGTGGAATCATTGAAGGACCGAGAATTAAATTGGAATGGTCACAAGTGTTTGAATATACAATTTATAATTTAAAGAAATTCCGATTCCATCAATTGCAAAACCACAAAGGACTTCCCAGACCTTCATACGTGACGCGTCTTTGCTGGAGTGAAGACGTTGAGTCTTTAGCACCATCTAGTGGACTCTACATCAACTCTCGTCTCAGTTGTCGTCAATAAGAGAATAGACAGCTTCCTCCCCTCTATCGCCCCCCCTCGGTTGGCTGCTTTATCACCACATCCACACCTCCGTCTCCTCCAGTTTTCCCAGTGATCGCCAAGTCCAACTCGTCTGTAATTCTTGTGTCAATAATTTTCACCACTAATTCTCATATCTGATGCAAGCACAGATTCCAAAAAGAAGAATTCCAAACGTAAACCAAAGGGTAACTACAAACATGTAAATAAACAAATGCAAAATTATAAATATACAGCATGAAATATGCAGTAAAATTTACAAATTTACTTCAATAATTACTTTCATATCAGATCATGGGGCCACAGAAACGGCACACATGTGGTCTTCTGACGTGCAGTCAGAAATGACTGCACATCAGTCATAAAGATACATGTAGGAGCTATGTTCTCCTACATGTATCTTTCATGTTCAGGGTTAGTTAGGTGTATTGAAATAGGACAATAAATGAGTGACGGGCATTTAATGGAGGCTGGTTTTTTTTGTTTTTTTTCACAAATCCATTTTGTAGTAAAACATCCAAATAAGCAATATTTGCATTAAGATTAAATGTAGACCTGCACACTCCATCATAACGTGTGCAGGTCTACATTTAATCTTAATGCATCTCTTAAAGCAAGTTCATATGTGCTTGTTTCAGGCTGGTTTACCACAGCTAAAAAAACGTGCCAAGTCTGTCTTTCACCTGCCTGTGAACTCACTGCAGCAGCTTTAACTTCTCTTGTCTTCACGTGTGGTTACTGCCTGAGTCTGCTGCAGATGTATGCACACACACTTTGTAGTCAGAAATGATAGCACAGCTATGCTCTCTTACATGTATCTTTCATGTTCAGGCGGTGTATTCAAATAGGACAATAAATGAGCGGACTTGCATTTAATGGAGGCTGTCTTGTTTGTTTGTTTGTTTGTTTTACACAAATCCATTTTGCAGTAAAAGTGAAGCAACAATTTAATTAAAAACGATTCTGCCCAATAAATGAAAATGTACAATTTTCAATCTCATCTGGACCGCATTACACAACCAATTCAATAGAGGTCCTTTTTAAACCACAAATAAAGTCAGGAAGTAGAACTCTGATGATATGAGAAGACTGTTCACAATTCTCTTCCTTTTTCAACAGGCAGCCGCTAAGAAGTGCTGAAAACTTCACAAGTTTTCAAGAGCAGATTTAAATTACATTTAAAGAACATTTTAATGGGAAACAGAAATGTTTCCAACAAAACTGGGATTTGCTGTCATTGGTTTCATTCTCAACTCAGGTAGGAATCATTTATTTGTGTTTGTCAGATTGAATCTATGTTTAAAGCTTTGTAAGAGGAAGATGAAGTTGAAGTTAAAACAGTCATGAAACTGTAATAAATTCTCTTCCTTTTGATTACAAAACTGACAGTTCATCAAGTCAATGATGAGTTTCTAGGTTTTCACGTGCACTCTTCTCTGCTGAAGGGGTTTTGGGGAGAACCACCCGTATCTGTGCCCTCAAAGGTACATCAGTGGACCTGCCCTGCCCAGCTAAACAGAATTCAATCTTAAAATGGTACAAGAAAGAAGGATTCACCTGGATAGAGGTGACTGTAAATGGAACTGGAGGGAAATACAAAATATCTGAAGATGCTCTCCCGACTTTATCGGTCTTGAATCTAAGAAAAGATGACAAAATCTCTTACTGCTGCAATAACAGTCCAGAAAACTGTGAGAAAGACCATATTGAGCTCTTTGTTACAGGTAATCTTGATGACGTTCACAAACTTTAAAGAGAAGGGGGTGACTCTGTGCTGAATTTCTGTTCCTTTCTCATCACATCAGGCCTGCAGGTGAAGGTGTTTCCCACCACAGACGGACAGACGGTAACACTGATGTGCAGCACCACCTGTGCTCTGACTAACAAACCTGCTGCCTACATCTGGTACAGGAACACAGAGGTTCTCTATGAGGACTGGTCTCACTGGTACCAGGAGATGGTCACCAGTGAGAAAGCAGACAGGTACTCCTGTGCCATCAAAGGCCACGAGGATCTCAGAACCCCTGCAGTCACAGTGGGTCAGTGATGATTGGCTCCTGTTCCAGCCACCAAAGTAATCCTGCAGTTTTTTAACCTGAACCTCATCCAGCGACCCTTTCTCTCTCTCCATCCAGAGTCTGTCTCTTCTAGCTGCTTTACAGTGTCCTACGCTGAGGGGAGAATGTGCTTGTATAACCAAACATCAGTGAAAGGACCCTGCTCCATCATGTTTCCCACAGGTTCACTTCTTCAAACACAAACTCTCCTCTCACAACAATGATCTCACGTCATTTTACTTTGTTTGTGTTCTGCTGTCATATTACTTAGTTACCAGTACAGAGACCTCTCCTCTATTATCACAGGGTCTCTTCAGTTTTTATGTTGTGACATCTGTATTTTTCTACTTTGATGATTAAAGTTATATCCTTACCCTCTTCTCTCAGAGATGCGTGTTGAAAAGGACAAGGTAGATGGAGATCATGTCCGTTTGAGATGCAACACCAGCTGTCCTCCCTCAACGCAGTGGTACAAGAACAGAGAAATACGAGAAGATAAATTACAACCAATACCAGTAACTGACAATGATACTTACATGTGTGCTGTCAAAGGCATCAAGGAACTGCAGTCTGCTGAAGTCTGTGAGTATCAGCAAAGCTGTGGCCTGAAGGTGGAAATAAGATAAAGTTATGATGAAACAATGAGGTTTCATAAATACTTATATAAATATGTAAATGTAAGGTTTACATTCCAAATGATTACAAATTAAAAAATACATTCAGTAATTGAAAGGTTAAAACTGTATTTAGGATATATCTCAATGTTATTTAAAAGTGAAAATCTCTTTATTTTCATCTGTCAGGTGTAGATGACACATCCTGCCTGGTTATAAATTATATAAAGAAGAGAATCTGTGTGTTGGAAGGTTCCTCAGTAAACATTTCCAGTACATATTCTAATAACCCCTCCACAGAGGTCATGTCTAAAAGCTGGTATAAAAGATTCTATTCTAATGGTGAGGAGGAGAGAGAGAATCTCTGTGGAACTGCAGGTCCGTTTGTGTGTGATGAGGACACAAAGAAGCACATCCACACCCTGACAATCAAATCAGTGGAGCTAAATGACTCAGCAGAATACAGACTCAGACTCCAAGATGACAAAAGAAGTCAGAAACCCGGAGTGATTCTGATAGTTACAGGTAAATCTGGAGGCAAGAACAGTGTGCCTCTGCAACCTTACATGACAAACTGTCTTCTTGTGTGAAACCTTTGAGGAAATGTCTCTTTTCTATGTTTAATTCAGGTGTGCACGTCAAGTTCAGTCCATCTGCAGTGGTGACACAAGGTGAAAGAGTCAAACTCAGCTGCAGCACCAGCTGTCCTCTGACCTACAACAAGAACTACATCTGGTACCTGAACGGTCTTCATCTGCCACAGCACCTAAACAAACACCTGGTTCTGGATCCGGTCAGAACTGAGCATGCAGGGAGCTACTCCTGTACTGTGGACACTCAGAGTCACACCAGATCTCCTGGAAATCAACTTGTAGTCCAGAGTCACTCACCAGGATGGACCCTGGCAGCAGCTGCAGGAGGTGGTGCTGCTGTCCTGGCCTTCATCACACTTGCTGTCATCTGGAAGATCAGGTGGGTGAGCATGACCTCTTCCAATCCAAGAAATGTTCAACTTTTAATTATGTTGTTTATCAATTCAAATTTAATTGAATATAAATCAGAACAAGCAAGGATTCCAATCAAGTTGCAGGACCTGAGCTATCAGATGGAGATGAGATGGTAATTCTAATATCTTGTCCTTTAAATATTTCCAGTTATCCCTGAAGCCACCTCCGTCTCATGGTTCTGCTTGTATCATAAGTGACTTCAGACTGAAAACACAGAATTATATCTGAATTCAAGGCTCAATCTTGGTTTTGTTTCCTCAGCAAAACCCCGGATGTCACTATGAAAACATGGCAACAGCAGCACAAGAGCAGGACGATCATCATTACACCAGACTCTACTTCACCAGAGAACACACAGACGATCTCTACTCCACCATTTCTCCACCGTCCTCTAACTCTCACCAGTGCTGATTCAGAGAAACCATGTTAAGACATCCAAATAAGCAATATTACTGTCTCCATCATAACGTGTGCAGGTCTACATTTAATCTTAATGCATCTCTTAAAGCAAGTTCATATGTGCTTGTTTCAGGCTGGTTTACCACAGCTAAAAAAACGTGCCAAGTCTGTCTTTTACCTGCCTGTGAACTCACTGCAGCAGCTTTAACTTCTCTTGTCTTCACGTGTGGTTACTGCCTGAGTCTGCTGCAGATGTATGCACACACACTTTGTAGTCAGAAATGATAGCACAGCTATGCTCTCTTACATGTATCTTTCATGTTCAGGCGGTGTATTCAAATAGGACAATAAATGAGCGGACTTGCATTTAATGGAGGCTGTCTTGTTTGTTTGTTTGTTTGTTTTACACAAATCCATTTTGCAGTAAAAGTGAAGCAACAATTTAATTAAAAACGATTCTGCCCTATAAATGAAAATGTACAATTTTAAATCTCATCTGGACCGCATTACACAACCAATTCAATAGAGGTCCTTTTTAAACCACAAATAAAGTCAGGAAGTAGAACTCTGATGATATGAGAAGACTGTTCACATTTCTCTTCCTGTTTCAACAGGCAGCCGCTAAGAAGTGCTGAAAACTTCACACGTTTTCAAGAGCAGATTTAAATTACATTTAAAGAACATTTTAATGGGAAACAGAAATGTTTCCAACAAAACTGGGATTTGCTGTCATTGGTTTCATTCTCAACTCAGGTAGGAATCATTTATTTGTGTTTGTCAGATTGAATCTATGTTTAAAGCTTTGTAAGAGGAAGATGAAGTTGAAGTTAAAACAGTTATGAAACTGTAATAAATTCTCTTCCTTTTGATTACAAAACTGACAGTTCATCAAGTCAATGATGAGTTTCTAGGTTTTCACGTGCACTCTTCTCTGCTGAAGGGGTTTTGGGGAGAACCACCCGTATCTGTGCCCTCAAAGGTACATCAGTGGACCTGCCCTGCCCAGCTAAACAGAATTCAATCTTAAAATGGTACAAGAAAGAAGGATTCACCTGGATAGAGGTGACTGTAAATGGAACTGGAGGGAAATACAAAATATCTGAAGATGCTCTCCCGACTTTATCGGTCTTGAATCTAAGAAAAGATGACAAAATCTCTTACTGCTGCAATAACAGTCCAGAAAACTGTGAGAAAGACCATATTGAGCTCATTGTTACAGGTAATCTTGATGACGTTCACAAACTTTAAAGAGAAGGGGGTGACTCTGTGCTGAATTTCTGTTCCTTTCTCATCACATCAGGCCTGCAGGTGAAGGTGTTTCCCACCACAGACGGACAGACGGTAACACTGATGTGCAGCACCACCTGTGCTCTGACTAACAAACCTGCTGCCTACATCTGGTACAGGAACACAGAGGTTCTCTATGAGGACTGGTCTCACTGGTACCAGGAGATGGTCACCAGTGAGAAAGCAGACAGGTACTCCTGTGCCATCAAAGGCCACGAGGATCTCAGAACCCCTGCAGTCACAGTGGGTCAGTGATGATTGGCTCCTGTTCCAGCCACCAAAGTAATCCTGCAGTTTTTTAACCTGAACCTCATCCAGCGACCCTTTCTCTCTCTCCATCCAGAGTCTGTCTCTTCTAGCTGCTTTACAGTGTCCTACGCTGAGGGGAGAATGTGCTTGTATAACCAAACATCAGTGAAAGGACCCTGCTCCATCATGTTTCCCACAGGTTCACTTCTTCAAACACAAACTCTCCTCTCACAACAATGATCTCACGTCATTTTACTTTGTTTGTGTTCTGCTGTCATATTACTTAGTTACCAGTACAGAGACCTCTCCTCTATTATCACAGGGTCTCTTCAGTTTTTATGTTGTGACATCTGTATTTTTCTACTTTGATGATTAAAGTTATATCCTTACCCTCTTCTCTCAGAGATGCGTGTTGAAAAGGACAAGGTAGATGGAGATCATGTCCGTTTGAGATGCAACACCAGCTGTCCTCCCTCAATAACGCAGTGGTACAAGAACAGAGAAATACGAGAAGATAAATTACAACCAATACCAGTAACTGACAATGATACTTACATGTGTGCTGTCAAAGGCATCAAGGAACTGCAGTCTGCTGAAGTCTGTGAGTATCAGCAAAGCTGTGGCCTGAAGGTGGAAATAAGATAAAGTTATGATGAAACAATGAGGTTTCATAAATACTTATATAAATATGTAAATGTAAGGTTTACATTCCAAATGATTACAAATTAAAAAATACATTCAGGAATTGAAAGGTTAAAACTGTATTTAGGATATATCTCAATGTTATTTAAAAGTGAAAATCTCTTTATTTTCATCTGTCAGGTGTAGATGACACATCCTGCCTGGTTATAAATTATATAAAGAAGAGAATCTGTGTGTTGGAAGGTTCCTCAGTAAACATTTCCAGTACATATTCTAATAACCCCTCCACAGAGGTCATGTCTAAAAGCTGGTATAAAAGATTCTATTCTAATGGTGAGGAGGAGAGAGAGAATCTCTGTGGAACTGCAGGTCCGTTTGTGTGTGATGAGGACACAAAGAAGCACATCCACACCCTGACAATCAAATCAGTGGAGCTAAATGACTCAGCAGAATACAGACTCAGACTCCAAGATGACAAAAGAAGTCAGAAACCCGGAGTGATTCTGATAGTTACAGGTAAATCTGGAGGCAAGAACAGTGTGCCTCTGCAACCTTACATGACAAACTGTCTTCTTGTGTGAAACCTTTGAGGAAATGTCTCTTTTCTATGTTTAATTCAGGTGTGCACGTCAAGTTCAGTCCATCTGCAGTGGTGACACAAGGTGAAAGAGTCAAACTCAGCTGCAGCACCAGCTGTCCTCTGACCTACAACAAGAACTACATCTGGTACCTGAACGGTCTTCATCTGCCACAGCACCTAAACAAACACCTGGTTCTGGATCCGGTCAGAACTGAGCATGCAGGGAGCTACTCCTGTACTGTGGACACTCAGAGTCACACCAGATCTCCTGGAAATCAACTTGTAGTCCAGAGTCACTCACCAGGATGGACCCTGGCAGCAGCTGCAGGAGGTGGTGCTGCTGTCCTGGCCTTCATCACACTCGCTGTCATCTGGAAGATCAGGTGAAGAACAGAATCTGATGTGAACTCATTTCAACACGTAATACACAAACCAAGTGTATCTGGTATCACAATTTGATTTTTCTTCCAATTTCAGAGGAAGGAGAAAGTTGAGCCACAGTACCGTACATAAGTTCGAGGAGGTAAGAAAAATGAGACAAATGAGACTGAACTTTTCTTTGGCCTGTCTCTACTGTGCTATAACAACCTTCATAACTCAAACATACAATAAAACATTAAGTGCATTGCCCCATTGACAGATAAATCCCGGCCCTGTGTATGAGGAAATCACAGATCTTCCCATGGAGCAGAATGACGTTTACTACAGCACCGTACCTCCTCTCTACCACGTGGCCCAGCCTCCGAAGCAGCAGCAGGAGGAACAGCACAGCCTTTATGCTGTTGCCTGTCTCAGCAATCTCCATTCCTGAACAAGGCATGGCATGGCGTTGTTTCAGATTCCACTAAATATTCCTACCGTTAAATATGTTCAACATTTTAGTCTGGAGGCCATTAAGGTGGAAGGATGGACTCTGTGATCAGATAGGGGCTGATCAATAAATATCAATCAGATTCCAACAATAAGTGTCTCATATTAACAACAGTAATTCACCGTTTCTTGACTACCCATTATTCAATGAGTTAAAATTAGTGAAGCAGTGATTGTGGTTGATTAATGTATTAATTAATGTCCTATTGTACATTAACATGTAAATAATGTACTAGTCTTCAAGTAAAAATGTAACATATTCACATATACAAGGTGATGTGACAAAAGTGATCATTTTACCAGCCACAGAGTTGTTGTGAGGACTTGGGTGGGCTTTATCCTGCATCTCCTCATTTCAGACATAGTTATTCCATGAGGTTACACACATGCTATCAATAATAAAACAGTATGGGTTCTGTCAGATGAACATAACTCTATGGATCTTTACTTTAATAATTGACACCTATGATTCTCCGCTGTTTGTTGCTGCTGTGAAAACAGTACAACACAATTTTTTTCAATATGTTAAGTAACACAACGAAACACATCGACATTATGGTACACATAACAGGAAATAATCCATTTTTGTTCCTAATTTGTTGATAGTGGAACAACAATTAACGACCACATTTTACAAAAGGGTGTCGTGATGCACAAAAATACCAAGATTTTCTTTTGGGAAGCGTTCTCACGTTTTGTAAATCCTACACTTCGAAAGGTGAAACACGCTGCTTCATTTTTTGTAACTAATTTATTTCATGTAAGAATATATTGTGATGTCATTCCACTTAAATGTGGAATAAATGTTAAAATGAGCCATGTCTGCTATTAAGACATTTCAAACATGACAAATTTCTGTAATTCAACATTAAAATACTACGCTGTGCTAATGCTACACAAGTAATATTTGTTGTTAATTGTACAAAAACTGACAGAATACATTTTAGATGGTACGGACAGAAAAGAAGTACTGTACCCTTTGTAGTATTTCAACATCAAAGTTCATGTTGTTCCTGGAGAAGCCTTGCACTGAATTCATACATTGATTATGCGGTAATCTAACTGTAACACGCATTTGTTACATGTTTTGATGCATTTTTATGATTTATAAAAAAAATATGTCTGAATTTTTGGGGCCTGTAACGGATTAGGGCATTTACGTGGAAAACGCTTCTCTATTTACGTAATTTTCAGGTTACGAAACAACTTCCGGAACCAATTAATTTCGTAAATAGAGGTCCCACTGTATAAGAAAACATATAAAGGTAAGTAAATATATAAAACTAACCGGTGATGTGTGCAGAATTTCTAGTTATATCTGGGATACATTCCATTTTTTTTTAAACCAGAAATGACATTTATACAAAGAAACATCGAGACACTTAAAGTGTTTGGTCCATGGCTACTGTATCAAGTTTAACAGTAGACACTCATGAATATTTTATTGCATATACAAAAACAAAAGAAATTAAATATTTCCATCATTTGCTCATCTAGGTGCAAATTCAAGTGTGGTTAGTGGTTAACAGCAACGTTTGCAGGCCACCATCATCGCATGTAAAATGTGAGCTACATTGAAGAAGGTACAAAGTTCAGTACAAGTAAAGCAGCAGAAGTAGCAGCACAAAACCTTTTTTGAAGTATGGTGAGAAACATTAACATGAAGAGAAGTGAGAATGAACAGGGTAGTTGAGATTGCACCATTGAACTTCACCGAGAGTGACGCACAGGGTTGGTGTCTGTCTGCTATTTCCAGTCCTCACATCACTTCCTCCTTCCCCCCCATACACTGAGTGTACAGAGGCGAAGATGGTTACTAATCGCTCCGCTTTACTGTTCTCCCTCAGAGAACAGTGAATGACCTATGAGTCAAAATGTGCTACATAATCCACCTTCCAACCGGCTAACCTTAGTTCAGTCACACTTCTTGTCAGTGCTTTACAGACTCTCTTCCTAATTTCCGTGTGGTTTCTAGATGCCCAGCAGCAGCTTTGCCAGACTTTGGAGGCTTTCTCTCTTTTCATACAAGTACATCTGCGTCTCCCACATCATGTCCACCAGGACCGCGTCGCTCACCTCATCTAGCAACACCTCCTGGGATAACTGGGGACTCAACCTGCAAAAAAAAGGACAATGTGTCACACCTCACCAGATTCTCTGTGTAGCCGGGATTGGAGCTGACTGACCTGTAGTAGACCGTATCTGTCATTTCGCACCAGGCTGTAGCTCTGTCCACTGCACAGCCATCAGAGTCTGTACACTGTCCAAACGATCCAATTAGAAATGAGACTGTTATCGTTGTAGGTTCTCATGTAAAACAAAATAAGAAAGGAATCTTCAAATAAAAGCAACCTAAAGCCTTTAACAGGTATAAAGGGAAAAAAGTGAGTTGTTGCTGAGGTGTACAAAGATAGAGATATCAGAGGGTGTGAATGACCGCTGAGTGTTGCAAATACTAAAATTATGTCAAAGTCGATTTGAAAATGATAAAACTGAGTTGTTCGAGGAACCCACAAGGTGTTATTTGATCTTTCTCCAGAACTGGTTATATTGTGGGTAAGTGTTCACTGATCTCACACCGCTCTTAGGAAGGTTTTTAAAAGCACAACAGACTGAACTGAGAAACAATTAAAAAAATAGTAACATAATAAGTCTTGCTCAAAAAGGATATGCACATACGACAATACTTGTGTATAAGTTTACCAGCACAGACAGGTGAAGCGCTTTATCAGCAACTCAAATCTAGGGTTGGACAGTTGTACTCACACAGTCCACCAGCATCTTGCCCAGCTCTTTGGCTCCTACGAAGGACTTGGCCAGTTCCAGAGGGTTGGAGGGCCGGAAAACATCCACAGAGGACACCGACACCTGGGGGGGTTTACCTGTAGATGAGCCACAGCACAAGTAAAGGGCAGAATTAGTCCAAGTTTTTTCCCTCAAATTTAGAATCTTTGCCTTTTTAAGAGTCCCCAAATTTTTATAATTTATAATTTTATATTTTATAATAATAACAATTTTTATAAATTTGTTTATAAAAATCAAATGATGATGAGCTCAGGTTAAAAAAGTACTCGTGTACCTGTACCAAGGGACACCACTACACCCAGCTTCTTGGTTTCCTTCTCACGCCCCTAAACATGAAAATAATTTGGAAAAAAGAGGGGCAAATACAATTAGCATAGACGTGAAAACAGAACCCATGTTGTGTATTACCAACCTCGGCTTTAAGGGCTTTGTTGTATTGGTGGATTTCTGACATGGCGTCCAGAGTCGGGTTATTGGCCAGAAGTCCTCCGTCCAGGAAGCGGCCCATTGGGCGGAAATACGTAGGTGCGGCACCGCTGGAGCGAGCGGCCCTCCACACGAGTTGTTCTAGTGGAAATAAAACCCATATAATAAAGATTTTAAATGGTTAATTAGGTAGACCTATAAGGTCTGAATACTGTGCACGTACAAGACCTCTGACACCTTAGTCAGCCTTAAACAGGGGTTTTACTACCAGGGTTTGTCAGGGTAGATTTCTTGCTGAAAAATCACAAGAAAATCAACCCGACACTCACTCACGCTCACACACACACACACACACACACACACACACACACACACACACACACACACACCTTCATCAGCCACCTTCCTACGCTTTCTGGGTGGGTCCTCTGTGTATCCTACTACCAACACATCCTCATCCTCCCATCCTGGAACAACAATGCAGCTGGCACTCAGACAACACAGCACAACTGGGCTTGCTCAGAAACGACTTTAAATACAAATGCAGATGAAGTTTGAGGATCTGTGGCCTTTGTTTATCCATGAATTTAACACCACAGGGGTCACTAACTGATTGTGATGTGCCCTGCAGTACCCCACCACCAAAACGGGAGCAAACAGAACCAACAGGCCGACATGCAGAGGGCCTGGGGTGTTTAAGTACCTTGTGGGATGGTGAGGGGTTTAAACGTGGCAGTGGTGGCATACGGGGCCTCTCTTTGGACGGAGGGAGGGTCATAGTTCCTGAAGATGTGTAGCTCTCCTGGGTGTCTGTCAGCCAACACACTGGTGACCATCACCCTGTGAAAAAAGAAACAACAGCATTGTTGATCTAACACGGTCATGTAGACAGCGTGTATGCTTGGAAAAACTTTACAGAACCACTTCTGAAAATATGTGATATATATCAACGGACTAAATAATAGTCAACTAAATAATTGTTGTTTCGCAAAGAATCTTTTTTTCTCACACGTTTCACGGCTTTTGCAAAATCTGTCTCTCCACAATCAACAAAACTCTCCCCTGTGGAAATCATTTTCACAGGACAGTAGTGGCTTCCTCAGATAACTGCCATGTCAGCCCTGGAGGATTTGATGGTAAATCTCTGCAGTCCAGTTACCTGGGGTATCGAACATCCGTCATCTTGGTGTTTTCCCCAAACTCTTTTTTCAGAAATTCCTCCAGTGGTGCAGATTCGTAAGGTCGGGAGCCTTTAAAAACTTGCTCCTTCATTCTGAAGTACAAGCAGCGCAGATACTCCATGGACTTACCTACAAATAGAAGAAGCGTTGTTTCTGTTCCAAAGACTGAGGCCATGTCAGCTAATTAGACCTTACCAGATACAAACCACCCCCAAAGATACGGCACATATGAACTGCCACCATAGCAGCTTACATATATCATCACAATACATATTGATCAACGTGAAAACAAAAAGACAAACACACACACTCACCATGGATAATAGCTAGAGCCAGGATGCCCCCAGTGCTAGTGCCAGCCACCCAGTCAAAGAGCTCTCTGGTGGGCCGTCCAGCCTCTTTCTCTAAAGCAATCAACATCTGGATTAACACCAGGCCTTTGATGCCTCCACCGTCCAGGCACAAGAGTCTGTCCATCCTGCAGAGCACAGGTGAGCGTTAAACACCTCATACCTGAATTTATTATCTGCATTTTTAACTCACCTGTCTGTTTCCAATTTGCAGCCATCCACTTGACACGAGCCCCTGCTCATGGCAGCGACTGCAGCCCCCATGTGTATGATGTCCTCAAACCCTGTCAGCCAATGCATAGATAAATAAAAACATGAAGCAGAAACGGTGTTAAAGCCATTCATCTGATAGTACTCACACATTTAGCACACCCATTTTCTGACAGAAAGGATAACAGATGGCTGCAGAACAAGGGCAATGCTGCCTTTTGTCATCTGAATTTAACATCAAACATTGTGTCTTTGTCTCATGTGGTAGTTGGTGATCTTCTAGTTTTACCATCTGCATTATAGCATCATTATGTAATTCCCTGAAATTGGCTAGATAATGAGAAGCAAAAACTCCCCAGTACACCTTTATCAAAATAAATAAGGCTGAAGGAGCGGTGGAGGGCGAGGACAAAGAGGAACAGCGGTGTTACCTATGCCTGCTGGTTTGAAGTTGGGGGGAGGACTGTTGAGGGAGGGTGGGAGGCATCGCTGGACTCCTACACTACACAGCATGTCCAGCAGTATCTTTCTGTTAGCGCCTTTAATGTTAACACAAAACACACACACAAGCAAGACGTGCACGAATTAGCAGCAGCAGACCTTGACAGATACGAAGGTGACGATAAGTGTTTTACTGCCCCCTACTGGTGCAAATGTGAACACGGCATGGGATGCATGACTACATACTATTGCTTCCATAAGTTTTTGTGTTGGGTAGATGAAGGGGCTGTAAAACAGGATGCACTGTACTGAAACAAGTTACTAAGAATTACTCAAATATGTAACTTATGACAAGATGCAAACATGCAGTTAAAGGAGACTACATAATAGATGCACTTGCAAATTCAAGCAGTTAAACATCCAGGAACATTCTACTGCTTTCACCTCTGCTCGGACCCGTTCCCTCAGTCGTTTACCTTTGCTGGTGCGGGCAGCAATAAGCCCAGGTGTTTCTCCAAGGTCGTTGTGGATCTCCACATCAGCACCAAACACGATAAGAGCTTTGATCAAGTCTATATGGTCCAGCTGATGAACAAAGTCACACACAGTCATTTTTATGTTTACATATACATGTCAGGTTTATCTTTGCAATGTTACCTTCATAGCGAGGTGCAAGGCCGTGTTTCCATTCTGTCCCTTCAGGTTGGCGTTTGCGCCGTGGGTGAGCAGCACCATGGCCGCCTCAAAACGGCCCTTCTTGGTCATAATGTGAAGAGGGCTTTCTCCAGTTTTACTGAGGTAGTTCACTTCGCAGCCATGCTCCAGCAGCAAACGACACATCTGGATTACATTTATTACACCAGAAGAGGGTTTCTTTTAACATTAACCATTTTTTTAAAATGCCATTTCCTGTCAAATCACAATGACGCACTTTAATTTTTCAGTTAACAAGAGGAGTAGTTTAGTCTATTCAGAGCACAAATCCAGGCCTAAAAAGATTATTACATGGTAGATACATTATGATACATAGAGTAAAGGACACACAAGGTACTACTGTTTACCTCAGCAGTTTTTGCCCAGTGCAGAGGTGTTCCTCCATACGTACAGTCCTCAGCATGGAGCTGGCCTGAGTCAGCGTTGAGAACTTCCTCCACACAGCTGACAGTCAAACAGAGAAGTTACAAAGATCATCAACTACATGAAGTGAAGAAAACAACTTGCAAGCTAATGAATATTTAAATTCAAGCACATGCAATGCCTGCATATTGGTAAAAAAAAAAAAAAAGAAAGCTGACAAATGCAGCCTTTAACAACTGTTATTCAGAAGTGCTACAATATGTACCACAATGCTGAATGCATCTTTGCAGGATTCCTTTTTCATGATTCTTGGTGCTAAAGAACATCGAGACATCTCTAAACTGTCTAAACTCGCAAGAGTATATCTGAAGTCTTCTGAAAGTAAACGTGGGTTTGTTAAGGCTTGCAGCAGTGGGGTTGCTGCCGTGTAACAGTGGCTGAAAGGTGTGAAATCATCATGCTCATTTTCAGCCTCACTTACCACTTCTCACTGTACTTCATAGCGCTGTGAATGGGGTAGCCAGCCCCACCAATGATATCACACTTGGCGCCACCCCCCAGCAAAGCTTTGACAGACTCGACACGTCCCAGCCGACAGGCCACGTGCAGTGGCGTCTCCCCGTCGTTGTTCAGCTCATTCACCCCAGAGCACATACGCAAGCACATGACCTGAGCGAGGACAGGATGAAGGGGTGGTGAATGGCAAAAGAAAAGAATTGGACAAAAAACTCTGCGCGACTTCCTGCTGAACCTGGATGATGGCAGGAGAATCGTGTTTGGCGGCGAAGTGCATGGGCGTGTCGCCCTTACGGTCTTTGATGTCAGTCTGAGCCTGGCTTTCCTCCAGCAGCTCCTTCACACATGCCGGGTCCCCGCGCTCACACGCCAGGTGCAGCGGCGTTTGACCTGATGCGTCCCGAGTATTGATCTGACTGAAGATCAAAGCATGCAGAGAAGGAACAGGTCACCACTAGATAAACCCATAGACAAGTGCTATTTTCACTTATATCCTTAGATTTTTAGATGCATTTTAAATAATGATATTCATGATTTCTTTCGAGTAATCAGCGGCAGAAAATGTGTAATTGCTTCCTACCTCTGGACATAGTTATGTTTAAGACACTCCCTGAGGCCTGTGTCAATGGCGACGTGGGCAGAACTCCAGTCCGGGTGGTTCCGAATGCAGTCCACAATTACCTGGGTAGTCTCGGCCTTCAGGGGAAGCGTCTCATAAAAGGGCCGAAGTTTGAGGGCATAGTGGGGGAACCAGTTCATGGCATCCTCCTCTGATGCCACCTGAAACAGCCTGTAAGATGAATAGAAGTAAAAAAAAAAAACGCACTATATTTCATAATCAATGAGGAAAGCCTTCTTGGCTGCAAAACCTGGCTTGGTAGATTGATCACTAATAGCACTGCTACTTGGTTCAGGATCGAACTAAGCTGCTGTTCTGGTCCTCCCCTGTCCACAAGTGAGCAGCACTGACCTCAGAGTGGCAGCAGGCATTTCAGGGCTCATGAGAAGACAGTCCCACGAGTGGCACTGGGTGTTCTTGTACAGCACCATCCGTCCCTCCTCTCTGAGCTTGACTTTGCCTCCTCCAGCGTAGTCTGACAGCGGCACATCCCTGACCCGGTAAGGGTTTGCAAAGAGGTTCGACACGGAGGAAACTGTTTCCAGCAGCTTACCCAAAAACTGCATAGTTGCTTCACACAAACCACAAGAAAGACAGAGAGAGAATCTCACATTACAACCAGTCCATATGATATCCTGCTGACACCAGAAGCCTGTAGAGTGTACTTTCAACACTGATTAATGATTTAGATTCCAACAGCTGGACTTAAGACAGGATCTATAAGACGTGCGTACTTGTGGTATGTACATAATGGACACAGATTGCAGTTGGCGTTACGGTAATTACATTTTCCGAGGACTATAGCTCATTTAGTCAGCTTTAGTAGCTGGAATACAACCCCCAATATCTTAATGTGTTCCAAGTTCTGGCCTGTTTATATAACGCTCCTCATTTACAAGGCTTCTCTAATGATACTCACGAGGTTTTAGAGGGGTTTAACTTAATCCGAGTCAATTTGACGCGATACCGAAACCGAGAACAAAAAGCAGCAGGCAACTTCCAGGTCCAATTGACGTTGCAGTGAAATGTTTAGTCACTCATGGCTGTGACCAGACGCAAAGTTTATTTAACCGCAT
Source organism: Lagocephalus sceleratus (assembly GCA_911728415.1). Classification (NCBI taxonomy): domain Eukaryota; kingdom Metazoa; phylum Chordata; class Actinopteri; order Tetraodontiformes; family Tetraodontidae; genus Lagocephalus; species Lagocephalus sceleratus. Next base: position 15,326,395 of record CAJVRN010000232.1, read on the forward strand.
CGGTGCGGGTGTTCTTGTGCTAGCTCACCTCGGCTGATGTTGACTTCTGATGGGGACGTCAACAAACGCCGCGCTGCAACCAAACTTGCTACAAATCGTGACTGACGTGCGCTCATCCAATCACAGCTCAGGTAAAAACAAAAAAAAAACGAGCCCCATCAAGTGGGCGGGTTAAAACGTTTTAACAAAAAAAGACACATTGAGAGACTTTTTAATTTTTTTTTAAACATTTTTTATTAAATAGTATTGCAGCCTACCTATTATGGCAGTCAAACAAAAACTTTAATATTTCAAATCGCTGTAGGTTTTATTAAAACACAGGGAGAAAAGGAGGTATCCGTTCCATCTAAAGTTTCAACAAACAACACCTAAAAAAAAAGAATAAAATAACAGACATGTAGCGATCTTCGGTGGGTTTTAATCACGTCTGGAAGGGGCCGGATGGCGTAACCCGAGAAGCGCGCGGGTCTTCGCATCCTCGTGAGTGTCTTTTTTCGTTGCCTAGAGACTGACTGTGACCACGTGACTCTGCGTGTGCCTCTGTGAGTGTGTGTGTGTGTGTGTGTGTGTGTGTGTGTGTGTGAGTGTGTGTGTGTGCGTGGTTCGGCTGCGGTCGGCCCGAGCAGACAGCCGCGCTGACGTGCGGAGGGCGGACAGCGGGCACAGGTAGCTCACTCTCGGCCTCGGACGATGGAGCTCTCGGCGGCGGGGGATCGCATTTTCGCCGCGGAGGCCATACTCAAACGCCGCGTTCGCAAGGTGAGGTCCGGCCGCCTTCCCGCGCGTCCCGGCCGCCCCCCCCCCACCCGCCACCGGGTCCGGGTCCGGGTCCATAGGCTCGGGGCTCCTATAGGAACGCGATGGAGGCCCGAGGCTGCTACTGTTAGCACGGCTAGCTGCGAGCTAAACCCCGGGGCTGCGTGAGTGTGTGTGTGTGTGTGTGTGTGTGTGTGTCGTATTTTCTGAGAAACACAAACACCCCCCCCCCCAGCTCCACAAAGAAGGGGCCGGCCGCGGAGCGAGCCGAGAGACGGGCTGCGAAATGGAGGGAGCAGGTCTGTGTTGCTAACGGTGGCTAAAGCTACGGGGGCCACACGGGGGAGGGAGCACCCCCGCATCAGGGCTGCTGTCACCCGGTCCCGAGCCCGGGGAGGCGGCGGCACCCCTCCGCCGGTCGTCAGAAATAACAGCCTCCAGCCGGGCTGGCGGGGGAGTCGTTAAATCGGCCTCTTGTCGGTGTAGTATTAAAGAAGCAGCTGAATTGGCCCCATAAACCTGCGGGCCTCCGCTTCTGAAGCGCTTCCAAGAAGGTCATAGTCACACACCTGAGGTAAAGGTGCGTGTTGCAGGGCGGCTGCGGTTCTGTATTAGCGCACATTTAAACGGTCCTACGTCATCAGCATGCCGCTTCTTATTCGTGATTAGACTGCAGACGTCCAGCATCGAGTGTTCGGTCCGTCCAAACCCTCAGTGACGTTCACGTATGACATTTCCAGACTGATGTAAAACACGAGACAGCCTTTTAATGGTTGATGGGAAAGTGTGGTGGAAGAGTTTTTTTACTTGTATATGGAAATGCCAGCACCTACTCTAGCCACAAAAGAAAGATTGAGGGGTAAATGGCTACCAGGCGTATTAAAGGAATTCTGTAAAGATCTTTTTGACTGTGTTGCAAGTGGGTTTGGTTATCTGCCATTTTCTCCTTCTTTGTCTTGCAGGGACAACTTGAATATCTAGTAAAATGGAAAGGATGGGCGATGAAGTGAGTGCATCGCTTTATCAGAGCTTATTTTTGGGTTTTGAGCGTCCTCGCTCAGTTAGAACATCGCCGGTTTCCACGTTGTTTTATCACCACGTTGGTGGTCACGTCGTGTTTCTGCATTCTTCTGTAGGCACAGCACGTGGGAGCCAGAAGAAAACATTCTGGACGACAGGCTGATACTGGGCTTTGAGAAGAAGTGAGTCCGGCCGGCCAGACTTCACCCACTTTTGTTCACGCTGACGCTTGAGCTCTCAGGTTTTTACCCTGTGGACGTCACGACCCCGTAGACCCTTAAAGTCAGTGCGTGTTCTGTCCCGTGTGGCGTTAAACACGCAGCTGAAAAGATCTATCAAATCAATTTGAAAAGGCAGAAGCTCGGAAAGTTTGAACACAAGATGACTCCTCCTTGTGGTGTTCCTTGGTGAGACTGTTTTACCTCTGAGATCTGCGCTGCTTTAACATTCATTTCCTGTGTGCAGGGAACGTGAAAGAGAAATGAACGGACCCAAGAAACGGGGGCCGAAACCAAAAAACGTTGTTGCAAAGGTACTACATTTGTACTACAAGAAGAGTATGTTGCTTTGAACTTGTGATTTCTTTTTTGTCCTACATTTCAATCTGCCATGTTAATGTTTACAACCCAAGGCACACACCGTGGGAACGTCTCACCGTGCAGTTTAGATGCACCCACAGGTCGGATCACCGCCTGTGTTGCCTTTGTTGTCTTTGATCTGATCTCCATTTTCGGTGTTTCCTTTTTTCTCAGAGACCAGAAAGTGCGTGCGTTGCCCCAGGCAGGGCGAATTTAATTTGCAATGTTCACTCCAAGACATTTAACTCTTTGATTTCTCTTCACAAATAGACCTCCCAATATAAATTACCCGTCAAAGCCAGGTTAAAGCACAGAAAGGAGTAATCCAACAAGAGTATAGACGACAATCCAGGAGCTGATGTTACCATTGTTGGTGCATCTTCTACACTGAAATGTTTACCTTTTAAAATCCTTTTCTTTTTTTAAACAGTTTTTTGATGTTTTATCACCAGCAGGGTCGTAGTCAAAAAGGAGAGACCAGCAGCCGGACCTCAAACGCCCGCCAGACTGCGTCTCGCTCTGCTCCGTCCACCTCCAACAGAGCAGCTCCTTCCTCATCTGCCTCACCTCAGCATTTGCCGTCTTCATCTTCCTCATCCTCATCCTTCGCGCCCTCTCCGAAGCTCAATTCCCTTGCCGCCACCCACAAGCTGAAGAAAGACATTCACCGTTGCCACCGGATGTCTCGTCGTCCTCTGCCGCGCTCTGATCCCATGGCGGGCTCCTTCGCTAACCCCGGCGGCCCCCCCTCCCGCCTGCACGTCTCCCCTTTCTCAGAGACCGTTCGCATCCTCAACCGCAGAGTTAAGCCCCGGGAGGTCAAGAGAGGCCGAATCATCCTCAACCTGAAGGTCATCGACAAAGCAGGCCGAGGCGGTTCGGGTGTGGGCAGCAGGAACGTAGCAGCAGGACGCCACAACATCCCATCCCGTAATCGCATCATCGGAAAGAAGGGAGAGGCACCTTACAGACCTTTTCAGCCTCCCCTAAAGATGCTGGGCTTCCCGATGTATGGGAAGCCCTTCGGGATCCAGTATGGCGGCCCTTTGGCCTTTCCCTCCTCTCCGGCGGCGTGTTCCACCACAGCCGCCAGAGACGCCAATCCCGCCTCCCCCCAGTACCAGACCCCTCCGTCTCCCTCCAGCTCCAGTAGCTCTGAGGGCAAATCTCCCACCACTGCTCCAGCGGCTCAGTCTCAGCCGAGCGAGCGTCCCAAATCCAGCACGCCTCACGCCGAGAGCCAGAGCGCCGAGCCGCCGCCGCCGCCGCCTGCAGACCCGGCGTCCGCCTCGCTCCCCTCCTCCCCGTCCTCCTCCTTAGACGGAGACAAGGAGGAGCGTGCCCCGGACTGCTCCGCCCCCCCGCAGGAGTGCAGGAAAGATTCCCATCAGTTCAGAGCCAAGCGCCAGCCGGTGGTTCCCCCCGGGGACCCGAGCTGCCCCGCCCCCGCGGAATCCAAAAGGGTGCCGGTCCAGGGAGACCCCGACTGGCACCCCCAAATGGGGCCGAGCTGCAAGGACGTGGTGGTGACAGACGTCACCACCAACCTGGTCACCGTCACCATCAAAGAGTTCCCATCCCACGCCTCGCCCTCCGCCGGCCCCGAGGACCCCTCCACCCCGCCCCCCAGCACTTGCGTCGACAGCCCCTCTCCAGCCAAGCCATAGGAGGGCAGAGGTTCTGAGATGCGCCGTCGTCGGTGACGTCAGGTCAGAGCGAGAGCATCGCCGCATCAGCCCACTTCCTCCTCTCTTCTCACTTCCTCCTCACGGGCACACGGACGCTTCCTCTGCGGTGCTGAAGTGGAGCCCGCCGTGCTGCGTCGGCTCTGGTTGATGGTGACTGCGTCTGTGGCGGTTGAGCCCATGTCCACGCCACCCTAAATCACCAGTTTCCATTTAGCCTGAGCCTGAAAACGCCGGAGGAAGGAGGGTTTAGTCTTTTACGTCGCGATGCTTCGGCTTCACTCCAGAGGCCCTCGTCCATCTTTGTACACGGTCGACGATCCATAACTGTAACAGATCCTGGAGTGTAACCAGCTCTGCCCTGCTACTTAAATAGTTAAAAAAAAATGCATATTTTTTAAATGAGTGTAAAAAAAAAAATCTATATATAAATTTAAAAAAGAAGGCGCTAACACTTCTTTCATTGCCATAATTTGTTCACTTGCACAGCGCCGATTCCTCGAGGCTGGCCGTGTTAGAAGTTGTGTTTGTTCATGAGCTTTTTGCAATAATGTGAAACGGTCACCGACGCGCACCCCGCTGAGATGTGCATTTCTGTAACGGCGAAAGGAGCAAATACAAGTTTTGGCTTCAGCCTCTGTAGCAAAAGCTGTTATTGGTGACCTTCCCTGTGTTTTATCGGAAGTCCAGATTGTTGGTGATGAATGTGTTTTGCACGTAACACATCAATACAGCGAGGTAAATGCACTTGACTGCATCTAAAATGACCTATTTTATGTATGTCATCAAATTTTAAGGCCTTTTTCCTCTTGCTCTCTTGAACGCACATGCATATACGTACTAGTATTTATATGCACGCACAACCTTTAAAAGCTGCAAAGTTGCATACAGAACCAAGAGATTAAGCTATTGTTGTCCTTAAACGCCCCCCCCCCCGCTTGCCTTGTTTCCTCCTGAACCCGACACCTTTATCCCTGAAGTCCACCAAGACTCTAAAGTGGCCTGAAACCCGTTGTGGAGCATCACCATGAGTCCACACTCGCACCACACATCCGACCGGCTTGTCGAGGTCTCGATTGTCCAGGAGCTCGTTGACGTCTGACGGTCCAGTTTCGTTTTCAGCAGCTATTTAAACTCCTTCGTTTTTCTTTACCTTAAGCCATAAGTAGCAAATGCAGATCCTGACTGTGGCTCCCAGCTCTGTTCACTAGCAGTTGCTCAACGTGGGTCCTTGTGAGTTATAATAGCTGCTAGTGACGCGTTAACTTGCCTTTGTTCCCCTCTTATTGTTTGTTTATTTACCAGTTTTGTGACTGTGTCCCTGAACCAGACAGCTTTATTTTCACCACGTTTTGGAAAAGGTTCCAGCTTTACACAGTGTTTTCTGAGTTCTTTTTACCACCCTTCTGCTGGGGAATCGCCTCCTAATTGGCGTTTTTCTTCCCCAGTTTTGTTCACCGATGTATTTATTCGAGAGCCTTGGTTGAGGCGGAGCATCTGCTCCTATCTGAGCGGGAAACGGGGATGTTGGTACGGTTGTTGTCTCCGGGTGGCGTCAGACCCGACGCTGACGCGCCGGAGCCCTGGCGGTGGTTTTCAGACCGAAAAGCTGCTGAGGTGAAGGAGCTCCATCCCGGCCCACCTCCGCCGTCTCCCGCTCTCTGCAGACCTTCCCAGACCACTTGAGCGTTGAACGAGTTTGACACCTTCAGCATGCGTTGCCTTATAGCTACGATTCTGAAGCACGCGTCTCACTCCTCTCTCCTGCCGTCTCTCTGAGGGCGACCGCGTCGCCTCCTCCTCTTCGTTAGCGCCGACGAGGGCGACGGGGCCTCTCCCGTCGCATCACGAGCGCTTTTGTTGTTTCAGTACTCCCAAACGTTTCACGTGGAAGAGCTTATTCCAAAATGATGCATCCATTATATGAAGAGTTTACGTGGTTAAATCTCATTTTTTTAAAGGGACAGTGAGTAACTCCAGATCAAAGGAAGGAAAATAGATTTTCCAGAAACATGAAGGAATGTTTTCTTGGCCACATGGATTTATCATTTGGAATGGATTTTGTTCCATGTATCTTAAATATCTAAGTGGTGCATAGAAGTGACTCTTGCAGTTGGTAGATGTGTTTTGTTCTTTCTTTCTCTTATTGGGTAGCACTACTCAACTTAGTGGCCTATATTTCAGCATAATAGGGCTCTTGATTTTCTTATGTTCCTCTTTTACGCCTTTTTTTAAATCGCTTTACTTTGATATGTGATGTAATTTTGAAGTGCTAGAATTATGTGGCACTAATGGGGGGGGGGTCCTGTTGATATGGTATTCAAGATGTTTGATGAATTTTTGTGCTTTTAAGCGTTTTATTCTTTTGTACTGTACTTCAATACTTTTTTTAAAATATGCATAATGATGTGACGCTGTTTATTTGAATGTCATTTTTAAAGGTCCAATTTGGGTTTGATCAGAAGGCAATGTGGACAGACTTTAATGTGTCCCGACTGCAGTTTTGTCTGTTTTACTGCTAATATTAATTATGTATGATGATGATTACGTTGTAATGTATCTGAACTTCTGAAGCATGTTTTGCAAACCCTTATTGTACAGATTATGTATTCATTGTCATGTTGTTGCTTTTTGTGTGTTTCTTGTAAGAGGCTTTTAATTAAAAGGTCTTTAAAATGCAAGAAGTGGGTTCTTTGTGAGTCTTTTGTTCAAGCGCCGCTCCTGAGATGTTACAGATTTCGCAATATACCCACCAGCACGAAGTAAAAACTGCACAAAACTACTGAATTATTTGACAGCGTGAAAAAGGAGCTGCCCTTACATGCACTTTGAAACGGTGCTTCTATAAAAAAAAGTGCTTCTAGAGTCTAACTAGAAGTCTTTTGTTCGCAGACGCTGTCGTTGCGGGTGCAGTTCTCGGGTGTGCCGCGCGGCGGCGCTGTTGCACCTCTGCTGGGACTCTCGGTCAGGTGATCGTTCAGCCCGGGGTGACATTGAGGTCATCCATCCTGATGTTCGGAGTTTTAATGATAACATGAACGCATGTGGCTTTGTTTAGTTCCGTTTCTGTTGGGGTTTAGGTGTCAGAAGCAGGTTAGTGGGCGATCTGCGCTGCACGATGATTCCCTCGTTTCTCCTTGTCGATTCTCTGGCAGGATAATGTGGAGCTTATGAGCCAGATGGAACTGAGGCAAACAGGTTTTGATGTGAGTGATCTGTGCATCAGCCACCTCTGCAGATTAATGTAGAATCTAGGCTACTGGTCTCAGCAGGGGGAAGCCTGACCTGACTGGTGTGTGAGTGTCTGCCTCGGGGATATCTGACCTTCATTTCCAAATTGACAGAACATTTCCAGCCGGTACCTTTTAAAGAGACGACTGAAGTATGACATCAGTGTTAGGGAGGAATGGGGCGGGTTGGCCTTGCAGGACGAGCGGTGATGGGACGGCAAGCGCTTTAATTGAAATTAAGGGCAGATAGTTAAAGTGTAACTGGATGCATTCTGAAGAAAGAGTGTTGATGATATGTTAACCTTGGTGTGATGTTAATTCACACAAATTTAACTTAATGTTCTCGTGTAAATAGTTTGGCACTCAATTACCTGGAGTCAAAGTAAATGTGGGCTTTAAAAACTAAAACACAACTACTGCTTGACACGAGAAGAACCACGCATCTGTTTAATTTGGACAGAAACCCAGAGCTTAAGTATGCGTTTGCCAAGCATCCTCTTTGAGAAAGGGTGTTAAATAAAGCCGCAGAGGTCCACAGTGTCAGTTGTGCTCTTCCTCCTACTCAGTCAAAAAAAAAAAACAACAAAACTTTTTTTTTTTTTTTTTTTTCATTTTTAACACACGTCCTGGATCTCTGAAACAAACTAGAGTGCCGACTGCTTTTCCTAAAGTTAATAACTCCAACACACCGGCCACGTCCGCTAATGGGTGTACGTTAACGCCGCACCGAACATCACGACCCAGATTATTTCAAAATGTCACCCTGACAGGGGAGCAAAGCCCCAGCTGCTAATGAGCGGAAGGCAGGGAAGGGGCGGGGCCGAGCGCGTGACGCGCTCACCACTTAGCACAAAGCAGGTCTTTGCGTCTTCCCGTCTCTGTTTTTGTTCCCCTCACAAGAACACGCTGGCGTCGACACATCACCTCCGCTGCGACTGACGCACGCGCGCGCCCTCGCTCCTCCCCCTTCGCTCCCCGTCCCCATGGTAACGCGCGGAGGAGAGGAGCAGCTTAGCAACACGGAGACGGCGCGCGAGCATCTGTGGTCCAGACAGCGCGGTGCCACCGATACCCGGAGAGGGCGGCGAGAGGAGCGCAGCAGCGCCCGACAGTGAGTTCTTGGAACGGTGATGTAGACCTGCCCGCCCCCTCACACACACACACACACACACACACACACTCTCACACACACCTCCACCTGTCTTCTCGCTCTGTTCTCGGAACCTCTCCAGCCCAGCTCCCCGGTCATGAAGTTCATGGTGGTTCTGGTGGGGGCGGGCGCCCTCGCCTTCCTCGGCGCGGTCATCTGCATCGTCGCCAGCGTCTACCCCCGGAAGCGCGCCGCGCCGCTCAGCGACAACGGGACCCTGACCTCGGAGACGCTGCTCCAGCCCCTGGAGCCCGGTTCGGTGGCCCACGCCGGCCCGCTGGGCGCCCTGCACGGCGCCGAGTCCTACGGCGCGGGGGGGCGGCGGGCTCGGCGGCGTCGGGCTGGAGGTGCCCACGCTGAACGAGCTCAACCTCGGGGAGGACGTGGCCGGCGGCTCCTCCAAACAGCTCGGCTTCAGCCGCCTGATCTGCACCCCCGTCCCGGCCGGGGACTGCGACCCCAAGGAGGCGAGGCAGCGGCGGGGGGGGCAGCAGCAGCAGCAGCGGGGGGGCGCACAGGCGGACGAGCCGCTGCTCGGAGCCGCGGACGAGGACTGGACGTACCTGCGCACCACGGCGGAGGAGCTCCGCCAGATGGTCCTGCAGCAGAACGACCAGATCCTGATGGACCACAGGACCATCCGGGAGCTGACGGGCAAGCTGAGCGAGTGCGAGAGCGGCCTGGAGGACGAGAGGAACGTGCCCGAGCGCAGCGTCAACGTGTGGAGCGGCGCCCGCCGCGTCATGGCCGGGGACGACGTCAGCTCCTCGGCCGCGGCGCAGCTGCAGACGGCGCGGGCTGTGGAGGAGCTGGCGCGGGCCATCATGGACCTGCAGGACCGCATTGAAAAGCTGGAGGTAACTCTTAAAAAACAAAAAAACAACTGTTGAGAGCTTTTCAAAAGCGTTCCAAATTGGTCACATTTTTTTTTTTAGTGCGTTTAGTTTCACTCACTGGATTCTAAGAATCTTTGAAATAATTTTATCATCAAATAAAACCCAACATCAACTCCACCTCTCCCAGAGTTGACCACCTTCAAATTTAATCACACGTTAACGTTATTTTTATGCGTCTTCGGTCTCTTTCGGTCGTTAAATAGACGGCCGTGTCTCCACTTTCCTTTTACACTTGTCGTCCTTCTCCTCATTCCCTCCCACTTTAATCACCACTTCTCCTCCGACACGAGTGACACGACTGCTCCTCGTGTCTTTGAGGGCCCATGGGAAATCTTCCCACCTGCTGGTCCCCCCCCCCCACCTCCCTGCCACACACTGTCAGCCGCCCTCTACCTTTGCATCCGACAGCAGGATGGAGTTATAAATAAAAGATGAAGCTGCCCGGACTTGAGAGAGAGGGTGGTTCGTGCGCATGCGTGCGTGTGTGCGTGTGCGTGCGTTTGTGCGTGTGAGCTTGTGTGTGTGTGTGCGCGCACTGCATCATTGTCATCCCTCACCAAGCAAAGAAAGTTACAAGGTTGTCTCTCTCAGGGTGAATTTATATCCTTGACATCCAGTCCTGCCTCAGCACCTCTCCATGATATCATATATCACCCTTCACATCCCTCTTTTATCTGCTTGCTTCGCACCTCCTGCTTCCTGTTTCCAGCATCTGCTTGAATATTAATGCTACAACTGCTGGGCCAGTGTCTGCTGTCAATGCAACGCCTCTCATTCGGATGTATCTTGGCCATCTCGTTGTTTTCCGGCAGTCTTAAGCTCCCAGCGACAGACAAAACGTGAAGGAAACGAGCCTTCTTTTCCGCCCGCCCTTTTAAACTGAGCCTTTGGTCTCAGCGTGGACCAGATGTTTCATCTGGATCATCTCATTGATTGAAGCCGTTCGCCCATCCTTCCTCCGTCGGGTCAATCACAATCAGCCCAGGGGACAATCGTTTGATCAATATATTGTTAGTGGCAGCGTAGAACCTACTTTGTCAGTGAATCCACTTTTTAACATTAAAGAATGTTTGATACAGCTACACAAATTCCACAGATCTTAATTGGAAATCTCCAAATTGAGCAGACGCTGTTCATAAATCTTCAGAATTGGACCTGTCACAGTCTCATTTGTGTGTAAGATTCATTTGAGAGGAATTATGAGACAAGCAGACTGCTGGAAAGCTCTGAGATCTGGTTCGGAAGGCTCTGGTTTTTACTGTAGAAGCTCAGTTCTCATAATAAAACAGTCAGCAGCTGTAATGACATCGAATCTCTGTTGCTCTAAAATGCTAATTGAGTTAGGGCCGGGAAAAAAAAAGTGACCGATGGTGGTGCACCGCTGCGTCTCTTCTTTCTGCAACGCTGAGTTTTTGTCATTTTGATTCAGACCACTCTGTTTGTTTATTGTTTTTCTCCGCTCTGTTGCAGGCAGAAATAGGCCCCGCTGCCCTGAACCTGACTGATTCATCCCTGGGTACCAGCAGCAGCAGCAGCAGCAGCAGCAGCAGCAGCAGCAGCAGCAGCAGCAGCGGTGGTGGCGGTGGCGGCGGTGGTGGCGGCGGCGGCGGCGGCTCACACGCCAACACAGCAAAGACTCTGACTCCTCCTGCTGGTGGTGCTCCCTCTCAGACCGGTGGTGCCCCCCCAGGGGGACGCCGTCCCGCCTCGCCTGGTTCCCCTGCCTCCAAGCCCTCAGCAAAGGCCCCCCCGGGCCGTGCAAAGAGCACGTGGAGGGTGGAGGACCTGGAGGGGGAGCTGGAGAGGAAGATCAAGATGTTGGAGAAGGAGCGGCAGACCATGAGGAAGGAGACGCAGGGCCAACATGAGAAGATCAACCAGGGCCTGGACACCGTCAACCATCGCATCACCGAGCTGGAACACAGTGAGTCTTCAGCAGGGCCGTCCTTAAAGGTGGGGGGGCGAGGGGCCTTTGCTAAAGAATCAGCGTGTTTCATAAAAGACTCTTCTTCTGTATTCAGCTGCTGCTGCTCTGTGTCTGGAAGAGGGCCGTCGGCCTGCTCTCTGGTGTTTGAACAGACGCAGGCAGGGATGTGTGGATGAATTGAAGTGCACGGCTGCGCTGCTGAGCTGACGTACTTGAGTGTATCGCACTAGAAGGCTGAAATGAAACTTTAATGAGCACCGTGGGTGAACTGGGTCATCGCAGCAGCAGAGAAGCAGCCGTAGATTAAAATAAGATGATTAATGAGCGCTGGAGGTTGTGAAATGTCAAACAGGGCTTACAGAAAATAATACTCCATAAAAGATGGAATAAAAAGACTGTATTGAAGCCCTAAATCATTTACTGCCTGACTTGTAGTCTGTAAATCACTGACGTTTATGAGGTTGACATTTATGGGAAGGAGTTTTACTGACTGCTGAAGGTTCCTCTGACAGCTTGTTTTCCTAAAAAGAGACTAAGAGTTTGAGAGGCGAAGAAGGAAATGTTGAAAAGTCAGGAGAAAGTAATTCTCCATTCTGTTTTTAGGGCTCTGGCTGTCACAGCATCTCTGTTGAGACTCTGTGGCCTCGAGTTCTTAAGACTGATCATTACCGCAATGCTTTCTCACTGTGTTTGTGTGTGTGTGTGTATACATGTGTGAGTGTGTGTGTGTGCGTGTGTTCATGCGTTAACTGAAAGGACGAAGCCAGAATAGAAATGGTGTTGTGTTTATGCGAAGCATCCAGTAACACATCTTCCATTCTCCCCTGTCTGACTGCTCTCATCACCTCCTTTGTGTCTTTCCACAGCGCTGGTGGAGCCGTCCTTCCCCGAGGGCTTCGTCCTCTCCTTCCCCATGAGAACCAACTACATGTACGGCCTGGTGAGGAAAGAGATAACGGAGATGTACGCCTTCACCGCCTGCCTATGGCTGAAGGCCAAAGAAGGGGGCATTGGGACGCCGTTCTCCTACTCAGTCCCTGGACAGACCAACGAGCTGGTGCTGCTGCAGGGAGTCCGCAGCCCTGTGGAGCTGCTCATCAATGACAAGGTAGAGAAGATCTGCTTCATTTACTCAATTACTGTTCTCTCTTTTACATGTTTCACTGCAACTCGATAAAAAGATAAATAAAGACATGGCGACAAGCAAATGTTATATAAGAGGTTTCATACCCTATAAGTCCATCAAATAATCTCCCATTCAAAAAAAAAATCTCTTCTATTGTTTACCAAAGTCGTGTTGTGATTCACACATTCAGACGTGAAGAAAACATGCTCATCAAAGTGACGAGCCAGCTCCATTATGCCGCGTTACATAAGTGCCGCAGAGACCCAACAGACAGACCATAAATGTCAATTTCAGTCAACATGCTGTGGATTTGAATGTTAATTAGCTTTCAGGTGGGTTAGAGATGTGTGAAGCATTGTAAATCCGATAATGACATTCGTTCATCACCAGAGACTTAATGAAACCCATTCATCCCCCTGAATTACGTATAAAGTGCAGTAGCTGTTAATATGTGGAGTCAGAGCCTGAGGCGTGCTGAGCGTCATGTTCCCGCTGTGGCATAAAGCAAATGTGCGAGCCGAGCGCTGGGCCGCTGCGGTTTCATGCCGTGCGTTCAGGCTTCACACGCGCGGTTCCCATGGCAGAGGGGGAGCGAACGCTCGTTTCTATGGTGGTGCAGGCACGGATCCGACTGGCCACAGAGCAGATTTTCCATCGTTTACGATCTGGGACTCTGCTGTCAGTCTTCATATGCTGCATTAATTACCAACATGTGCTGAAAGGGACCAAGCTGGAGCACCAAACTGAGGTCCCCCAGCCATCTGTACAATTTCGAGCAGAGCTGTTAGCTGTGACATTTTGCTCTGTGTTGAATGTGAAGCCAAGGAAGCCGAGGGACACTTAGCTCAGGAGGACTCAGAGGAGAGGCGTATGATCTATGACGCAGAGGCCTGCATGACATCATCATCAGCAGTCAGGAGAGCAGGTGCCGTAAGACCCTACTGAGCCAATGTCTTAACCAGCACCACAATCCACGGTTCATGCTCAATAGTCACCACGAGGAAACGAGCTCATCTGCATCGAAAAGCGATGCTACAGAGCGACCGCTTGACCCACAGCGGTTCTGAAGGACCACAGATGTGAAGCTCCGTGTAATGCTGTCTCCTCCCTGTAGGTGGCGCAGCTGCCTCTGTCCCTTCCCCAAGACCAGTGGCAGCACATCTGCGTCAGCTGGACCCTGAGGGACGGGGTGTGGAAGGCCTACCAGGGCGGCAAGCTGAAGGGCAGAGGGGAGGGCCTGGCTGCCTGGCATCCCATCAAACAAGGGGGGGTCCTCATACTGGGACAGGAGCAGGTGAGGAGGGCAGGACCAGCCGCCGATGGTGAAACACCAACACGCCTTCACACACGAACAGACTGGACCCTAATTGTGTTCATCCCTCACGCTGGCTGCTCGCCCTCATTAGCGAGGCGCCAACATTACGTAAGCTTCATGAAATCACGACGTTATCCCGCCTCTCTGGTGTCAGATGAACCACCCGGAGCTCATTCTGCAGCCCGTGGCCCTTGCATAAGGGATAAAAAAAAAAAACAGAGAGCGGAGAGTCTAATTCTGCAAGATGCTGCAATGATGCAACAAGTACGAGCAAGCGCTTTTTTAAATCTCGGCTGATGAGTGATGAATCGGTGGCCCAGGTGACCAGAGGGAAAATCCCAGGGCCTCCCCATCACACGGGCGCTCTGAGGGGGATAAACATGGCGCAATCTCATCGAGGAGGATTTATGAAAATGCAATATTTCTGCTTCTGGGTTAATCTAGAGATGCTTTTTTGTTTTTTTTTAGCTCCCCCGTTGTTGTAGAGGTGACCAGTGGAGGAGAAAACACCTAAAGTTCCCTCTCTGTTCCTCTTGTCAGGACACGTTAGGCGGCCAGTTTGACGCCTCGCAGGCGCTGGTTGGGGAGCTGTCCCAGTTCAACCTGTGGGACCGGTTGCTGAAGCCGGCAGAGGTGGCCGCCCTGGCCGACTGCAGCTCGTCGGCGCTGGGCAACATCGCCCCCTGGACCGACCACGACGTGGACGTGTTCAACGGCGCTACCAAGGAGTCCCTGGACCCGTGTCACGCCGCCCAGCGGTCCAACCCCTCCAGCTCCAAACAGTGAATGTGGGACAGGCCAGCAGATGGTGCTTGTGTTTGATTTAGACGCAGATGTTTAACGATGTATCACACGGGGGTTTACAGCTTATTTGAAGGCGGGAAGCTTGCTGGCGTGCCGAGTCGCGCCTCGGAGCTTCCGAGCCATTGCGAGCAGTGTAAGTGTTGTTTTTAGTGTTGATGTGCACATTTATGTGTTTACTTCTGCAGAGAGTTTAGTCACAGACCACCTGATAACAGTGAAGGGAGCGGGGCTCTGACACAAAGGAGACATCACTCTGTTTCCAGATGAGATTCTGGTGGGTCAGTTGAACGCAGTCGTTCAGCCAGAGAGACGCTGGAAAAAACCATTCCAATCAAAGTGTTCCGATTCGGTCCTTTACGTTCGCCTTTACGTTCTGTACGTGTACCATGATTAGGTAAATGGAAACAGTGGTCTGACAAACGTGTATTGTGTATCGTGTCTGTGCTAGCGTTACTCTGTGCCATTCTGACCCCCCCCACGACCCCAACCCCCCCGTCACAGCACCGCTCAGGGCCGAAAGCGCGCCAAGCCCGAGTGTGAACCTGTGTCACAGCTTTGAATGCAGAAGCAGATTTAATGTTGAATGTATTTGCATGAACAAAGTCACATTTCCTGCCATGAAAGAAACTACAAAGGTGTAAATGACGCCACGATCGGCCCCCGCGCTCTGAAACGATGCTGCTCTGAAACAGAATTCTCCCAAACGGACGGTGATGTCAAGCATGACGTGGACTGACTCGTGATGGTTATTTTGTACCTGCAAGAAAGCTCAAGAACAAACAAGCCTATGTGTGTTAAATAAATAGATAAACTTAAAACATGTTAATATTGCAGAATTATTTTTGTTTTCCATTTCATAAGTCACCCTTTTGAAGGCGAAGCGCAACAAGTAAATCCATTGTGTTAAATTCATTTATGTGCCACCAGCCTTCTTATTGAGACAATAAACATCTTCATCTAAAGTTTACGTAGGCTGAGCTGTAGCCATTATAGCAATCAGATTTGTTACATTTTTACATTGTTGAAGGTTTCGCACGTTATAACCTGAACATTCTTACATTACATCAAGGTGAGATCCATATGAAGATGTGCAGCCTTAAATGATTCAGATCTGCTTTTGTATTAAAATGATTAAATCAAGCTCCGAATGTGAATATATTTAAAGAAAACCTTTCAAAAGTTAAAAGTGTAACATCGACATCAAGGATCAAACTGCATAACTGAAATGCAATGTTGTATTTTTAATGAGAAAACACACACACGCACACACACACACAAATGCACACGCAATGTGCAGTAATGCTTGAAACAACGATGAGAAGTAGGAAGCTGCATCTTGAACTGGTTGAAAGGTGAAGCATCTTTAAAAACCTTTCAGAAGCCTGGTTTCCTTCATCTCAGGCACTTAACGCGAGTCTAGAGTGGTTGCTAAGGAAACGCAGTGCTGGAGAGTTAAATGTCACATCAAACATGTGATCTGAAACCTCAGGACAAAGGGGAGCCTGGGATCTCAGTGAAATGTGTTTTTCTTTCTCTCTCTCTCTCTCTCTGCCTCTGTGTGTGCTTGTTGTGTGTGTGTGTGTGTGTGTGTGTGTGTGTGTGTGTGTGTGTGTGTGTGTGTGTGTGTGTTTGTGTGTTCTCACTGACAGGAGGGCAGCAGACACCACAGAAAGTCTGATCTTTGACGCAGCCATAACAGATTAGTCAGTTACAACTGCAGCCGTGTTGATTGGTGACTGCAGCGCTGCCCACACGCATGTTCTTTGAGCTTTTATTGTGTTTATCACATGTAACAACCCACAGATATTGATTCATGTATTGATCTGACTTATTTCGAGCTCAATTTCCTGTTTTCTTTTGTTTCTTTTTTCCCACTGGGCTTTGAATGTCTCTGATGTTTTATCAGATCACACCATCGAGCTCAAGTAATTTTTGAGCGAGCGTCAGATTGCTGATTGATTTTCTTTGTGTTAGTTAAGATTTCATTAGTGGAGAAGCTCAGGAGGTCTTAAGAACAGCAGGAACGCGTGGCTCCGCTGTGACTCTCAGTCTGCCGACTGCAGGAGAACACCCCTGCGGTTGTTTTGGTCAATTAGAGGAGAATGACAGTCGCTGGGGCTGGGAGGTGGAAGGGTTTCTGGTTCGAGTCCCAGTTGCAGACCAAACATTAGAAAGCTGTTTGTCAGCAGGAGGGGTGCCAGGACACTTTCAGAACACTGCCAATGTGCCCTTGAGCAAGGTACCACCTGTCAAGGACAGCCTACAGTTGTGCATGTATTAACTGCATGTTTGTGTAAACTGCATGTATCTTGTGTGTAATAAACAGAGTTTAAAAAAGATTTTGTGTGATTAATGAGGCCTTCTTCTAAGCCATCGGCTGTCCTTTCAGGTTCCATGGTAGTCTTAATACCACTTCCAACCTTCATGGTTTCTGCTTGAGGATCCAAATCTAATAATCTGCAAATTATATAAATCAAATAGTATTTCTTCATAAATACGCACACGTTTGTGATGCTGTAAAAGGGATTTAAGACCCAGAGCATTTTACAGTCATCTTCAATAATAGAAATTTTTCACATTTTCCCATGAAGAAATCTGCTATTTAATTTCACTGAATGAAAAAGTTAAAAGGTTACAGCTCTCACTGCTCAGAAAAAAGGTTGAAAAATGTTGAAAATGATTGCATGAATCATTTGGCATGGAGAGACACTGGGCGATGATTAGAATGTACGACAAACAAAACAAACCATAAAACGCACCGGGATGAATCCCGGAACTGCGTGTAAGCGCCGTGGTGTGTGTCTGGGGACAGCACACCAATTGTGTAACTAAATAACTTGGTTGGTAAAAATGTTTTCAGAATATAAATAAATGATGTAACAGCGCATAGACAAGGAATGAAAAGAGGGCACTGTCCTTGTCCAAACCAAAATATTTTAACAACATAATCTGTTGCTTTGCAATCATTTAATGGCTCACTAAAGAGGCAGCAGAGGTGATTTTAGACTTGCATCTATTCTCCTGGTTGCATAAAAGAGATTGATAAGGGTAGAAAGGAAAAAGAGAAAGATTACTGTATGAACTGTTTGCTTTTCCAGGGATTGCTAATCATCTGAATGGATTCCCAAGCGTGCAGCGTTACATTTCACTCTAAATGACTTCGGTGGGCTCATCAAACTAAATGCACAACTCAGGTTAATAGACACAAGGACACAGAGGATCTGGGACTGGCTGCTTTTGGGAGTGACAGTGTGGTGACAATTTCAGGTCAAAAACTCCACCTGAGGATTCCATCCAGTTTTTTTTTTTTTTTTTTCCAGAGCAATTTGGGTCATATTCAGAAAGAGTGCTGGCAGAAAAAGGGCTTTAAACACGCGCAGGCGCACACGGAGAGGAAAAAAAAAATAAGTCATCTAATTTTAGGATAGACTTGCTCAATAAGTCAATAACAGTGTACGCACACGGGTGCATAGGCATGCACGCAAACACGACAGAGGATAATATCATTTTAGAACAGCCATTAAAACAATCACAACAAAACAAAAGTGAAAATCCACAGAAACACAAAACATGCAGAAAGCGTCTGACACGCACTCGATAGGACGCTTTTCCGGAAGTTCCCTGGATTTGATCGACAGCCTCTGGACCAATAGAAAGCGAGCCTGCCTCGAGGGGGCGGGCTCTTCTCTGCACGGACATCAGTTGTTAAAAATGTCTCCCTAACAACCAAACTGAGTCAAACACCAGAACTTTTCGCTGGACAAAGGAAGCGTGAGTACCTCGCCAAGGTCTGCATCCGCGCCTGTGCCGGCTCCAGGCGGCACCGTGAGGCTCGACCGCGCCGGGGGTTTTGAGATTTGTCGGTTCTTTGAGGCAAAAGTCGTTGCTGGTAGCCTCAGCTGTTGGGTAGCGAATGTGCTAAGCTAACCAGGTAGCTGGTGGAGCTGGTGTTGGAGGGTTCAGTAAACCGGCCCGGGGAGGTCTGCCCTCTCCCCGAGCTGCACCTTTGCGCCACATGTGTCGATAACATCTGGAGGAAAGTGCTTTCGCGACGGTGCTCACAGAGTAGTAGCCTGTTAGCATGTGGTGGACCCCGGATGAGGCTGCGATCATCTCGGTGCTCCTCACAGAGCACCCGAAGTCACATCTGATCCGTGCGCTTTGGTTTTTCAGCAGGAGTCCAAATGGCCGGGACCGGGGAGGGAAAGAAAGAGGAGGCCGATTACAAGAGACTGCACAGCTTCCCTCTGATCAGGGTAAGGAGGAGACGGGACGGTCCTCCTGGAGCATCTCTGAGCATCTCTGCCTCTGAGCAGCTCCACTCATCGATGACACATCACACCTGACATGTGCAGCTTGAATTTAGTGCTCCAAAACACTGGGCGATACGGCTGAAGGCAGCCTTTAGTCGCTTTGAGCCGGCAGCCATTGTCGGAAGAAGTGCCAGCGATGTGTGTCAGCGACGTTAAAACCTTCAGAATTTCCTTCAAAGGCATTTTCACTAGGCGCTATAGCCTCTTATTTCTAGTTTGCGCTCACACATGCGCGCAACATCTCTGTGTGTCCTCAGCATACAGACATGCCAGAGGAAATGAGGGTGGAGACCATGGAGCTCTGTGTCACGGCCTGTGAGAAGTTTGCCACGAACAATGAAGTAAGAGCTCTTTACGTCCTCCTTTGTTTCACTTGATTTGTAGTTTTTCTGGTAGTTAATAGTTTCCTGTCATTTATTTGTTCAATAACTGGTTTGAAAAATCCAGAGTATCATTGATCCTCTGACTTCTCAAGTTTATCTGTTTACAATAATTTCTAATAAGATGAAGCCATCGCTCCTCTTCTCTTTCATTTTGGGGTTAGAAGATGAAGCATTCTTAGTTCTAGCCTGTGACCAGAGGTCAAGAGAGATGCTCTGCCTGCAGCTGTGATGTCAGTCAGAGAGGTCACCGTCTTCTCTGTTTTCCCAGAGTGCAGCAAAGATGATCAAAGAGTCCATGGATAAGAAGTTTGGCAGCTCGTGGCACGTGGTGATCGGCGAAGGCTTCGGCTTCGAGGTGACGCACGAAGTGAAGAACCTGCTGTACATGTTCTTCGGAGGCAGCCTGGCCGTGTGTGTGTGGAAGTGTTCGTAGTGCCTCCTCCCCTCTGATGTGGTCACCAGGCTGGAGATGAACGCCAGCTCATCAAGCCAGGCTCCAGTTGCACGTACCAGTCAGGCCAGGCTGGCTGGTAACTTCCTGCCTTCTCATCCGTCTTATCCTCCATCTCATCTTTGTTTTCCTTTCCGTCCGGCTCCACCCCTGTTTCATTCTCGGTCCACAGCATTTGTTAGCGTGCATGTGTCAGTGCGATAGCTGAATTTTTACAAACGATGCAGCCAGCCAGGGTCTCCAAAGTCCTTTATCCTCGTTTCTCTTCAGGGAGCGTGCATGAGTGTGCGTGATCATGTCTGTGTGTGCGGGACACACACAGTTTTGGGTTTCTTGTTATAATCTCACCTTCAGCAGTCTAACCACGCGTATTTGTCTCTCTCAGCCACACCCGTCTTTCAATAAAGTTTTTAATATTTTGTATGTGTACATATTTTGATGCGTTTTTGAAGGATCAGTGTCATCTTCTTACAAGTAAAGACTCAGAACCTCCTGAGCCGAACACAAAATCTGATCCACGGTGACTTCCTGTAAATATGTTTGTAATGACCCCTAATGCCCCGGCTGGGTGGTGTTAGTGGGATTGTTTTCCTGTCGATGTCAGTTCAATGGTCCTGTGTATTGGATCATTTTATGTGAATTGATTTGATTATACAATAAATCAAATGTGTTGAAGCAGGACTTTAAGTCTGCTGTGTTTGGAATCTTTTTACTGGCTATCAGGGACCACGCAGGAAGGAAACGAGGAAAACGGGGTCTTTGTTATAAATTAAGGGTTTTTATCTTACCCAAAGGAAATACTTAAATAATTTAAATCAAAATGTAAAGCCTAGGCCTATAAAAGAGGCCAACATGACAAAGTGGGGTTGTTAACAGGAGACATTTATAGTGGTTTGGCCAAACCACATGAGACACAAAGGGGGAAACAAAAATGAGGATTAACTACAAGAAGTACAGATGAAAGTCCCAGTAACCTAATCCCCCAACTTCACCCTAATGGTTTGGCCGGATGAACAGCATTTAAGAACGCTCCACCCTCGCCTGCACCTTTATCGCCCCCTGGAAAGACCTTCCACCAGCACAGTAACGGAAAAGAAAGAAACAATCATAACAGAAGATGAATTTGACAGTGTAGAAATGTGTGCACCCAACATATAAAATAAATAAATGAGTCCATTGAACTCATTAATTTAAAACCCAGAGGAAATGTTTGTAACGTGAAATGCACGGGAAATGTTTGGGGTGTGACCTATTGCGAATAAAACCTGTGACTAAATGATGTGGGGGGTGTGAACCGTTTATCTGCACTGTGTGGCTGTGGCCATCACACTGGCTGAAGTGTAACAAAAAAAAAATCTATTATTTATTATGAAGAGATGCAATATTTGCACCTCCTGCAGGAAGGACGCTTGGAAAAGGAGATTTTCTATGTAGTTGGGAGCAAATCAGAATAAATCAGGTTAAATTAAATGCAACTGTAGGAGTCTGGGTGTGAGTTTCATGCGGGGTTTTTAATGCTGCCTTCATGTGGCTTTGCAATAATTATGCAAAAGAGATGAGACGTCAAGAACAATAACAGTAGGCTACACGAAGACTTGATGAGAGTAAATATGAATGGATCTGTTGTGGTTATTGATGACGTCTGAGTGGAAAGAGGAGCCTGTGTTTTTCTGAAACTGCAGAAATGTTTAAAATAAAACTTGGTATGCACCAAAAAAGGCTGGATGTGATCCAGAAATCGACCCCAGGATCATTATGAGCAAACTTGATTAAAGTTTAAAGGTAAACTCCTGAAAAACTAACTCAAAATCAAGTTCCTGGCTAAAGTTCCCCTTCAGCAAACGGTGAAGCGAGTTTCGGGGCAGTGCAACCGAGCAGTGGGCTGAGTGAGGTCGCCGCCGTTGGCACGGTGCCCTTCGACTTCTGTGTACTCAAACCCCGCAACCTTGAATCAGGTCAGCCTGATCTCTGATCATTCCTCTCTTTCATTCCTTTTGACGTGTCACAAAATGATCTTCCTACCAGAAATAAATGAAGTGTGTTGCAGAAACATAAAGCACACGTGCCACCCTCAAGTCCTGTAAACATCAGTCTGAATGCATCTGACATTTTGATTGGATGTGTCAGTCTCATAACTCTGGGTTCTTGTGTTGTACAAATAATTCTGCATATTTGCCCCGTGAATAATCCAATGCCTCTTGTGTCACTAAACGTGGTTCCACCCTGTGATGTCTCTCATTCATTATTCACCCCCGATACTCTTTATATATCTGCTGCCTCTCCTGTGTCTCTGCATAACATCATCAAATATTCATACAAACAGCCACAGAGTCAAACTAAAGCCCCCCTTTTTGCTTTGCCTCCCCTCTGAAATACCTTCCACTGAAAATAGAAAGGAGATTAATTGAGCTTCATGAACATTGGAGGCTGTGGATGTTTACTGCTGCCACAGTCTTTACAAGATGTTTATCACATGCTGAACTGCTGCAAACTGTTGTGGTCTGGGTCGGCCGTAGTGTTCTGTTTGACTCCCATGAGCTGGAGTTTGACCTCTGGTCCTGCTTGGAACAGTCCTCCTGAATCTTTTGACTGCTGCTGGTGTAGCTGGAATGGAAGTCAAGAGCACAACTGAGACAGAAACATAGCATACAGAGGGGTATATATATAGTTAACAGGAGGAAAGTGCCATGACCTGTGTGCTGCAGGGCCAGTCTAAAATGTCTAATTATCAGGGGCTGTCTCACTGTCTGTTGTCTTAGCTGTACAGTATCAAAGCTTCATCAGAAAAAAAGACTTTGATCAAGATTTAAAATGGGGAATTAGGATTAGTACGCCACCAAACTTCTTGGTGTCACTGGCCATGAGGCACCTCTTAATGGAAGCAGGTGATGAGGAACAGAAGTCTGAAAACACCGTAAAGTCACCGTTTTCAACACTTAATGAAAACACTGAATCACGTTCCGTTCATCCTTTCATGCACGTGCAGCAGCGGGTTTCCAACGTGGGCCTGTCAGGAACAAATAACGCTCTTGGTTCCCTCAGCTATTGATGTTCCCATACTGTTTGCACTTGAACGCGCTCTGCCGTATCTTAGCAACACGCTACCACCTGCAGTGATGTGTGTCGAGGAGGTTAGAGGCTCCCTGGGTGCAAGTGTGAGGGAGCAGAAGACATCAGTTTGAGATGAGGCGACTTAAATCTGTCAGAGCCCAAACTGATGCTGGTGATTTCTGCCTTTCTTTCTTTTTGAGAGGTGGATCAAATTTTCATTTGAACATCTCTCCTCTTTCTTTGGAAGTAAAGTTTTAATAAGAGCACATGTTTGCAAGCTCCGTCTTAGAACAGACGTGAGGTCATTTCCAGTCTGAAATAAAAGAAACTGCAAGTTTTGTTTGAGCAGAAGAGGCCGAGGGAGTGAAGAGAGGGTAGTGTCGTGTTCATGTGTGGCTCAGGTCTGTTTTATTGAGGGTCAGAGACCGAGAGACAGTATTAGACCCGATCAAAGAAACACAGTAATCAAATGCACCCACCGGTTTGTGAGGTGAGCTCAGATAAGAAGAACCAGGGAATGATTTCAGAGATAAGAAGCGATGACATCAGGGAGGCTGTCCGCATCGCTCCTCAAACTGAGTCATCTCACCTTGCCAAAGGATCAAGATATCCTTGA
This sequence comes from Lagocephalus sceleratus, assembly GCA_911728415.1. NCBI lineage: Eukaryota > Metazoa > Chordata > Actinopteri > Tetraodontiformes > Tetraodontidae > Lagocephalus > Lagocephalus sceleratus. The sequence goes on from CAJVRN010000232.1 coordinate 15,349,696, forward strand.
CAGCTTCGGCTGCAAGGTTTGTCAAATAAAGTTCAGACTTAGACCGTCAGACAAACTCTGACACATACACGCACACACACACACACACACACACACACACACACACACACACACACACACACACACACACACACACATTATTGTACTTCTATTACCCAGGCCCTGACCATCACAACTGACCCCCTGACCGTAACCTAAACCTAATCTTAATGTCAACAATAAAACCAGGTCTTGATCCTCCAACAGCCCTCAGAGGTTGTGAGGACCAACCAACAATGCATATTTTGGTCCTCAGTATGTACCAAGTACAAGAACACACACACACACACACACACACACACACACACGGTTGAGAGGTCAATCTACATAATTTTCACCAAAGAAAACAACGTTTTGCATGTAGAGAAGCTGAGCAGATTGAAAATACCATTAAATATGAGGACAGACGTTTATGCACACATTTATTCTCCTTCAGTGAGACAAAAAGACAGTTAAATGAAGTATGGCATCAAAGTTTAATATTTTCTCCACTAAGAATAGACAGAGGGACCTTTTGTCTCTCCCCATACACTGTCCTTGGGTTTCATGAAAATCATTTCAAACTTTATTCATCCAGATTCCTGCCGGATTTTCAATTATAGTGCACGGTTATAATGCACGGTCACCGAATTTGACCATGAGTGACATCACTATTCTGTTTGCTTTGTATTCTGGATTCTGTGGCCAACTCATTTTAAAAGGTCCTTTAGCCTGGGTCCTTTGTTAAGCCAAGCCTCCAGCATTATGAAAGTATTCAGTTAATAGATAGTTCTCTTAAAAAATTACCTTTTTGTTTCCTGGAGACCTTCTCTCTTTTCAGACCACAGACAGAATTGGATATGGTACCTGGAGCTTTTGCTCTTAAGTCAATGTAGACGTCGGCAGATCTGAATTCCTGCAGGGCAACACAAACTGAGACGAACTCGGGTGTTGAATATTTTATAGGAGGACATGAGAGCAAAAGGAGTGCAGTTCCCGGCCAGATCTGAGATCAGTCGGGACCCACACCTTCATGTAGATTATTGAGCAGCCGCAGGGCCGCGTGATCTGCAGCTCCTCCAGTGTCAGACGTACTTCCTGTCTGGACATTTAAAGACCGCTGTGCTGCAGTGGACCAGCGGCTAATGCAGCGCCTTCCCAGGTGAAGGTCCTGGGTTTGATTCTGGCTTGGGCCTTTCCGTGTGGAGCTTGTGTGTTGTCTGAGAGAAAGAGCCAAGAGTGTCCACATTTCTTTGCTCCAGCACGTTAGTACAGCTCACATTGGCTACAGACTGCTGCAAGAGCTGCCACATTTAGCTTCTGTGTAGATGCTCAGTGGTGGGTGTCAGAGCCATTTAAGGGCTTTTTTTGCGGTCTGCAGGTATGAGACCAAACCTTGAACTGGTTTCAAGCATGAATGCTTGCGAAGGTTTTTCTTTCAGGTTCATTAATTGCCCGAAAAAATGTGGCAAAAATTTGCAATTCCAACATTTTGTCACTCTGTAGCTTCAACTTCATTTTTCTTCTTTTCATTCTTCATGTTCACGTTGAGTTCTTTTTCTTCAGGGTCTCCAATGGTCCCACTGTCAGCTGGAGGAAGTGACTGGGGGTCTGCCAACTTGGACAAATACATCAAACCCAGCACCGGAGTGAAAAGAACATTTTTCCCGACCGATTCATGCTTTCTAAAAATCGGAGAACCTCGCCACAGAGAGAAACGCTCCAGAGGATAATAAACGAATATAAACACACATTTATGCGTGCTCACTCTTCCCTCTGGCTTCCAGCCCCTGTGGCTTCCTCCATTTTGTTTACTTTGCATGAAGCTGGGTTTTTAATCAAAGGTGTTCGAGCTAATGAGGGATGATAAATAACCAATGATTCAGCACCTGTATGAAAGAAATGCAAATGATCATGAAATGTGTTCAGCGCTGAGAGAAATGAGGCAAATTCAAAGTAATTGGGGCCTTTCTTAGCTCTCATCTTGATGGTTGTTGAGGTGTGACATGTGTGCATCTGATTAAAATCCCTCAGATCTGGCGCGCACACACACACACGCACTCACACTGACTTTAAAAGTGATACTTGAGTAGTACTTCAGACAGTGGGGAATCCTGCGGGAATCTCCAAGAATCCTGAGGTTCTTGAATCAAAACACTCCCCAGAATATGAAATACCTTTAGATACCATCCACTCATGAAATCTGATTTGAAAAACTAAAATCTTGTATAAAATGTATTTTATTTCACACAGGATTGCTCCCATATTGTCGATGAGATTTCCCATTTGAATATGGAACAGTACTGCCACCCCGGTTTCGTCTAACTGGGTCTTTTTTCTTATGTCAAGCAATGGAACAGCTGCACGTGTGGGATTTCCAGTAACATTTGGAAATCCCAGTAAAATCCCAGTGATTTATCCACACCATGGCTGAATTAAATCCCTTGATCCTTTTGCAGTCAAACAGACTCTCCTTTTGTGTGTTTGCTTGCAGAGAAAGAGCAAGTAAACACATTGATTAGTGTCTGGATCACAGTAACCTGGCATACACACAGCCTGCTGGAGTGGAGAGAAGTCCAAACAGCGGGAAGGCTGGCTGGATGCTGAAGGCTGCCCCTCTTCACCTACTGGGAGGCATTCAGAGGCAGGAACCTGTGTGTAAGTCGATTTCTGTTTCTGACCATTTATAAACAGATGTTTATGACATTCTAATGACATGCATATTTTTAAAAAAAGACATTAACAGTTTCATTACGGTGGTTTTTGATGGTTTAATTTCTTTTTAATAAGGTTGTTGGAGTTGGGGCAATAACCAGGATTTATTAGCTGTTTTCATGTTGGTGATTTATTCGCGTTATTATTCTCTAGGCAGGTATTCCAGGTATTCATTCCCATGCTGAAGGCACGCAATGTGTCAGACTACTTTTTTCAACAGGCAGAAATCCGTTTAGCTCTAATACAACAAACACATAAATCATTTAGTCGCACACATGAAACATCAGGTTGAAGTATCAAAAACGGATGGCTCAAAAGTTTGTTTGAAAATGTATTGATCACATGCAGACATTAAAACTTCCCAGTTTTCACACGTGTGCCAACACTTCCTGTCTCTCTTCCGTGACCAATGACTTTCTCTCTCAGCAGGATGGTATGGCGCCTTCGCAGCCGCTCCAGGACCTTCTGTCTGTCCTTGGCCTTCATCAGCGCCTCCCTCTACCTCCTCCTGCTGCTCGCCTCTCATTCCATCTTCCTCCGGCCCTGTGACACTCTGCTGCCCCCCAAGACGCACGTCTTGCGGGACTTGGCGCATCGCAACTTCTCCTCAGTGGGGTTGAACGGCCAAGCTGATGCCACGCATGGAGATTCTTCCGATGGAGATGCCAGGACAAGGGTCAAAGGTCATGTGAAAGCGCTCTCAGATGGGACAACGGCCAGGGCAAAGGCACCCGATAGCGCCAAGGGAGCTGAGTCTGTGAAGTCTGGCCTTTCCAAGCTGGAAGCGCTGTTTGACCATCCGCTTTACAATTTCCAGCAGCCCCCCATCCCCGAGGAGGACCTGCTGCTCAAAGTGAGACCAAAGGTCAAGGCCAGTGAGATGAGCTCCCAGATGTGGTCAGTACTCAAAAAGCACGCTTGACTTCAGCTCAGCTCTCCGTTCCCAAGGCGATGATACTGTAATAGAACCCTAACGATCAAAGCCAGCTAGAGGATGAGGACCTGTAGGACCTTTTGTGTTCTCCAGATTTACGACACTTCAGGTCGTAAAGATTTTACCTGAATGTTCCGGCCCATGCAGCCGATATGGATGGTTATTCATCAGATGCTCTGAGCCAGGTTCCATGATCACGGGTTCTCGTGTTCTCTGTTAATCAGGTCATTAACAACATTAATAACCAACAGTCCTAGTAAACGATCCCCGGCTGGTCTTTCCAGGGTGAGTGACAGCCCAGAGAAGGACGAGGGCATTCCCTGGAGTAGCAGAAGTGAGACCCATCCTCCATGGCTGCGCTTCCACCTCCGGATCTCGCGCTGGCAGCTGTACCCCCACCGCGACCCCAACATGGAGCTGCTGACCCAACAGCTGGCTACACACAGAATAGTCAGTGCAGGTGTGCAGCCGCATCGTTATCGCCTGTTACTTCTGGGCTTGTCTTTAGATGTGCAGGAGATCAATTCCAGATTCTCATTGAAGCTCACCTGGAATGAAAACGTCAGGCTTTGAACAACCTTGGGGGGCCAAGCGGAGGATGGATGGATAAATATCATCCCCCGGCGGCTTAGCAAACAGCTCCGATGGTCAATCACACACGTAGCTTTCTTCTTCTGACGCCTCTCAGGGCCTTGGGCTGAGTTGATCAGAATTTTAAACTCCACCTGAAGGCTTTAAAGATGCAGTTTTAAAGCAGACCGTGGATCCGTGTTGGATGTGTGACAGTCATGGCTAATGCGTGGTGCGTCATACATTTGCACGCACAACGTGTGCCTGGTTACTATGGAAACCTTCTTGCTATTGTTTTCCAGTGCAGAAGTCCGGAGGGACTCAGCTGAAGCTGGTGATGACATTTCCAAACTATGGACAAGCTATGTTTAAGCCCATGAAGTGAGTCACATAAAACAAATGTAACGTGTTGCTCATTCAAATTAGAAAGGATGACTTACAAAACAGGTCGATGGCATGTCTTGATTTCAAAGCAAGAAAGGCAGAGAGAGAGAGAGAGAGAGAGAGAGAGAGAGAGAGAGAGGATGGATGTCCTTAAACAACAGAGAGACGGAGATAGCGCTGGAACTTTGAGTGACTTTGCCTCTCTCTGGCAGGCAGGAGAGGGATGAGGAAACCAATTATAACTTGTACTACTTCTCTGACTTTGAGAGACACAATGCAGAGATTGCAGCTTTTCACCTGGACAGGTACCAAATCCGCCTGGCTTTCTGTTTCTTTTTCTTCTCGGCGACGAGAGAACACTGCCGCTGTTTCAGTCAGGACAGATAATGAATACATGCAGCATAACAATGAATTCCTTTTCAAACCCATGAAACTTTTCTCCTCCTTTGTCTCTTGTTCTGATCTTATACCTCTCTCCCTGCAGGATTTTGGGTTACAGGAGAATCCCTCCAGTGGTGGGGCGACTGGTAGACGTTGTCAGGGAGATCAAAAATGTCACCACTGACCAGAAACTGGCTCGGACCTTCTATACCTCCCCTGGTGCCAATTCCCATTGTACATTTGGGCTGTTTGATAGGTTTCTAAATGCGTTCCTCTGACTTCTCCCCTGTGCTTCTCTGACTCCCCCCAGTGGGCAGTGTGTGTTTCTACGGCCACTGCTCCTACTACTGCTCCACCGAGCACGCTGTGTGTGGTCGCCCCACCAAGCTGGAGGCCTCTTTGGCTGTCATGCTCCCTGATTTGTCCCTGGCGAACCGCAGGTCCTGGAGGTCACCCTGGAGGCGCTCCTACAGCCGCAGCAAGCTGGCAAAGTTAGTTGCTCCGTCGTTATAAAGGCCATCCGTTTGGAAAGGGAAGTTTTCTCGGGGCCCTCGCAGGTCACTGGAAGTAGGATTTATGCAGCCAAGAATTGATTTGTTGATTAGATTGTTTGGATCAAAATGCCGACAGTTTCACGAACATAATGTGAAAGTCTTACAGGCTTGAGTGCCAGAACTTTAAGATCCATCCAACTATTGTGACACTTGGGCAAAAAATTGACTTTTTAAAAATGATATTTTAAAATCTTAAATATTAACCAATTCATTTTGGTGCATTTCACAAAGGGACTACTTAATCTCATCCATAAATACACTTGATAAATTCAAAACTCTTTTAAAATGATTTAGCAAAACTAAAAATTGCTCCTCAGGAGTTACTCACAGGTGAGGAAAAACATCACAATGAATACTCGAGTGTCTCAGTTTTTTGCATGATAATTCTTCTTCTTTAAAGGTGAGGCAAGAGGGAATACAAAAGCAAAGATTGTTCATGTGTTCAGCAACACCGTGTTTGCAGAACGACAGAAGGTGCACAGCAAAGTGGATATTCCCACATGGGCAGAAGAAAAAAAATGTGAATTTTTGTGTGTTTCAGATGGGAGACACATCCAAACTACTGCACAACAGTGAAAAAGACCCCACCGTACAATGAGGGCACGAGGCTGGTGGACTTCATCGATATGGTCATACTGGATTTCTTGATGAGTATGTTCCCACTGTGTAAGAAACCAGTGGATTTTGAGATAGTGAAGTTTAACTAAAGGTGCAATTAACATGGAAGATGGATGCATTTCATTATAAATGGAGAAAGAAAACAAACTGAGCAGCGATGAGGCTGAGTAGGTTTTATACTCAGAGTATTGCTACATTAAATCATCAGACAGTATCACCCAAACCAGAAAGCTAAATCATCACCAGATGGGTGTTGTTTTACTGCAGAGGCAGCACAGCTTCACTTCCAATAAGTTTGGAGATAGTGAAGGAAATTCAAACATTTCATATTGGAATGGCAAGTGTTATCACCATGGTGATCCACTGACCACCAATCTTGTAGGCTACACTGATAATTCACATCTGTCATTATGCTCAGCAATCTCAGTTTCATAACCTCAAAATCAACTATAATGACTGATTCAGTCAGATATTTGATATAATCTACTTCCACGTGAGACTTAACTTTAAGGTGTTTACTTCTTGGCTATGAAATGGTTACTATGGAGACCCGACAGGTCAACACCTGAATGATTTGCAGTGATTTTCTTTTCCTTTCTTTCTTTCATTCTTTTTTTGTTTTGTTTTTTTTACATTCCATGGATGTGTTGTCAGACCATTCCGTTCCTTTTGTGTATTTATTTACGACGGCTAAAATAGCGATAAGCGTTTTCAAACTTCGTCCGTGACACAGCGCGTTACCGTGGCAACGGGCAGTCTCCGTGGCAGCGCCGACACCCTCAAAGCAGGTATGAAAGTCAGAGGTTATTTCTCCTTTTACGTCCTCTAATAACTCGTAGTTCTGGAGTGTCCGTTTCCTTAAACCGAGTATCTCATCTGCTGCCTTTCGTGCTTAAAATTAAATTAAATTGAGGTTTGTTTTTAGCTGCTTAACTTTGTGTTTATTAGTAAAGTTAGCATTAGTAGCTAACTAGAAAGTCAATACAGTGTAGCTATGATTAAATAATAAAACCAGTCAAGTAATTTATTTTAATATTGTTATATGTTGTTGAGAATAATGATATTTAGATAAATATGTGTTTGAGTTATAACAGCACTTATTGGTTGTTTATTCATGCTATTGTAAATTAGGCTAAACATTTTATCTATTACTCAGAAATGTGCTTTTTATTACTAACTAATTTTCGGTTGAACTATTATCGTAAAAATCTTTGGAAAGACATTCTTAAAAAGCTTATTGAATGCAGATCCATTCCTACGCCATCTATTTTAAAATCCTATGAAATACATGTGTTGAAGACTCCGTAATTTCCTTAATGATCTTTTATTTCTTCCATAGATTCTGGAGAACATCCTTAATTTAACCGATCAAAGCTGCTGATGGTATTAATAGAAAGATCAGCAGCATGTTTGCTGCCTCCTCAGAGAAAAGGTCCCATGATGGAGCACGACCAACCTGTCCTAAAGACTCTAGCAGGTCCAAGGTTAATAAAAAGGCCCATTCTACTAAAGCCTCTTTACCGCCTCTGTGCCAGCAGCCTCCCTCTCTGGCAGCAGTACTGGTGTCCAGACCACTCTTCAGCCAAACACGTGTCCTAAGAAATATCCCTTCTGATCAGTCTTTTTCAGTGAGGGATCTCCCTTGTCATGTGGCCCAGTTAGGGCATGGGAGAGCCTTCAATGATAAAAAGGTGACTGAGGGAGCTCATTTGATAGCACCAGAATTAAGAACCCACATCCTTGACAGCATTACTGATGGTTTACCAGCTCTGAGGTAAATAGATTAATACATCTGTATGATCTACTTTTCAATGATTTAATTATGTGTACCATTCATAATGTTGCTTATCTGAAAGATGGTGCTCAATTATGAATCTCTGTAAAACATTTGCTCTCCAATTATACAACTGAGAGGTGTTTGTGGTGTGTTTAATTTCTTCCACAAGCCATGTGATTACTAAATGTTTTTCACTGCTACTGGTTTCAGTCTTGCAGGGCAGTGCAAGTCCATAAAAGTCACCTCCATAAAGGATAAACCCTCAACGACCTCAATAAACAAGAATGCTATTAGTCCATACAAACCTCCTCTCAGTGGTGCAGATGTAGTGGAGATCTTTGTCAAGAAACAAGACCTGGGAGAATTTGAGCTTTATTACCTGAAAGAAGTGGACGTTGAATCTTACAGGTGCTCTTGCAGGTAGTATGTTCTCTTTAGATGCATATCTTCAGGGTGACAAATCGTTTCTCCTTTTTCAGACCATATGACCTCCAAGTGGTCGATTCCAGTGATGCTGGGTCTGAGCACTACATCTTCTCCCCTAATTCTGTGTTACATGTGACAGAATGGGGCTACGGTGGGCTTGTCTCACTAGAAGAGTGGTTCAGAGAGTCATGCTTATGGAGAGCTTTGCAGGAGATCCATTTTTTTAAGGACTTCCGACTGAAAAAAGCTTTCACCTGGTAAGTGTGGGTTAGGGTTAGGTTTTGTCTATTCTGTCTTTAACTTTTTAACTTCTTGAGGATTATTTGGGACAGGTGGAACAGAAATGTGCGTAGAATCGTTTTTCAGCGCAAGTGCAAAGATCTGCAAAACATTTTGCTCCTAGTTGTACCTCAGTTCAGAGATGCTCTTCTTTTATTCAGGAGGTAAATTCCAGTCTCATAGGAATCATTTGGTGCAATATTTGATGGGCTCTAACATTTTATAGTTTTCACAGCAGTGACGTCTTTTACAGAATAATTGAAGAACTGAGAACAACACTGTTGCTACCTCAGGAAGAGTGCAGAAGCTACACACTGCTGGGGTTCAAGAAAGCATTAATAACCTTGAATCAGGAGCGCAGGCAGATATTGGAGAAGCTATCACAGTGCCGGGCTGTCATTCTAAATAAGGTGCTACATTTGTCTTCAAAACACCACAGGAGGTTATTTGAGGAAAAATGAATAATGGAATTTAAGCTGCAATTTTCTTAGTGTTTAATAGATTTTTTGTAATAAATTCTAAAATCAGATTGTCAATTTACCAGGTTTAATTAGATGAAATGAAATCTTCATCCATTACAGAACTGATTGGGCTCATTATTCATGTCATGTGTTATTTAAATCTTATTTCTCCTATTTAATTATTACACGATGTTCCTGCTCTGTGTCTGCAGGTGAAAGCAGACAGCTACAACAAGCACGAGCAGCTACTGTTGCACATAGAATATGCTAATAAGCCAAATCAGGATTCAGAGCCCATTTACCTTCACGTTGCTCATCAGCAGGAGCTGAAGAAAGCGCTGTCTCAGTCTAAACACATCATAGACAAATTAGGCAGCTTTGCTGCTCTCATCAACCACATGACAATGCAAAGTCTCATCATGGTCGTCCAGAACGATGTAACATCCTTGCACACCAATGTTTGGAAGGTAATTAGAGTATTTTTGCTTATTCCTCTTGCATAACGGCATAGTTGTTGATTCCTTCCCAAAAAAATCAAAGAAATGTTTAAATGATGTTTTTCTTCGATGTCTCAGAGGAAAACATGTCAGCAGTCTCTCTTCCACGCCGAGATGAGTTTTGGCACCAGTAATCAACTGGGTGTGGAGCCGATGATTGAACTGTTCCAGGAAGCAGTGAGCAAAACGCTGCTGAGAGCTGGTGACGCTATAATTCAGGTTATTCACAGATTTTCTTTCATTGCTTTTACTGTGGCAAAGCTTACAATATGTGAGTTCACTGTGTTTTTGATCTCCTGTTTGCAAGATGCAACTGTCAAAATGAAGAAATATATAAAATGGATTTCATCATCTGTTTATTCAAAGTACTGCTGCCATTGTAACGTTTGAGTAGTTTGGTAAATTAATATCTCTGCATTCTTGTGATGTCTGTATTCCTCAGTAGATGTGTGAAACTTCTGGATTCTTTGAAGAGATTGGCAACGTCATACCCCCCTTTGATTTTATAGACTCAGCCTCTATGATCACTTCTTTTGAACGTCTCCCTGTGACAGGTGTGGCATCTTGACCCTTCAGTTGCTACTCATTTCATTCCAAAGTCACATTAATGATTCTGTAATTTTTACTGGATTGAAGACAGAATATGTCCCTGTGTCTTGTTATTCCCAGGGGAGAGTAGCAGAAACAATGGAATGTCTGGTCGCAGAATGTTTTGCTGCAGGCGGATTCTTGGTGACCTCCCTCCTTGTTCTCTTGGACAAACAAGAAATGCTTTGCTACCCATGCAGGGCAACAAGATACACGGCTGCTATCACCCGCTCACCAGGCAGCAGCTGGAGTGGCAGATCAGCATCAATGTTGTTCCGAAACAGGTTGAGAAAGAACAAATTGAGTTCATGCAGGCAAGTCTGTCAAATTAAAAAAATTAGAAATGCTAAATAATTTACCATTAATTTAATGTAGTGTAATTCGTTGTAGGAAGCTGGGCTTGAAATTCAACAGCTGTGTGAGAAATACTCGTGGCTGACAGACATCCATATGTTCATCTGCCAGTGGAATCCATCTTCTTTGGAGTCTCTGATAGATCAGTCTGCTTTGCTGTATGATGAACACATAAAGAGGGTGCGCCATTGGACCGAAAGAATCAGCACTCTTCCCTTGTCAGTATCTTCCTCCAACCAGCTGTTCACCATCCACTGCAGCCGCTTAAAGGAAAATCTCAGTACGTGGTCACTGTTATGTTGTTACTCAAAGAGAAGACATAGTTTCCAAGAGTAGTTAAATGATCTTGTCTTGCAAGATCTGTAAAACCACCACCTTGTTATAAACTGTCTCTTTACTGTGTTTATATAATCAAAAATAAAATTACAAGGTTACCATATTGACACTCTCTAATTTACTGTTTCTTATGTTTTTACTATTGGGAATCTGATAACAGGATATTTTCGTTCACCTGAAACAGTGCCATGTGTTCCAATACAAAAAATATATTTTATATTATTATTATAGCTTTGAGGATTATGCACATTTTACATTTGAAAGACCATCTCCATTTACCATCAATACTGTATTTTACTGTGACTGGTTTTTGGTCCTACATTCACTAATGGAGAGATTTTATCCACTTCTTCAGTGAGAAGTGTAATCATTCCACGAACATTTGTGATGTCATTGTCTTGAGCTCAGGAACCATCTGACTAAAACTCAGCCAGTGCCTGTAACAGCCACTGCACTTTTGTGTTTCTCTGTTTTTCAAGGACAACGGCTGAAGTTGGTTGAGGATGAAGTTTACAATCAGCTTGTTCAGCAGATAAAGCGGCACTCAGAGGATGTGATATTGGATGTGGAGAAAGCTACCACTGCCCTCAGAACTGATCCCAAAGACTTACATGACTTTTCAGAATATGCACTAATGGTACACACACTCTTTGGTATTGTAAATAGATAAACATATGCATAATAAATTTTGGATTCTCCTGTCTTCAGGTGAAGGAGTCTGCAAAAATATTGGCTGGCACACAGAGGCGTGTGAAATATATCCACTCCCTCCAGGAAACTCTGTACAAGAACTATAGGAAGATGACTAAAGAAGAGATGAGTTTGGAGGAAAAGGTGCAGAGATAAATGTGAACAGTCATGCTTATTTTATTGTAGTACACCTAGAACGTTGATTGTGTAACATGTTTTTTATTTGATTCTGCTTGCTCTCAAACGTAGATGCTGGACATGTGGGACTCCTTTGTTCCACTCTTGAGGGAAGCGAATGAGATTGTGTGCTGCAGTCTTCCTTCAGTGTCTAAGACCATCGACTCCAAGTTCTCTTTGTTGTTGCATGAACTTGAAAATATGGTGTCTGAAGCTTCATCCGGGCCATTCCTCAACCCCAGAGAGAATTCAGAGGAGATGGTCTCTAAACTGAGTCACATGTGTGCTCATGTTCACAGTCTTGCTGAGAAACTGGAACAATTCAGCAGGGACAGTGAAAAACTAAAGGGTGAGCTCCTAAATTTACAATTCTTAAACTCGTCATCTTCACAAGCTGATAACTCAAAAGTCTTGTTTTCAATTAGAAATCCCCCTGGATTTGACAATTTTGACAAAAAGTGTAAGGTTGATTGAAGCTCGAAAAGAGTTGTGGGAGCTAATAGCTGCATTAAGAGCATGGATGCAAGAATGTCACGAGCTTTATTTCTGCAAGGTAACCCTGTTTAACCTGTCTAAGATGATTGATACATATGCCCAAGATGATAAAAATATCTTAGACAGGTAAGACTTTGTATTGTACTTAATATTAATAATTTGTCCAGCATATCTTTAAATATGTTTCTTTCAGGATGTGCTGTCACAGACTCAAACAAAAATGGCCAACTGGAAGGAAAAAGTTTTGACATTTACAAGTGTAATACCAGCACATGACGCTGTGATGCAGGAGTGTTTAAGGATTCTGGATCGATTAAACCGTCATCTTGTAGCTGTGGCTAAACTCCAGAGTCCCATGCTGAAACAGAAACACTTGAGAGCGCTCCGTGAAGGTCAGAAACTGTTTACAGATGTATTATAACCTCAAAGCTGTATAACTGTAGCCAGTAAGCACGTATCTTGCAGGCATTGGTCTGCTATATAAACCAGAGAAGAAATTGACTATAGCTGAGATGTTGTCCAAACATCTTGAAGTGGATGATTTAATTATTGATAAGGTAAGAACATCAGCGCGGCCAAAATACAAATCCGAGGCAAATGCCCAATATCTTCATGCCATTACACACCTTTTTTGCTATGTCAGGTGTGTAAGGATGCACAAGCGGAATACAACATGGAGCAGGCCTTTGAAAAACTGCAGCAGGACTGGGAGGCCAGGCTCCTTCAGCTGGAGAGATTCCCTCAGACACCACGTGGCTTAAGACAGACAGTGAGGCCTGCAGCCGATACAGTTTCAGATCATCAAACTGTCACACAAACATCCTGTTTTAATGCAACATACATCATCACTGGTGAGCCACGATAAAGACTTGATATAATCAGTGTGGATGCTATTACGAACAGCTAATATGCTCACCCTGTTTTTGTGGTTCGTTTTCAATGTTGTCTCAACCAGGTGTAGAGGAACACTTTGGGAGGATAGACAGTGATTTGATGAGTCTGTCTGTTATGTTAGCGTCCCCTCACAGTGAAGATCTCCGACCACAGATGGAGGATTGGTGGAAATCACTACATGAACTTGGTAAAATGGATATCTATTACATTAGGTTTAAAAGAAATCCATGACTTTTCACTTTACTTTCAATATTTATATTTAGAGATGCTGCTTGACTTGTTTAGAAGATACCAGCAACTGTGGATCTTCCTGACCAAAGTTTTTAATGGCAACTTTGGTGCTCAGAGAATGGATTTGGTATGTCTTTATGTCATCACATCTCGAACATATAACAATTCATTTTCATCTTTATTCGCTTATGAGCTGATCATATGCTCTTTCACAGCTGCAGCAATTCCTACCTGTAGATAACACATTCAAGGAAGTTGTGAACTTTATATCCAGTGACCCTCATATTTTAAACTTTGTTCATTGCAACAAAAGCTGTGACATATTTCACGGCAGCCTTTACCAGCTCATAGTAAATGGTTTGTCTACAATGGAAGCCATTTCCAACCAGTTAATGAATCACCGCAACACCTTCTGTGGAAACTTCCCAAGGCTTTGGCTCTTGAGTGACAAGGAAGTGATACAGTTACTCTCCTCTCCCACTTCGCCTTTTGCACTGCGCCCTTTTGTACGCAAATGCTTTAAAGGCGTGCATTGGCTTGAGGTGGACAGCGAGCTTCTGTCTAATGACAAGGATGATGACAGCTGTGGGACAGTACATCAAAGCCACAGAGGGACGACGGTCCTGGGCATTTTTGGCAGCCTCCGAGAGCATATCACCTTTTTGTCTCCCCTGGAACCAGAGCATCTCAGTGCTTCAGGTTGGCTTTCTGCATTTGAGAAACAGTTAAAGATGACCATGGCTCAGCTCACAACACAGTGTTCTGCTTCGCTGAACCAGCTCGAACTGTCCAGTCAGGTTTTGGCAGGTGAAACTGTTGCTGATAGGAGGACTCCTGCACTACCTGTGCTGGATCTGCTGCAGGAATACCCTCTTCAGTGTCTGCTGGTGGCTAAGGAAGCAGCCTGGTGCAACATTGTTCTACAAGCTTTCCAAGAAAACAGCCCAGTGAAATTGAGTGACATAAAAGCATCCAGCTGTGAAAAATTGAAAAGCCTTGGCCACATCCTTAGAGAATATGCAGTCTCTAAGTACACTATGATGTGCCTGTGTGCCTTAGTGCAACTTATAATGAAGCAGACACAGCAGTTATCTCAGCTCATGGAAGCCAACTGTGTTCCTCTGGAATCATCTTTCGAGTGGCTACGTTTGCTAAAGTATCACATAAACTCACAAGATCAGTGCCTGAAAAGCAAAAATGATGCAACATGCCACGTGGATGTTCTGAATCTTCGTATGAAATATAATTATGAATACTACGGACCTGAAGACTGGGTGATGGTGCACACTCCTTCCACAGACCAGGCAATACTGGGGATCCTCCTTGCTCTAACTAGTCACAGATGTGGCTTTTTGAGAGGACCTTGCATGTCTGGAAAGAAAAACACTGCATTCCACTTGGGGAAAGCATTGGGGCGACATGTTCACGTTATGCACTGTTCTCCAAACATGACAACTAGTGTTGTTCAGGGAACACTGTTGGGTGCCCTCCAGGCAGGAGTCTGGTTGGTTCTGGATTCTGTGGACTTACTATCACATGGAGTTCTGTCATCCCTAGGAGAAGATCTAGCAGAAATTCATCACTTTTTCTCTGGGTTAACAGAAAATAACAACAAAACTAGAAACAATGAACCAGAGGAAGGGAGCACTGATCCAGCCAGAATTGTTGATTCTGATTTCCATATGACCTTTGGAGGGAAAAGCATTTATACCAGCCCAAACTTTGGATGTGTTGCCGTAGCATCAAATTGGTGTTCATCTGAGGTTCCAGAGAGTTTACGGACTGCATCCAGAGTTATTGCATTGACCCCTCCGGATTACAGAATAGTCTCAGAAATAATGCTGACTTCCTTTGGATTTTCAGATGCAATGTCTTTAAGCCAACGTCTAGTCTGTCTTCTTAGCCTGATCAAGGACTCACTCTGTCTGCCTGGTTTCATGGCTGATAACGAGAGCATCTATTTTGTTTTATTGCAAAAGATCATCTGTTCTTCAGTATTCTACTTAAAGCAAAGACTTAGACTTGGACAGAATTCAGGTGCAGACACTAAAAAGTCTTCCAAGTGTAACATATCTGATCTATTAGTTCAACAGTTAATCCTGGAAGAGACAGCTATTGTCAGAGGCATTCTTTCTGTCTTGTTACCTCTTTTTTATGAAGAGGAGAAAGCCTCAGAGTTTAATGCAATTTTCAAGGAAACATTTCCATTAGCCTGCAACTTTCCTGCTTCCCAGCAACATATTACAGAAGAAGAAAAGAAGCAACTAACAGATGCACTTTCAGAAGTATTGAAGAAAAAAATGTTTTATTTTGGCTCTGAAATAATCCACAGTGCTCTTACACTTTACCAGACCATCAATTCATCTAAAGCAGTCGTGCTTTTAGGTCCCTCCGGCAGTGGAAAAACAACATGTTACTCTGTCCTTGCTGCATCGCTCAGTCATCTGGCGGCTAAAGGAGTGCAGTATGGGTCTGAAAATGACAGCAGGATTAAAGGAGACGACCCACACGTGTCTGTGTCAGACTGGGCCTCTGTCGACACTGTGGTCTTATTTCCCAACGCAATGACCCACAATGAGATGTTTGGATGCTTCTGTGAAAAAAGTGGATGGCAAGATGGAGCTATTGCAAAACTGCTGAGAGCTTTAGATCAACCCACACCGACCGGCTCCATGACTGACAAGAGCAGTAATCAGACAGCTGTGAGGAAATGGCTGGTGTTGGATGGGAATCCTGTGGGGCAGCCTGGTTGGTTAGATTACTTAACAACTCTTTGCAGCTCTGAGGACCCATCACTTTGCCTACCATCAGGTGAAATTCTGACCTCTCATTCACACCTGAAGCTACTTATGGAGGTCACGGATCTGTCCGATGCCAGTCCTTCTGCGGTCACACGTTGTAGCCTTGTTTATCTCCCAGGTCCTCATCTGTGGAAGGCTGTGTGGAAGAGTGAAATTAATGCACTCTCTTTTGAACATAGATTAGGTCAGGGAACCTTGGAAATGTGGAAACACCTGGCAGAAGATCTTTTTCCCCGCACCCTTAGT
The DNA here is from genome assembly GCA_911728415.1 of Lagocephalus sceleratus. NCBI lineage: Eukaryota > Metazoa > Chordata > Actinopteri > Tetraodontiformes > Tetraodontidae > Lagocephalus > Lagocephalus sceleratus. The sequence goes on from CAJVRN010000232.1 coordinate 15,366,122, forward strand.
TTGGTTAGGGAAAATAATTTAACATCTGCCATCTATAATGAAAGAGAACCGTCTAAGAACCTCTCATATGGGTTGCAAGAAGTCATGTCATTTGTTCGGATCCTGCGTGGCCTCTTGCAGCATTGTGGAAAATCTGTGATGATGTCAAAATTAGGAAGAGGTATAATAATTATTTATTACAATTAATCTTGTAAAGACATGGACTTTTTCCTGTATTGATTGTAATCATTCACTGCACCATTTTTAATAGAAGATGAACACGGAAATGTAGCAGCAAGCATAAATTCTCATGCTGAACACGAGCAGCACACCAAAAGTAGTTTTCTGTGTGCGTATATATGGGGATTTGGTGGCCATCTGCATCCTCGGTAAGATGATTTTTTTCAAACTTCTTCTAGATTACACTTCATATACAATATATCAAATTACTATTCATCAGCAAATAATACCATATGTATATTTTATCCTTTTCTTCAGTTACTGGCCAAAGTTTGACTTGCTTGCCCGTCAAGTTTTGCTCACTTCCCGATTCAGAATTGTGGTTCCTGATGATGACAATGTGTTTGAGCATTTTTTAAACAGTGGCACTAAGATTTGCCCGACAGTGACGCAGTTGAACACATCCATTACTCCCAAGGTTTGTCCTGAGCATTCTTATCATTGTTGTCATTGTTGAAGCAATATTAAACCGTGACCTTACTGTATTTGTGTTCGTACAGCGTGGGAGCTATACCTTCCTCTTAAACCTCATGTTGGAGGCAACCCAGCCAGTGTTGCTTGCTGGAGAACCTGGTTCCGGGAAAACAACTCTATGCGAAGGTCTTCTGCGCTTTAACAGACGGCACATCAGCCTACCAGGGAGCCCGCTCCTTAGCTCAAAAGACCTGCTCACTATACTGCAGAGTTATCAGAAAACCTTCAATGATTCTACTGGTTCTGTGAGAAAACAACCAAGACTACTTCTTTTTCTGGATGATTTGCATGAAACCCCCTGTGGTAAAAAAAAAAATCCCTATTTTATCCATATGCATTTAATTTCACCTTCCAACATTTTTAAGCTTTAATCAGTTAATCAATTTACTCTGTTGACAGACGTTCATGGGAAGACATCAGCTGCTCTGGAGTTACTGCGACAGAGTGTTTCAAAAGGACAGATTCCCTCATTTGACAATTACCAGTTCCGTCTGCTAAGTTCAGCAACCATCAGCTTTTTGGCCACCTGTTGTGTCTTTGGAATGGGGAATCACCACAACGGTGTAATCTCCACCAGGCTCTCACGTCTGTTCTCCATTTTTGTTCTCCCCAGCCAATCTGTGGATGTGATCTTCTCCATCCATTCTCCGTGGTTAAAGCATTGGCTCAAAAACATCCCACTTCAACAGAACATTGAAGGAATAGCCAGTTGTATCATTACTGCAACTAAAGCTTTGTATCATGCGGTATCTGAACAATTCCAGCCCACTCCCCAAAGGCCTCATTTCATGTTTTCCCATCATGACCTTCAGAAAGTTTTTTCAGGCATGCGCCTGTGGCAACCAAGCATCCAAAATGCAGAGACGTTGTATTTTGAGGACAATGTAGTACCTGACTTTAGTCCGGCCCTGTCAGGCCCTGCAAGAACACTTAAAATAGCATATGTATGGATGCACGAATGCATGCGTACGTTTGGTGATCGATTATGCTCAAACGATGAAAGTAGAACACTTGTGTCTCTCATAACCGAGACAGCAGTGGCGCACTTTGGAATCACAGCACTTGATGCAGTCCAGCCTGTCTGTGGAGAGGAGCCACCTATTAACATAAGTCATGGCATGAACACACCACCCAGAGATAACCAACAGGTCCATATTGAAGCCCTGCCTCAGCGCTCAAAAGCAGCTGATCAGTCCAAACCTGTAAGAAACTGTTCGGCTAGTGCGCCTCCTCTGTTAGGTGAACACAATCCCTCAGTAGAGACATGTCTAAAGACAGATTCTCTACAATCCCACATTTTACAGCACATGCAGAGCAGACTGGATACATTTGTCTATGGTCCTGACCTCTCTGGGGTTGTTAATGAGCGGCATCCTTTTAAATGTTCATACCAAGAACAAGACCGTGAAGTTTTCCTGCAGCAACTGTGTGGGCTGATGCAAAAGGATGATAATAATGAAAAGGACTATGACATTGTGACCAAATGCACTGTACATAGACAGAGGATGGACCATCTTTTACATATTCTCAGGGCATTGCTCATACCTGGAGGTCACGGAGTCCTGATTAGCTCGAGCAGAGGCACTGGACGTAAAACCACTGTGCGTCTAGCTGCCCGTGTTACTGGTTACCAGCTGATGGAGGTGCACCCTGCTAACGAAAATAAGCTGCACGAACTCTTAAAGGAGGCGGTGAATAAGACAAGAGTGGGCGATGCTAATGTGATCGTGCTGGTTCATGAAGGAATAAGTCATCGTGTGAGACATGAACTGTTGGTGGCCATGGCTCACAGAAGTTACCCAGGGCTGCACACCGATGAGGAGTTGAGAGAGCTTGTTTCAAAAGTGACTGATGGGAAGAACTCTCAGAGATATCTAATGGACAGCTGGATGTTTGAGAAGTATGACAGCTACTCAGTAATGCTATTTCACATTTTCCAGGCAGAAAATATCATTTGAAAAAGAAATAAAAATGTATATCTGTAATTTTTCTCTTTTTTACAAAGGTTCTTGAACCAAATCTGCAGAAATATACACGTGTTCCTGTTGCTTCCTCTCAACATGTCAGAAAGCGGCGACCATACCACTAATGCAACTCATGGATTAAATGTAAATATGTTTTGTCATTGTCTTACATTGGACATGGACATTATTCCTAGTTATTTGGAAGCTGTTCCACTCCCCACATTATCCAAATTAGATAGTCTTAAATCTTATATTTTAGGCACAACTGGCCAAGGCTCTGAGCTTCAGTTGCTGTGTGGAAATGTACCAGCCTTGGTCCAGTAAGACTTTAGAAGAAACTGCTACTCACTTCATCAAACACAGTCCCTGCAGAAGTGAGTCACACCGTCACAGTTATTCTTTACTCCAGGCTTTGTACCGAAATAAAAGCACCAACGTGTTTTTTTTTTTTTTCTTATTCTTTTTTAAATCTAGTGCAGCAAGAAGGATTGACAGCCAGCCTGTCTGTTGCTATGGCAGGAATCCATCAATCTGCCTTTCAGTATGCTTCTGTTCTACTATCTGCTCACCCGTTCAGTCCTCAGACTTACATTGAGTTTATTGCCTGCTTTGGATCCCTCTACAACCTCCTGCATGAGCACAGGCAGAGCCAAGCTAGCAGGTAGTTAGGGAAATGGCAGGTGAATGCAAATACACACGCACCACAATAAGTACATCTTGTTCTTTTCAGGGTTTCCTCTGTGTTTTCTCATTTGGATGACATGAAAAACACTGCCGCACAATACAAAGAACACATTATAAGACGGCAAAAGAAAGTGGTTGAGATACAGCAGGTAAGGATCAGCGTCATTTTACAAAACATACAAAAGAAGAATAAAGGTTATTGTATTTTATCTTTTGACTTTTTAACCTCAGTTCATGTAACATTGTTGCCCGAGTTACTGATAATAAAGTAATATTGTGCTAATAATAGATTATATATTTACATGTCTTTTCAACCCTGCAGCAAGAGAAAGAGCTCCTGAGAGTTTTAGATTGTCAGAAAAGGCTGCTTGAGAAAGCATGTGAAGCATGTGCAGTGAAGGAGAAGGAACTGAATCATCTGGAGGAGCAGCTGAAGCATACTATTCCACAGGTTGTTATTTATATTTAAATTGGTTTATATTCAAAACCACAATTAAAATCACATTAATATTATCACATACTATACAATGACACATACCATTTTAATTGGACTTTTTTTTTGCTTCATGTAGGTTTCATTCCTATCGTCAGCGTTTATACAATATGCTTTTCTTGCTTCAAGGGCAAACCTGAGTTTTTGTCTGGCATGAGGATTCTTGGTTGTCTGAACTCATCGGACCTGGATGAGGTGCGTCACTACAGAGATCCCCCTGATGGAGTGGTAAAAATCATGGATGCCATTTGTTTGCTTTTTGGCCGTCCTTTTGGGTGGGAGAGCATGAAACAGCTTCTTGGACAGTCCAACTTTTTCCAGGTGTGTGGACAACTATTTCTTTTATAGAATATCTTGTTTTAGATGAAAGACAATTAGAATTTTTCAATATATGATCAATGCTCTGCTATTTTAAGTCTACTGGCTTGTAAATATCCTTTTCTAGGACTTGGAATTTTTTGACCGCTCTACTGTGACAAATGAGCAGCTGCAGCAGCTCAGCCACATAGTTAACAGTCCCATGTTTGTGCCCGAATCTGTGCGAGAGGTGAGCAAGGCCTGTGAATCCCTATGTCGATGGGTTCAGGCTGTGTACGAGTGCTGTTGCATGCAAAACCACCTTTTGGCTAATCAGCAGCTAGAGGTGCTAGCCAGAGAGGTGCAGACTCAGTTGCACCTGGCTAAGGAGCACAAGGAGGATCTGTGCCGTCATGTGGAGGATGCCCAGCACCGACTGCAGCTGCTACACACAGATCTGGAGAATCAGCTTTTGGAGCTGCACTCCGCTCAGACTGCAGAAACAGATGCACTTGGTGCCGTAAGACAGTTGGAGTCACACGTCACACTCTGGAGGGCTTCAGCTCAGGTAACACAAGCCACAATTATCGTGGTAACAATTTTGGTTTGTGATGACATTGTTTATAATTCTAAATAAATGAATCTGATTTTCCTGTTTGCCTTTTTAGGAGTCAGATTTCTCTTACCAAACCTTACCTGGAGATGCCCTTATGCTGGCAGCAATCATCTCTTATTTAGGCCCATTTGGTCCAGATGTACGTATAGAACTGCTCAGCAAGTGGAAGGAACTTTGCCATACAGGAAGCATTGACATCAATCCAAAAGATGCCAGACTCTCAATGTTTGCACATTCTGACGTTGCTCCTTCTAAATCACTCAATGGTCTTCCCATGCCTGTGTCTGAGAGGCTGCAGATGCCTCTCAGTCAGGCATTAGCAATCAACCAGGAAAGCCAAAGTGCAAGAACGATTGTGAAGGTCCTGCTGTGGGGCTGTGGGAATGCCTGGGTTCACCACTGGCCTCTGTTAGCAGACACCCAACAGCATCTAGATATCAGGTCTCAGCGCTACCTGATCACAGGTGAAGGTCAGTGGCATCTTATAGTCTGCTCATACTGACATCACCCCCTTGCTAAATTAGTTACCACTTAATTTAGGACTATAGCTGGTTTATAAAGTATTTCCTTTAGCAACTTAGCAGCATGTTTCGTTGTTTTCCTCTGCAGGAGCGAAAGCTAAGCTCGAGAGTGAGACAGAGTGTGGAATGGTTCTGTGTGCTGATGATCCAGAGCTGCTGGACAGGCTGGACTGGGCTGCAGAAAAGGGTCAATCACTGGATTGGATATATACAAATTTAGTCAAACTATCATATTTTGTGTACTTTCAAACTTTACAGTGTCTTCCTATTTTATTGGTATTGTAACATTTTGTGTTGCAGGTTTGAGAGTCCTGTTAACCCATGTGGAACGTGCTGCTCCCTGTCCCAGGTTTTTGCACAGATTAATGCGTGCTGCTGGATGTCAGATACCAGGCATAACACAGTGTTTTCAACCTACCCACCCTGAATTCCGCCTCTTCCTCAGCACTCACTTCCCTGTTTCTTTACTCAGTTCTGGTAAGGATACGTGAATTTAAGTAATTTTTAAAATCATACTACTAATAAATGTTTTTGGATAGACTGATGTCAGTGTAATACTGATAGTATCATGACAGACTTTTAGTTTAGTTCTATTACCATTCTCTTGAAAAGAGAAAGAAGTAATTACATGTACAGCACCCATTTCAGAAATCCAAACTTCTATTACTTTGGACTCTGTGTTTCAGTTGGCTTTATTGCTTTTGTGTCTTTTAGCAATTCATCCCTCCATATTAGCTCAGGTTTGTGTGGTTGACCTCTCATTGAGCACAGAGGAGATTCAGGAGTTGATGCTGACACAGCTCCTGCCTGCTGTCTATAAACAGCAGCTGATTCAGCACTTGCACCTCCAGAATGACAAACAGTTGCTGCAGGACAAACTGGTCTCTGAAGTGGTGAGGCACCCAGCCATATTTCACAATTATATCAAGGAAATAACTGTTTTGCTTCTTTACTTTCTCTGTAAATAATTTAGTTTCCTCTCCAAATTCTACACTTCACATCAGTTCGAGTTAATTAAGTTGTGTATACCTTGTATTTCCGTACACTTATGTTCTGGGGATAAATCATGTCACCAGTGAAATACTTCTGCCAGTAATTATTGGGCTGGTATAATTCAGGCATGGGGATTATTGACAATTTTTTTTGCTTCATATGATTCTCACCTGGAATACTGTGTAACAGGCATGGGTTGATTTTGGGTGGTGCCGTAGGTCTAGACTGTTAGTTTTACTTCTACCTGTAGTTGATCACCTTTAATCTTGTCCTGTAGAATGCCCTGATGAGCTACATCCTGCAGTCAGAGGCCTCACTCTTCCAGGACCATAATTTTCTTCCTCACATGGCTGTTTGTCAAGAAGCTGTTAATAAACTGCAGGCTGACGTCCAACAGCTGACTGAGGAGCTTGAGTACCACAAGTCCTTGATGGCTGTTCCCCGTCACCTAATGGGGCTGGCTGCTGCACTGTACCAGGCCCTGCAGCAGGTGTCCAGACTTTCCCCCTCATACTACTTTACTCTCAGCTCCTTCATCGCAATTTTGCAGAAGGAAAGTTTTGCAGACGGGTCTTTAACATCGTTTAACATTGAAAAAATGCCAGACAGCATCACATCAGATGTTACAGATCAGATGATTGCCCAACTGCTGGCGCAGTACAGACCTCATCTGTCCGAGAGTCATTTTGCTGTTCTAAAGATGCTGATGTCTGTTGCTCTGCTTCAACATAAGCAGCTCTGCTCTGAGGCCGAGAGATTATCGTTCCTCACGGGTCTTCAAGACATAGAACACACTATCACTGAAGTGAAACACATCTCTAATCCTCAGTCCACTTATGCTCTGCCCAGCTGGATACCATCCCGTATCCACTCAGAGCTCATCTGCCTGGAGCAGATCCCATCTTTCAAAGGCCTGATTGATGCCCTCTCCACTTGTCCCACGCAATGGCAAGACTATCTGCATTTCCCCTCCTCCACTGTAGTTGGCGCTGTTCCCTGTCATTCTCACACTCATCTGTCCCTGCTGCAAAGGGCTCTGCTCTGGAAGACCATTGTCCCTGAGTGTCTGCAGGGACTGTGTGATGCCATGGCTGTCTACCACCTCCCTGGACAGATAAAAGAGAATGATGACCCTCATATTGCAAATCCAAAGGCCCTCTCCAGTTATCTTTTTAAACACACAGGACCTATCATTCTTACAGTACCAGATTCAAGTGAAGATAAGAGGACAAGCGTTCAACCGCTTCACTTAATAAACCAGCTGTCCCACTATGCAACAAACAAAAAAAAGGTACGCTCAACTTTAATCATGACTAGTGCTAATCTCTGTAGTACCTGATGTTTTCCATGTTTCTGATTCAGGTGACAGTCATTTCTTTTGGGAGACTATGGGACACAGACGCCATTCTTTCACTACTTGATAAAGCTGTTAAGGATGGTCACTGGTTGGTTTTTAACAGCTGCCACCTCTTGGAAAGATGGGATATTAGAGTAGTAGCTCACCTCAATAAGGTGATGTCACTTTTGAGAGGTAAGGTGTCAATGAAATATCTCATTAACTGATTAACTGATAATCTCGTGCATTACTTTACATATACACCGACGCATGTGTTTTTCTGCCTATCTCTTTGCCTTTGCCAAACTGTCACACAGAGGAGGGAAGTCCGATTCATCTGAACTTCCAAATGTGGTTTATAACCCAAGAATGTGCTCCAGGCTCCATTCCAGGTATATTCGATACATTTGCATTCACATTTCTTTCAAGTCAATTTCAGACATTAATACTGTTTTTATAATAATACAGCATTTATTGAAACTGTAATTTTGATTGTTGTTATTTTTATTTCTTTAAAAAAACAGCATCTGTGCGATTGTGTGCCCTCTCTCTTGTCTGCGACTCTCCCTGGGATCTGAGGGAGGAGCTGAGCAGTTCCTTACAACAAGCGATATCGGTTGTAGAATGTCACTCGCTGTCAGAGGAAGACATGGAGCTTCTCCTCCGCTGTACAGTCCTCCACTCTGTGTTACTACAAAGACAGACCTATAACTGCTCAGTGTCAGGAAAGCTGTACAGTTGGTGAGCAAATGGTCACCGAGCTCATCTCAAAATATCTGATCATTCCTAAAAAACTATTTGTTCAACTGACAGGGGTTGGGAAGACCTCCTGGCTGTGATTGACGCACACATTGGCATTGCTCGTTTGTGCCACAATAAGACCAAGGCTTTGAGCTACATAGCAGGCAAGGCCACACAACATCACAGTAGTTTGGCCTGGCTACCTAATTCTTTACATTTACCTATAACCCTGTTGTGTATTTTGTCCACAGTCAACTTGGTGTATGGTGGACATGTTATAGATCCTGCAGATTTGGATGTGGTTGAAAGTTCAGCTATGGCTTTCCTGAGCAGAGAGTTACCTCTCTGGTTCAGTGGATCTCACTTCCTCAGGAATATCATCAGCAGTCCTGGAAACTTTGGTAACTTACACTAACCTTTTTTCCTTTCTGTCATTCTGTGTCATGTAGTGATATAGCCTCAGTTTGCGTATTTGCTTCTCACTCACTCTCTTCGGGCTACGGTGTTTTAATTCTGTCGTGTCATCAGATCTGACAGGAATTCTTCATATTTTGGATCACCATCATCAGGATTCATTACACAGCAGCGATCCCTTTGTGCTGGGCTTCAGTGTAGATGTGGCAGCTGAGATAACCAAAGTCAACAGCAACAACTTAAACATACTACTACAGGCATCCCAGAGTCCTCTTGGAGCAGTGAGGGGTTTCTGCACCCAGCTTAATCAGCCTGCCACACTCCCCGACTACAGACAGGCAAGAGACAGACTGCAGGCTCTGCAAGGCTACCTCACACAAAAGAGCCAGAGCACCAGTACAAATGCAGGAGCTGGTCGTCACGGTCCTCTGCTTCACTTTCTTCAAACTGAGTGGGATGATCTCCATAATTCTGTGTCCACGCTGCTTTCACAGCTTCAACAGCCTGGTCATTGTGGTGTACCGACCTGCGGTTCCCTGCACGAACTCACTCATTTGTCTCACTTAGAGAGGAGGGCAGAGTTACTCTGCAGTTATCTGTGGTGCCACAGCACTGCGGATCCCTCTGACTCCTACCGGTTAGCTGCTTTCAAAAATGCCAGAGGCTTGCTGTTGGCAGTTATGAGACAAGCAGCTCATGTCCAGGGGAAACATATCAGTGATATAACCCCACATTTACAGGTGAGGTTTTTCAATCTGTTCGTCTGTGTTTCAAATAATTGCCTTGGCACAATTACTGTTTTTCTCATCCCTCCAGGTTGTGAGTGATAGTTCATATTCAGCACCACTCCCCCCAAATGGTGTGTATTTGTGTGGCCTGGAGCTAAGAGGAGCATCATGGGATGCACAGCTTGGTGCTCTACAGGAAGTAGTTGGCCTGCAGATGTGCTCGATGCCTCTTGTTTGTGTCGATGCTCAAGTCAAGAGCATAAATGCAGCCCGGGCGACCCCTCGGCGTGAAGGTCGACACGAAAAGGACTGCAGCTGCGTTCAGGTCGTAGATACTTCCTCTGTAATTGAGCCAGAGTTTCCAGTCTATCGGTGCCCGATCTATCTTGATCGAGACCTGGAGAGTAGAAACTCAGGACTGGCAGATGTGAATATCATCACTTCTGTTGCTCTTCATACGAAAGTACGTCCTGTGTTGTGCAGTTTAAGACGGGTGAGGCTCGTGAGTGTGCTCTGAACGCCTGATTTAAACCGACGCATCAAACTGACAGAGTAAACACAAATATCTGTATTCATGAAAAATCTTGATTAGATCTCGATTTCATTAAAGTTTTATTATCTAAAGAGAAGTGTATTTTCTTTGTGTGATGAACCTTGTTTATTGTCTGGTTTTGAGCTGTCATTGCTGTTCTGAATACTAAAAGTTTATTACACTTGTATTGACACTCCCTGTTATCACAATGTTTTTGCTTTTTATTCCTTAAAAATCTATGTTACTTTGTAAACCAGCATTTTTCACGTGTGTAGAAGCCTTGAATGTATGTTTTTATCCTTCAGAATCCTTCGCTTCAGCAGTTGGATTTTGTATTTTAAGTTTATACTTTTTATTTGGGAAACACAGTAAACATGATCAATTTTCAACCTTTAGCACACAGAGGTTTTACACTTGGGCAGTAACAGAAAAATAACCCTTTATTTCACTTATATACACCAACTCTGGTTTAATGCAGCTTCCAGTGAATTCTTAAGAAGCACAATATGTGTTTTTATATTAGGAGTTTCTTTTATGGAGGAATACACAGGAGGAGTCTTTGATATTGAAAATAAACACAATTTCTCTTTTTCTTCTTGAGGTAACATGGACCGCCACCATTATGAAACCTTTGAAAAGTTTGGCAACGATACCTTTTTGCTCCACCTGGACAACGGCAGGGCGTGAGTATGCTGCTTTGTGTGTGTGCACACTCCTGCACATTTGCATGTGCGGATCAATTAATTATTGATCTTTTTTGATGGCAGATTTGGACGCCACTCGAAAGATGAGCCGTCTATTCTGGCTCCTTTAGAGCAGTGTTGCAGGTAGGAGAAAGGCTAAATGAGTATAATAATACTTGGGTTATTGCGCAATTAGCAAAGATGCAATTATCTTTAATGATGGGATTATACTGGGCTACACTTTGTCCTTTCACCTAGAATCCGTCGGTCCACATGGCTTCGCCTCCGCCTGCTGTCTCTCCCTCAGTATCTCCTCAGTGATGTCATGAGGGCCTCACTCTCCCATGATCCCCTTCACAGCGTGGCGCCACTGCTGTCAGAGCCACACCTGACTGCTCTGAACCGCCGTTTGAAGACCGTGTTGGAGATTGTAGATCGTTGCCAGAGGAGACAGAGCAAAGGTGGTGGTGAGGTCATCTACGATGACATTGATTTAACAGATGTGATCATGCCCATGGGGTAGGACGGTCTGCTTCACTATTACGTATTGATCCTTGATTAACAACAAGGACATTGTTCTACCAGTTGAAAGGTGAAGAAAACTGTGAAATTGGAGCTTTAAATATATTGACATATTCTACTGGAAGATTTGTTCTGATTCATTTGATGCTGCAGATTAGATTAATACCTCCAAATATCTAATATTTTTGTCCTTGTCCCTCTGTTGAGCCTGTAGTACAGTATAATATAGTAAATGAAAGCATATGTCCTTCTTACCTCATCATGATATATTAAATTTCACACAATTTTCATTGTATTAAAGAGGCCAAATGTCAGCTTTGTGTGTATTACTGTATAAATCATTAACATATATCTTTTCTCATTATTATGCCACATCAGGACCCCAAAGGAATGTTTCAACACAACACTTGATTAGGAGTTAATGCACCGACTGTGTATCTGATCAATATAGTTTACTCTAAAGTAAACATTCATAGTGGAGTGATGTTATCGCCACTCGTGTACACACTTATTTAATCCAACAGGTCCTCTGTCAGGTGTGACTTGCGTCACAGCTAGTTGGGTAGTCCTTGTTCCTCTTCTCCTTTGCTTTCAGGACTTCGATCAATAATTTACGCTGGTCGGTCATATCAATGGCACCTGCTCCATTTTCTGCTACCTGCACTCGAGTTGTTCTTTCCATAAAAACCATCGATCTGGGGCGGACGCCATTTGTGGAACAACAGAGGGACCGAACAGAAGGCCACTTTCACTACTTTACGTTGCTGACACACAGGAAAAGTAACAACTCTACAAACCTCTGCAGCAGTTTGGATGGGATTAGCTTTCTTTAGGGTTATTTCTGACCCTGACAGTATTTGTTTTTATTGTTGTACATATTTCTTTTTAAATCAATATGTCTGGAGCCACCAGTGACCAAATACACAGATCAACTTTATCTGTCTATTTGGTGAGTACAGATTGTCTCTTGTTGCAGGTTGAAACTATACCCTACGAAGATATTGATGATTTGAACAGATTTTTGTGTTTCTTGGATGTTATTTGTGTGTTTTTCACAGAACCTTATGGAACACTTCAATCCAGGGCTTCAGAAACTTGTTACTCTAGGAAACAGTTATGTTAAAGCTTTCCAAGGTGAGTGAACAGGTATGGAGTGGTGGATTAAATATGGAGAATACAGGAAACTCCACTTTAATATATGCTGTATATGGTATAAAAAATGTAAATTTAATGTTAACTGCACAACAGGCTATATTATATCCCTGAAAGACTCTAATATATGCATAAAAATGCAGTAAAATGCAGTTGCTATGAAGTTGTGCTTGAAAGCGTTAATATGCTGACAAAAACACAAGGCAGAGGAGGCTAAGGATTATTGGCTAATTTGCATTTTATATGCTGCTACTGTACTAATCAATATCAGTGAAAACATAGTATAAATATGCAACTGGGCCAGTCTTGGCACTATAGTACGTGATTAAAAGTAATTTATGTTGTGATGTTTGTGCTCTTCAGTCTTATCCTCAGCGTGGTTGTATTTACACATGTTCTGAAAGTGATGTGTAATCAGTCAACAACCTTTTATTGGCAAAGATGGAGAGGTTGACAGGCCTGGTGCTGTGCGCAATGCAAGGCTTCACAGTTTTATCATTGATCAGATGAGCCTGAAAAAAATATTTGGTGTGCATTGATTCCCTGTCTGCATTCCTACGTTATTGCACCTTTTTGCTTCTTAAAATCCGGAAGCAGTCAGACAACACGATACCACAATACCCACAAGCATACGACTATTCCCAAATAAAAACACATCACATATCTGCTCTGTAACACTGTGCTCATAATAAATGAAGGTAGAATTGAGTGTCCCAGTGCATTTCCCCCAGAACCTTTATGGGTTTGTTTACGGTGAATTTGGTTCTATTCTGGTCTGACAGCCCTGGCGGTGTGCAGCGAGGCCTACTTCAGTGCTGTGGCTAAGATGGGTGAACAGGCTCTTCACACGTTTACATCCCACTCTCTCGGTAAGAACGTGCCCATCTTTGTCTCCAAGTTTGAGCCTGATTTTGTTGGTAAAGTGCTCCATCAACTTTATGTTAAACTTAAGAGCGCATTTTTCCTCTACTCCTAAGTTTGTTGTGCATTCACACATTCCTGACCTCTCCTAATGGATGCCTGTTACTGTAACACTGAGCATGTGCACAAGGTCCAAGTTTCACTTTCACTCTGACCCTGAGGATACGTGCCGTAGCATTGTTCAGGGTAATTTTCATTACACCGAGGCCTCATTAGGCGTGCTCATCCATCTCATACATCAGAACAACCTGGTTCTGCTGGGTTAGTGAACTGAGAAGGTCACAGAACCACAGCATGACCAGGGGCCACGATTGAGTGACAGTGTCTGAATTATAGATGGCCATTGCCTTTCAGAGGCACATAATTTATTAGCTCAGCCACAATCCGTGACAACAGACAAGACTGAATGCCTCAACAATACCAAAGACTTTCCGAAGTTTCCATCCTTCATTCCTTTCTTCCTGATGCTGGTGCCAATCCTGAGCTTTTACTCGTGTTTCCTATATTCATGAGAGAATTTTGTGAAATGTGACAGTTTAGCATTAGGTGTTGAAAGTCTTCATCAAATCCATCTTATCCTTATGAACAGGTGATGTCCTGATCCAGATATCAGAGACGCAGAGAAGGCTCACTGTAGAAATGGATGGAGTGGTAAGTGTGTGTTCACATTCAGGACAAATCTACAACAAGACCAATTTAATGGATGAATATATGGAATAGATGGAAAGTACAATCAAATACGAACAGTTTCAACACACAGTATATGGCACAGTGAGTTTGTGATACGTGCTTTTTGTCCTCTGCTACAGTTTCAGTGGTTCCAGATAGAGGTGTTGCAGGCCATGGAGAAGAAAGTCAAGCTGGATGAGGAGTACATTCAGGTACATTTATAGAAAAAAAACAAAAAAAACTCTGTTTATTCAGCTGACTCGAGGTCAGGTTGAGACAAATACAATGTTGCTTAGCAATGAAAAAAATGTGTGAGAGATGAAAAGGACTTTGTCATGCTTTTGACCAAGAGTTTTAATGTCACAGCTGAGGATTTCTGTCTCTTTTGTGTCATCCTGAAGAAACCCCATCAAATACAGAGGAGTGGCAGAGTGGGGGCAGAAGTGAATAACATCACATGGCGTGTCTGAATGAATGCTCCAGTTATCGTAGCTTTAAATCTTGATAAATGAAATGAACAGCTACTTAGTTTTAAAAGTGAAGTTTATTTTATGTCATTAATATTCACATCAAGGTTAGCTTAGCTGCAAAACAAGTTGCTCTAAAGTTCTTTTTTCCTTTTCATGAGGACAGATAGATGAACTTTGGTTCAAGACTTCTAAAAACAAATGTTTTCATTGCTGCAGGGCAGTCGGAGAGTGTATGAGCTGGAAGTGAGGAAGCAGGCAGAAGGTTTGGAGAAACAGCTCAGACGAGGAGCCTACAGAGACTCTCTGGTACACACACACACACACACAGAGTTGTGACCACACAGTTATCTAAGCAGTTCCTCCTTGTGCGTGCCTGTTTGCTTGTGTGTGTCTGTGTCTGTGTTTAGGAAAACAGTGAGTACATGTTGTATTTGAGGCAAAGCCAGTGGGATATCCTGAAAGAGGAGGAAAGGAGGTATCACTACCTGGCAGAGAAACACTGTGGTCTAACTCACTCTCTGCTTTTCCTCATTAACAAGGTAGACACGCACACATACACACACACACATGCACAATTTTCTATGAATTGCACCATGAAAAGCAATAAGGCTAGAATCAGGATCCAGAGAAGCCTGGAGGAGAACCATAGCACTGTTTGTGAGTCTGATGTGGACACACTGGCGGGCTCAGCAGAGATGCTGATGTTTGGAATTCAGTTTGGAAAGCATTATACATTTTTAAAAAAGCCTAAAATTGATTTGTAAATTATTTAGCACTGCAAAAAAATTTTTTTTGGGAAAATTGGACCCCGAAGATGACCAAAGAAAGCGAAGCCGTGATCTCGCGCCTTCAGCGTAAAGAGTGGTGAGGAAGGTGACATCATGAGGTCTGGACAAAAGGGATGAGGGGATGTCGGTGGGTTGCCAGAGCAGCATGACAGCTGGATGAGAGGAAGAAAGGCACTTTTAAATCTTGTCAGCCACATGTCTGGCATTAATCACATCTAATTATTTGCTCAGAGAAGTGTGACTGATTGTAGATTGCATTTGGAGGGAAAGATGTAAAAGTGGCGTGACTAGTGATCCATGCAGGGGAGGATATTTTCCTAATCATAGTTTTGCTTCACTGAAGAAATTAAAAACAACACACTTCTAGACCTGATGATTAGCCTGAATAATTATATGTAACTTAATGATGAAATTTAATTTAGAATTAAGAACTAGATGAACGTACAAATCATCATTTTAGCAACAGTTACAGTTTCCTTCAAGCCTGTAGCTGAGATTTAATTCCAGTAAGCCTCCTAATTACTCAATTACAAGTCAGTGTTTGTCATACACCCGAGGGTCAATGTTGCTGCTGCTTGCTCTGATTGAGATCTTCTTAGCTGTTTTCGTCCCTGTCCCTCTTTCAGGCTGGTGCATCTCTCCAGCAGAAGGCCGAAGGGTGGAAGCAGAAGGTGAATGACACCAGAGGCTCCAGACCTCGAACCCCCACCTACATAGACCAAGTGTCACAGGTACAAAGGTAGTGGGAATTACCATGGTTGGTAATTCCACGCCAAAATAATCACATCAGTCTTTGAATTATTAATTTTATTTTTTTAATCAGATTGCAGTGGTTAGGATTCTGCTCTGGTTGTGCTCCGGTTCGCTGCTTCCAGGCTCTTATCATATTATAGATATTAGAGGGCATTGCATAAAAAGCGGTATAAGAGGGCAGCCATCAAAATAATCTCCAGAGACACCAGAGGTCTAAAAATGAAATCTAAATTGTAAATGCAAGTGACGTTTTGTTTCTGTGCTGTCTTCTGCTCCATCTGCTTGTTTTTGTTGGTGTGACTTGAGCTGATTTCATTGTTTTTGAGCAGCTGCACGGTTCAGTGAACTCCCTGCTGCAGACTGCAGCTGGAGATGAAGACATGTCCTGGGCACGGCGGGAGCAGCAGGCACTGGGCATGGTGCCCTCTAGAGGTGGGGGGGGCTGGGCACAAGCTCTTGAGCCCGGTACCCTAATTACATTATTATTATGAAAGCTTTTTAAGACAAGTCTTTATCCTTTCTATTCTGTGTCCAGCACCGTCTCCCCTCCCCAGTCGTTCCCGCTCAAGTTCAGTTGGGGATTGTCTCGGTTTGGGTGGAGGGAGGGCCATGAGAGCCTTGGTCCCTCACCCCTCATCCAACCCAAAGCTCCTACCTTTTAACAAGGGCGAGCTCGTCACTGTGCTGGTCCAGGAGCCACACAATGGCTGGCTGTACGGACGCACGGACAGCAGCCTTCGGTGAGTGTCTGAGAACGCACAGGTGCTGTCACCAGTAATGTTAATGTTATTGTTGGATCCTGGCAAATATAATATTTGATTTTGGGATGATTCTGATAGTAATAATTTTCAAATTAAAAATCAGTTACTAACAAATATATCTTTTTACTCCTCTAGTCAGGGCTGGTTCCCTGCTGCTTATGTTGTCCCCACTGAAGATTTCTCCAACACCGTGGCAACAAGGTAATGACAGTGATTCCTACAACACTTTACTTATGAACAATTTTACAGCTTTTACTCCACTACACTTCTGAAGTCAAATATTAAGATGTATATTAGAAGCACATGTGCTCTTCATCTCCCCAGTGGAGGTTCTCTCAGGAGCCACAGCATGAACAACCTGCTTGACCCAACTAGCAGTTGCATCGATGATTCAGAGAGCAAAAGCTATGGAGGCAACCCGCCAGCCGCCACCCCCAACCGCCGAGCCTCTGTAGACGTGCGGGCGATCTCCCCACTTCCCGAGAAGAAATTGGAGCTGACCGTAGAGATAAAACACAGCAAGAGCTACATTGACCAAACTCCTCCACCACCGCTGCCTCCACCTACACCCAGTCAGAGTCTCAGAGGCTCGGCAGACTGTCGCCCAGTGTCTCCCCTCCCTGATAAGAAACGTGAATCAGCATCTGATAACCAGGTACCAGTTTTTATTTAAAGATGGCTTGTTTTTCCCCCATAAACATTCCAAATCCATTTATATTGATACAAACTCCTTTCTTAGACGTTATCAGCTCATGCACCACCTGAGAATCCACTGTTTCCCAGGTAAACGTCACTTTGACCAGTTTGTCATACATAAATACATCATTATTGTCGTCATCAACAGAGAAATAAGATGTTTTTTTTAGTAATAATCTTCTGGGGGTGTGGTTCCTGGTTTGTGTTTAGCAGCATTTACTGCAGACCAAATAAAATCCCACATCAAAACAGAAAATGGAGTGGAAATGAACAGCAGCAGCAGGGAGGGACACTTGTAAATGTTGTTTGTATGCGTTGGCAGAAACCAGCCGAGGGGAGCTTACATCCTTCTTCACCTTCTTGTTTCAGAGGCACAAACCCCTTTGCCACTGTGAAGCTTCGCCCGACAACAACCAACGACAGATCTGCTCCTCGGATCCTTTAATCAGCAGTTACACAGGCGGGGCATGTCAGAGAGATTCTTTAGTGTTTCAGGGGACTGAACATTCTGAGGAGGAGGCTGGGCAGAGTGTTAGATAACTAACTAGGATACTCATAAACACATTTATTCTAAGCTATTTTTCTGCTAGCAAAAGTGTAATGTTACACTCTTAGAAATATGGATTCCTGTGTGTGTTTTCCTGGAACCCAAAGCAGCCACTCCCGATTTTATTGCCTCTTTGGAAATAACCTGCTGAAAGGGGCTCTTTATGGAACTTTATATGTTTTCTACTAAAAAACCAAAACAATTATTTTACAGGACAAGCCCAAGTACCCCCAGTAGTTCTGGCCAGTACCTTTGTTACTAAAATAATTTCACATATAATGTTATCGTTGAGTCCCCAACCTTAACTCACCATCTCCCCCTGCTGGCAGGTGACAGGAAGTAGGTTATCAGCCCCTCTTGGGAAGCGGTGACACATTATCCGTCTTTGAGTGTGCAGGCGAGGTTTTATTTCTTTGAGATGATAAAAGCATTTCTTATCTGTCATGATGTTTTTTTACCCCCAACAGGTTTGTCCTAAATCAATCAGGTTACACATCCCACTTTCACCAGTGTGCCGACACGTTCACTGTGTTTTCTTCTTTTGTGTTCTGTTCAAGTAACAAGTAAAGACTGTTATTACTCATTTTTTATTATCATTTCTTTTCTGTCTTTCATAGCTCTCACCCATGTATTACTTAATGTACTACATAATCTGATTGGAGAAAAGGAGTGAGGAGGAGGAGGAGAGGTGAGGGAAGATGCTGCAGATGAGGAAGAAGAGTGGGAGGAAAGTGCACTGAGAAGTGAACATCTAGAAGTAAAACCAATCAGACAACACGGGCGATCTGAACTACACAGAGGTCTTTAGAACATAAACACCATCCACAGCACTAGCACCAACTGTGTTGAGACCACTATCTTCAGAAAACTCTCAGAATCACTCTGGAACGCATACAGCATGTGCGATTCAAACGTGTACTTAAAAAAACTGAGGCTGCACGTTCCTCCTCACGGTTAACTCTTTGGTGGCCTGCTCCCGGATATTTCGTAGAGTGGCCTGGTCAGACTCCATGCGTGCTGAGGAAAGGATGTGGGGTTCATCGGTTATAACATGTGAATGCAAGGAAGAAGAAGAGGAGGAGGAAGACTGCAGTCATTCCGGGATCCTTACTCATGCACCATGACCTCGAACTCTGCAAAAGATTAAACACAGTTCCACAAAATAAGTGTGGCGCTTGTGTTATTCCCCACGAAGTAGCACAGAGCTCCTCTCACCATCAATTCCGATCTTTCCGTCTCCATCTTTGTCTGCAGCTTTGAGGAATGCTTTTGTCTCATCATCCGTGAGATCTCTTCCCTCCTTGGAAAAGCCCTTGAGAACATACCTGTCAACAGCACAAGCAAAACATCCGTTGTGTAGGCTAGAGTTTGTTCAGCCTGGAGCAGGCCTGTGTACACATCCGCGTGTGGATCTCACTTGAGCTCGTCCTCCTCTATAAACCCGCTGCCGTCCACATCCAGAACCCTAAAGACGTCTTTGACGCTTTCGGGCGACATGGCTGTGAGGCCCACCAGTTCGAAGAACTTCTTTGGATCAAAGGTTTCATCTTAGAAAGATCACAAGTGCAAGGTCAGCCATTGTCTCATTAGAAACCATTGAACTGGTTTGAAACGTGTCTGGGCTTCAGGTTACAGAACAGGTGTGGTTATGGGGACTCTGCAGTGAAGTAATGGTGCGTGTTGTTGTTGTTGTTGCAAGTGTGTTCAAAACTAATCTCTGGATGTGTGTCTGTTTCCACCAACCTGCAAATGCATCGAGAGCTTTCTTGATCTCCTCAGCTTTCAGTAGATCCGTCATCAACATTTTGCCACCTGGAGAGACAGCGAGGAGGTTCAAGGTCAGTGGAGAAGCGAAAAAACAGTTATTCAGCTGTAACTGGAGCAGTACTGGATAGTTTCCAAAGGTACAGAGGTGAGAACACACTTTTTGTTTGTTTTTTTAAAAGTACTTGAAGAGTAATAGATCTGCCGATGCCCCTCTGTTGCAGTACCAGAAGGTGTCGATAGGGGTCAGGGCTGAGCCGTCTGCCTCTATACACAAACTGAGCCACGCGTTCAGACCAGATGTTGAGGCATATATATATATATTTTTTTTTTTTTTTTTTTACATATATATATGTTTTTTTTCAAAGTCAAGTCACGATGTGCGAATTGAAGCCATATAACTATTTTCTTGTCTGTATGTTTATGGCACAGAAGTCCTCGGAGAGTCCCATTTCTCCTTAGATGATTGTGCTGTGAAGCGCTTTGGGCTGTGGAAAGACCCTTAAACTGCTCTGTGAATGCAACTCAGTTATCTTTAATGAAGCTTTAATGAATGTCCTAGACTCGGGCCTCTCAGACAAAGACGTCACATTTCAGCGTGTTTGTTCATAAATGTATAAGTCTAATTCGTTTAGGGAGACAGTCTCTTTTGGCAACAGATAGAAAGGAAGTTCAGACTGGGGCTCAGACTTTTGATTTAACCTGCGCAGTCAAGGAAAGAGTTTATTTCAGATGGAGAATGGGCCAGCACAGCCCATTCTCCACCAGCCTGAGCTAGACTCCTGCCTCCTCCTCTGCCATCAGAGTTCAGCTGTCAATCACTGAGCATCGAGTAGGTGACACAGCCCCTCAGTACCGAGGTGGCAAGAACCACACCAGCTTAGTGGCCACGGCAGAAGCCCTCACAACCCCGTGGGTCCAGTTCAGGCAGCTTGGCTGAGCAGAGTGGGAGAAGGAAGCCCCACTCTTTGCCAAACATGCACGAATGCACTGCAGGCACTGGTTAGAGTGGTATATTTAGTGCTAATGTTACGGCTTCTGTGTGTGGGTGTGTGTGGGAGATGGTGCAGTTTTAAAAGGAATCCACCAAGTTGTTGGGCGTTCGGTTGTCAGACAGCCAAACCGTTAAGTAATGAGAGGCCAAACCATCCATGTTCCCCTGCTACAGTTAGTCAAATTTGAATCATTTCAATACTAACATTTAGGATTTCAGAGATGCTAAACACCTAAAAATGTGTCAAGGTCAAAACTATCTGCATGTTCTGGTCCTTATTAGAGATGCGGTTACTATGGAGACCACATTTTATTTATTTGACACTGCATGTTTCAGAGGATCTGCGTGCATTTAAAGTTGAATCGTTCTTTCTGTATTTCAGAGTTTTGCAGAGTCATTTGTGAGCTAACCCTAACCCTCATGTGCAGGTTGCTCCAGCCACGCAGAGCTGAGGGACGCATGCTCGAGCCGTCAGTCAAAGTCGGGTCCCTCCCTGGGACGAAAAACTGAGGCAGATATTCACACTTGTTTGCAGAGCTACCTCCAGATATCAACGTTTTCATACCTCACTGCATCAGCAATCACATGGCAGCGCCCACTAAGAAGCTGATCACCCACTGGGAAGGTTGATTAAATAATGATGCTCGTGCCTACACACTGCACTTAAATCAATAAATACTGCATCATTACCTCCAGCAAAAACTTAGCTTTCACCTAAGATAGATGAAAACATGCTTGAAGTTTGTAATCTTCTGCTCTTGTCTTTCCTCTGCTCTCCCAGGGTTCTTTACACCGCTGTGAACACCTGATCGAGTCACATGGCCCATCAGCTGACACACATCTGTAGTTAAGGATTGAAGTGCAGCGGGATGTGTTACATAAGAAATATCCGATGAGGTGAGACAGTGATGCTCAAAGAAGCCCTAGAACCCACTCTCTCTCTCTCTCTCTCTCTCTCTCTCTCTCTCTCTCTCACACACACACACACACACACACACACACACCCTCAGGGAAGAGAGGGCAGCATGATGAGTTCAAGGTCACATGGGGACTGCAGGAATACTAGAGCAGCCACAAGTGTCATGCGGGCATGATTTTTGTCAGATAAATGAAACATTTGAACAATCTCACATAACACCGTGCTGGGAAATTCCCGACTAACTATAATGTGACAGAAAATGTGACCTTTTTATATGAAGTTTACGTTGCTCAATCTGGGGAAACACTCAGTTTCCTGCAGTTTGGAGAATCCGGGGGTGGGGTGGGGGTGGGGGTAAGTTGCGCAACCCCTGAGACTCTAAGGATGTAACAACGTAAACACAGAATCCGCCAGCAGTCACTTTAACGAGCTCATGTCGACTGGAAATAGACGGCAGAAGCTGGAACACAGCAGAATTTCGTCCGTGTGATGGTAATTTACGAGGATCCAGTGTGGGAGGCAGAGGGAAGCTGGCAGCTACGTCCATCCTGTTTACACTAATCAATCAAACTGAATGTGGGAGGGATTTAGAAGTGACAATAATGATGATGAGGATGAGGAGGAGGATGGTGGTGGTGGTGATGATGTCTGCAGTAGTATGTTAAATAGGTCACGGTCTGAATATGTTCAACATCCATGCTTATAGACTTAAGGAGGAGGGACTTTAACGCCACTTGCACTGCCCCCGTGCATCACTCACACACCCTGCACGGCTCACCTGCGGCCTCTGTACCCGCCCACCCCGCAGCTTTCGGGACACCTCGCACGCCGAAGCGAGCGCACCCTTCCGGGGCTGCGCTTTCGCCTTTCGAGGCTTCCTGACGCCTGTTTCCGCCTCAGTCAGGCCGGCGTGCGTGTCCGTGCGTGTCCCCGTGGTCTGTGCCCCCATCTCACGCCCGCTCCTGTCTCACCCAAAGGGCAGGTTTCTGCGCTCGTCTGCGGCTCAACCTGTCAAAGTCATGTCGCTTCAGCAGCTTCGGGACGAGAGGTGAGCTTTACGGCTGGTAAAGATTGGGGAGTGAAAACATATTCACCTAAAAGCTATACATCGGATAAATCTCGCTTTATTTAAAAAGTTGTGCAATATTGAGCAGTAAATGTCTTACAAATTCTGCCTGAATTAAATCTCTTCTTGGCTTATTGGTCAGTGCAACTAATGCAAATGACTCATTTATTCTGCTCAGTGACTTTGATCAGCTGCCTCATAACATCCCTGTCACCGCCACCATCGCTGATATTGAGGAGAAGAAGGGCTTCATTGACTACTATGTAAGTTAGATAAAAAAAAATAAAAATGAAATCGTTGATCAATGTTGTGTTTTTCCTCCCCCAGAGGTTTGTGATTGAGGTGAAGACTAAAGGAGGGAGTAAATATTTCATCTATAGGAGGTACAGACAGTTCTTAACCCTCCACCAGAACCTGCAGTCCAAATACTCTCCTGAAGATGCAGAGAAGCCCGGTCCAAACACCTGCACGCTGCCCCCGCTCCCAGGTGAGACGTGTCCCGTTTCACATTACTGGAATACATGTCTGTCAGAGGCCCCGGCTACATTCACCGTGACTGCAATAATGACCTGGATCTTTAGAGCACATGGACGCGAAACTTAGAAAAGAGTCAGTGCTGAGTGAACAATGTCAGAGCTTTCACCATGGCAACAGGGACACTAGTAAAAAAGGGCTGTACAGCCCCACCCTGCTGGGAAGTTAAGGAAAACAGACAATGAAGGCCTGAATGTTCAGCTACATACATGTGTAAATGGGACCGGGCTACGTTTGTGGTGACATCTGCCTGATAAATGAGGATGGTCAACAATTTTATTTTATGTTGATTTGACACTTCATCACCCTCATTGAGATTCAGTCGGTGAATTTCACAAGATAGTAGCATATGTGTGCCCGCATTTTTATTTATTTATTTTTTCAGAACTATCCATCTTTATTTTATGTCAGTAAGTGTAGCTTCTTTTCTCACAGATGATCTTTGGCTGAGCACAGATGGGGACCCAGATGAATTAATTTTCCATCAGTGACAGCTCATGTTTGCTAAAAGGAGGAAATAATAAGATATTTTAGTATTACCCTGCGGTCAGACTCTGATTCCTCACAGGGAGGCACTGATAGAATGCTCACACTCCCGTAAAGGATGAGGGATGCGAGGAACCATCAGACTGAAGCGACAGAATGACTTTATTACTGGTGACGCTGATCCATTTATCCCCCAGTCCTCTCCAACCAAATCACAGAAAAATTAGTTTTCATCAGGTCGATGAGGGGCCTGGTGATTGATTCTATTATAGTATTATCCATTATAATAGAAAAGGCAGAGCTCCTCAGCTCCCCCTGGGGGTGGGCTGCAGTGTAGGTCATGAGAGTGAAAAGAAGAAGTTTGTGGAGGAAACATCTGGACTACCACAACCACAGACAAAAATACAGCCCCGTTAATGTCACCGAGGTTCAGCCGGTCCTGCTTCAGCAGGTTCACTTCCTGTGTGCGCTTGTTGTGTCACTCACCTGGGTACACCCTCACTTCCTGATTTCTTACAAATCAGTTTTAAAATTTTTCTTTGAAGGGCTTTTATTGAATTGGGCTACAGAGGTGGACTTTAAACTGCTAAGTGGGAAACATAAAGAGAACTTCATAATATTAATGCCTGGAAATGCAACTTTACTGCATCTTTATCATAGAAGGAAGCTCAAGGAAACTTTCCTGTAATTTGCCCAATAAAACAGCGTGTTGCGCCGCTGTTTTTGGGTTGTTTTTTTGGCTTTTATTGATGATACCTGAAGCTGTAGAATGGTAACATACACATGATATGCTCTTTTATACTCAACATGTAAGACGATTGAAGGCTTGGAGGAAACAAGAGACAGAGGAAAAAATGTGACACGAGTCAGGTTAAAAGATAACAGGTGACTTGAAAAAGCTATTATCACTAACACTTATCAGTAAAGGAGACAGTAAACAGAGGTAGGCTACGTGAGCTCAGGCACGGTTCATAAAACAGCATAAACATGGTCTACGGGAAGCTGTTTGAATCACAGGAGAGAGACTGTTTCCTGTGTCACATAAATATTTTATATATTGAAGTGTCAGGATTCACTGGAGTAATTCTTAATATTAGTTATTTATAGACTTTGAAACAGTGTCTGCCAGTGACACATTTTATACTGGGAAAGATCTACTTTTCTACTCTGATGTAGCGTCTGCCACTGAGGAGTCTGCTGGATAATATTAGATGTGAGCGCTTTAATTGCAGCGCCAGATTTAATCAGGGAATAAGAAGGACAGGAGGGAGGATGGTAATCTATGAACAACTCCAAAGCTAAATGATCTCTCTGTTGAGTGACGCTGAAGTTATTTCAAAATAAAAAAAACATAGTATTTCATTCAATTTGAATAGATTTTTTTGTTCCACCATGCCGAATGGGTGAATTAAAGCTTTATCAATCAGAGAGCAAATGAGCAACTTTGTGTTTGCGATTGATTGAGTAACTTTTCACGGCGAAGGCGGAGTAATTGTGAGAGGATAGCGTGCATGAATCTTGTTGCAGAGTGCTGTTAAGACGACGCTGAAACTGATTTAGCAGCATCTTTAGATGGGATGAATTGTTACAGGCTCTGATGTAGGCTGCGCCCTGGCCCTCATCATTTTCTCACCAAAAGGGCGACGGGATCAGGAATAAACGCTGACAATTCCACGCTTTGGTGGTGGATCTGCATCCTCTGGTTGGGACAAAGACCACATCTTTACAAATCAGAAATGAACGAACGATGCTGGTTGCAGGAATACGATAGGTCCCCAATCTATCAGTCCACACACACACACACACACACACACACACACGATGCAATAACCAGCTCAACTTTGAGCCTGAAAACAAAAGATGCACAATAAATGTAGTGATTTCCTGTTAGACTTGTGCGTCCTACACATCCATGAAAACAGCTGCGGTATGACGGGACGTATGTGGGCCTTAATTATACGCCTGAGCTCCTGTTCTCTTTCTGCCTCCCTCTGATTGGGAACATGTTTCTGTTTAGGAAAAGTCTTCATCGGCAACAAGAGGGAGATCGCAGAGGGCAGAATCCCCGAACTCAACGCGTACATGAAGGTAACCGTGCCTCGTTCCGCGGTCCAGGTGGAGCGTTGCCGGATGGCTCGGCTACCTTCTGCAGTGCAGAGCCCACAGCAGTGGGCTGAACGATGCTGTAGGTGGATAAGCACTGGCTCGGATATTTCAGCAGCGGTTTGCACATCCAGCTCAGCGCGTAGGCGTTGCCGCTCTCTTCTCTTTGCTCTGCCCCGTGCCCACATCACGTCAGACCGACTGTAGTTGTGGGACTTTTGACATGTTTCAGCATTCCATCGCTAAAAACACGATCAGGTTCTCTTTCTCCCACTCACTCACTTCTCCTTTCTGCTGGTTTTTTTTTTCCCTCCCCACAACCTACATGGTTCTCACTCCGCCACACTCGCTCGCCTTCACTTCTAATCTTTCCCTCGCTTCATCTCTTCTCTTTGATCCAGGCCGACTCCCCCACCACCTTCCATCAGTCTCCCACTGTCCCCCTCCCCCCCTCCCCCCTCTCCCCTCCCAACTCAGCATTTCCCTCTTTATTCCCTTGTGTTTCGTTTAACTCTTCTTTTCAAATGACCACAAGCCTCAACTTTTTCTACCCTTGAGGGAGTCTCAAGCACAATGAAAGCCACCACTCCCTCCCAGCCTTATCATCACTACTGTGGGCACTTGAGCAAGGCACTTAACCCCCCCATGGCTGGCCACTGCTGTCCAAGCACATGGATTAAATGCAGAGAAATAATTTAAAATATACGCATATGCATTATATGCATTTTGTCACCTCCTTTAATGAGCCCCCCCCTCTCTCCTCTCCAGAGGTTGCTCGGTCTGCCAGCATGGTTTTTGCTCGACGACACCCTCAGGATGTTTTTCTACCAGACGGACCAGGACAGCCAGCAGCAACCGAGGGCCCTCAGGCGTCTCCGCCCACAGACCCGTAAAGTGTAAGCCACCCAGCGGGCAGTGTACTGGTGTTAGTGGGATCAAAGACGGCCGTGCTTCCATTCAGCATTGAGTAAAGAAAGAAGCATTTCACATTTTCATGGTGCACTTCCTCCTTCCTACCAACAACTCTGACTTCTGATTGGCCCATTTCCCCAGAGCATCCCGTCCAGCAGCGGATGAGGTAACGGTGGACTGTTTCAATCGGAACTAATGCAGAAACACTGTGCTTCCCCAATTCTTCAATCTGAACTCTTTGGTTTTAAAAGAAAAACATAGACGGTTTTCTCG
This sequence comes from Lagocephalus sceleratus, assembly GCA_911728415.1. Lineage (NCBI taxonomy): Eukaryota > Metazoa > Chordata > Actinopteri > Tetraodontiformes > Tetraodontidae > Lagocephalus > Lagocephalus sceleratus. The sequence goes on from CAJVRN010000232.1 coordinate 15,393,147, forward strand.
TTATTGGCACATTAAAAGGCAGATAGGATAGGACTGTTGCTTCATATGAAATAACTGGTGTTATTCTGTTTACCCGTTCTGAATCTCCACTGAGAACTCTGTAATCTGGTTATTAAAGATGAAACCTTCTCCGCCTCTTAGAAAAACCATCAAGCCAAAGATGGACCTCTTCTCCTCCCCCAGGGCAGAGGTACGTGTGCAACTTTTCTCATTGTTGTTGCTTTGGTTACAAAATCTACAACAGCCCACACAGTGGCAACGTCTTTAGTCAAACAACCCAGCATGCATCTGTCTTGAAAATTCTGTCCGCATTGTTGGCACACCAAAACAGGAACACAGGCGATGGACTTCATGTGTCGATCCTGCTGCCTCCGCTGACCCCATCATTAGCTACCGCTTCGCTTCACTTCCTTTTTTAATTTCCCCTCGCGCTCTCTTTTGTTACCCTGTCTTTACCCTCAAACAACATTTGGATTTGTCCTGTCTTTCTCCTCTCCTTCACATCCTCTCATCTTTATTCCAAACACACCCTCTGCATTAAAACCTGTCTGCATGCTGTGCAGGACATCAGCACTTTTGAAGCTTTTTGAAGGATGGGGACTTGTCCGGTCAACAGCTGTAATAAGCAAATGTGATGATTTTGGTCTAAACTGACCTTTGAGTAGGTACGCCCTCATGTTTACACTTCTTTTCTTGCAAGATCCTTTGTTGACTTAAGAGTTTCATGGTGAAATGGTTAACACTCATCCAGATCGGGTGCTCAGACTCTGGAACAATGCCTGAACCCTTTGAAGAACAAATGGGTTAACGTGATCTGTCACACAGCAATGTTCCTAAAAGTTAGATGTTGTGTACTTAAAGAAAGGCGACGTTTGTCTTTTTAACGTGAATGCAATTTTGTTTGTGGAAATTTCTCCCTCTTTTCCAAGATGAAGCATTTTCATTTGACTGCAGATGCTGCAACATTTGCACCAAAGAAAATCGAAATAATAAAAGTAAATGTTGCATAAATGGATCTGAAATCCGGCAGCCGAGACAAAAACGTTTAACGTGATCGACAGTTTAAGTTGATAGCAGTCAGCTGTGCTTTCCTTGGATTTCAAAGGAGTGTTTGTGTTTTTCCTCATTTCTAAGTTTTAGGAATGGATTCTGAAACTAAAACATTGGCATGCTCCACTCACAACGCAGATAGCCTACTCAACATTTATTTTAGTTCCTTGTGTCTCTGAGGAAAATTTGCACTCCTTTTTGTTTTCTTGGTTTTTACTTGTGTGTGTGTGTGGGGGGGGGGGATACTGGAAAATGGCTGTTTGACTCCATCTACACCAGCATCAGCAGCTCGTCTGGGTGATCAGTGGAGGAAAATGTGCATTTGTCACAGCAGAGCCAGTGCGATGTAACTATTAATGCACTTCGTTCCACTCGGATGACTTCAGCTTTCGCTCAGGCACAGCGCTTGCTGCCTGTGGCTCCCTGAGCCGCTAACAAGGTCAACAGAACGGGCTGCTCTCTTAGCATAATCGCGCTGGTGCACGAGCCGGATACTAGTTTGTATGATGTGAACAAATTGAGGGAGCTCAGCGGTGATGATAAAGTCTTAATGGGATGGAGGAGCTGAGGCAGGGTGATGAAAGTGCAGTCAGAAGCACTTCAGACCTGCAGGTCCTCTTTCCCCTTGTTGTATTGAACAGGAGCAGATTTCGATTTTAGAGACCAAAGTGAGCACACGCACGATCCCCACCTCTGGTGTTCTCCAACGTGTTTCTCGGCTGCTTCTGTTAGATGTTGCGTGCGCTGCATCAATCTCACACTGATTAATCGCCTTCCTCACGTCTACACTGAGGATGTTGGCGTCAGCGCTGCTGTGGACGTGTCTTCAGCATCAAGCCTGCCTCTGTTCAGGAGGTTGATTACAGCTTCTCTTCCTGGTTGATTTAACGCCCTTCACTCAGAAAATTGATTAGAGCCAAGCTAACAAGTGCCATCACCTCCAGAGCATTCTGTCAAAACATTCACAACTTTTCTCAAAAAAAGGCTACGTGTTGCAGAGATGGGTGTTTCTCAGTTTCACAGGAGGTCAGAAATATGACAACAAAAAGACTTTGAGTTCTAAAAATAGCTAAAGGAGTGTTTTCTTTCTTCCATAATACCTCTGTTGATAGGGAAGCATGGTCATGTCATAACCTCAGGCCTTCCAGGAGGCATCTGCTTTAAAAAAATACACTTTGATTAAACAACAGGGAGAGAAAGAAAGAATATAAAACTCATTCACGTTCTCCTCCCTGTTGCCAGACTAACCAGATGAGGGTTTAGGAAGCTCATTAAGGCGGGTCGTTGTGAGTCTAATTGTACTGGATGATAGCTCCCAGTGCTGGTTGAACCTGAAGGCTGTGCGGCTTCAAATAGAGGCCCTCGACTGAGCACACAAGAGCCGCCGACATGTAATTGCTGCTCTGGAAACATTTGTTTATATTTGTGGGAAGAAACAGGATTGATTCCTGTCAGTCGTACATATATTATACCCCACTGAAATCACTGAGCTTCTTAAACACACGCCTCGTCATCAATTTGGAAGTTGGAACTACTCTCAACTGTACCAAGGAAACAGCGCAGAGAGGAACCACAGGCTCCACTGAACTCCACCAAGATGTGTACTTCTCTGTTCTACTACTGTCCCGATTCTAACAGGCAAGGACTGTCAAGTATGCTCCAAGCGCCCAGATGTGTACTGGCTCTGCCTATTCTATCAAGACATGACCTGTGTGGAGCTATCAGAGAACTTCTCAAGGGCTTCACTTGAAGCCTGTTAGTGGACCAATCAGAGGAGGTCTTCTTCAGGGTAGATAATCGAACACAAGGACGCCACAAGGTTGTTTATGTCTGTGGTGTGAAATATGAAAGTAAGGCAGCAAACAGAGTTTCAAGGGAAGTGAAAACAGCTTAAAAGGTTGTGTGGCTGGAAGAAAAGACATTGTAAAGTCAAAAAGAGAAAAGTGCATGAAAAACGATGAAGAAGCGGAAAAACAATGTGGAGGACACAAGAAAGAGGAAGAGTAAAAGACATGTTATAGGCGGTAGTAGTCAACCGTAGGACAACACATTAACATAGAAAAATCAACTTAACATATAAGCAACGCTGACTTTGTGTGTGTGTGTGTGTGTGTGTGTGTGTTGCCAGGATAATCTCAGAGGATTCTTTATCCAGCCACATCCCTCTCTCCCCAGCTTCATTAATCCACCATCAGCTTCTGTCTTATTTTACACACACACACACACACACACACACACACACACACACACACACACACACACACACACACACACACACTTTTTACTTCAAAGAATGTTATCCTCATGTTTTGCAGCCAGTGTGAAAAATGTCTCCAACTTTATCGTCATCCATCCATCCATCTGTCCATCCACCATCCCTCCATCCATCTGTCCATCTATACGTCCACCCATCCATCTGTCCATCCATCCCTCCATTCATCCATCCAACTGTCCATCCATCCATCTGTCCATCTGTCTGTCCAGCCATCCCTCCATCCATCCATCTGTCCACCCGTCTGTCCAGTCATCCCTCATCCATCCATCCCTCCTTATCAAGTTCTAATCACATTGTGGCTCTGGGTTGCAGCTTTCCTGTGGTTGTAGATCTGGAGGCCACAGGGATGGGCCCAGTAGTACTGGGAGCTGCGTTACTGGTGGAAACTCGTTATTACCTGTTAATAACCGTTCTCTGATAGGACAACATGAACAACTTTAACACCCTCAGACTCCTGGTGCAGCTCATCACTCATTCACATGTTCACTCTCTCACAGTAAACCTGTGGTGACCTCCTGGTCCTCTGCAGGCTCAGTTCCTTTGCCTAACCAGCATTATTCTTATCTTCCTCCTCCTCCTCTTCTTCACTTCTCTCCCACCGCTTTAACCGCTCCTGGTTCTTTTTTCAGTCTGGCTTCACCTCTCCAGATTCTGTGGTTTTGCCGCTCATTGTTCTGGTTTCCTTTGAGCTTTAGTAGAGATAAAACCATGGATAACTCCTCTCTTTGGTGGAAATCATTTTAGCTGCAGTACAGGCATCGTTTCAGCAAACTATGTGGATCAGGTTGCAGCATCAATGTGGAATGCTGGGGTTTGATAAAAGCTTTTGTCTCTTCTGTGAAATGCCATCTTCATCTCCTTCATCTCCCTTCTGTAGGAAAAAAGGCTCGAAAAGGTTTAAAGTATCAGAAATGATTTGGTCCTTCATTTTTAGATTTAGATAAGTCCTTCAGATTTAGTTGTGTAGGCTTTTATTCCAGGTGTGCTGCAGGTAACAGCAGCCACGCTGGGGCAGGCTTCCACTTCACCAACTCTTCCTCGCGCTCAGGAAACAAAGCTTCCACACTAGTTCACCGCTGCGTGCACATGTGCAGATTTTCTGGTTGGAGATGATTTAAATGAATTATTTTGATGCAGTTGTTGAACTTTGACTGCCAGACTCTACATCTGAGTGGTTTAATCTTGTTTTATATGAAATTAAACTCTAAACACGATGAGAGTAAATCCACATTCTGTGTTAAATTCTGTTCCAACAGTCTGATGACTGCACACTCTAAATGAGTTTTTTCTCACTTTCTGTCACGCTTTCACACATTTCATTCTCTTCTTTCTTTGAGATGACTTTGCCTTCACTCACAGTAACACACACAACACACACACACAAACACACACACACAAACACGTGCACCCACAGCCATATGCACACCTCATAATGCTCCAAACTTGTTTTCAGTTGAACAGTCTAAAACTGATACATGTGAACCATCTTCAGCAGGAGAGTGTGATGTCTTACCTGTCTGCTCTCACCAGCTCTTCTCTCTGTTTGTCCGTCTTTCTTCTCCCTTCCCTCGCTCCTCTCACTCGTGTATGTGTGTGTGTGCGTGCGTGTGTGTTCCAGGTGATGTTTGACTTTCGCGGCAATGGCAAGGAGGAGTTGAACCTGAAGAAAGGAGAGGTGATCTTCCTGCTGCAACGAGTCAACGCCGACTGGCTGGAGGTGAGAATGGAGATGGAGAGAGAGAGGGAGAGAGAGGGAGGGAGGGTGGTGGAAGAAGAGGTGGAAAGAATGAGAGCACAGAGGAAGAGCGAGAGGGATGGGGAAGAGCAGAGGAGGTGGAGTGGGAGAAGACAAGGAAAAAAATGGAAAGAGTGAAGGAGGCATCAGTGTTGGTGGAGGGGAATGGATGGATGAGAGAAGAGAGTGATGAAGAGGAGAGGGTGAAAGTCGCAGTTTTGACGTCAATACACCAAAAGAATAAAAGACAACTTATTTTATTGATGTTTTTTGCACAGCTCATCTCTGACACAGATTCAGATGATTTTAGGTGAATATTCCTGGTTGTTCTCGGAGCTGATGCTCAGGCTGAAGGCGAAGATATTTGATGTCTTCTAAGGTAAAGCGTTTAACGGCGAAGAGCGACAGAAATGTCCGAAACCACCGAGAAGTTGGGAAACGCGTTGAGTCAAGATGAGAGAGAGATGAGTGGGAGTGAGCGAGAGGAGGCGGAGGCTGAGATGTGGTGGGAGAATCAACATGGAGGAGGAGGAGGGTGATGCTCTCTTCCTGCCCCTGAGTTTCTGCACGGATCCAAATACCCTGACGGCAGAGGCTCGTAATAATCATCTTACACAACTCCCGTTTATCTTTTTTGGCAACTTTGCATGGGTATTGTGTTTTTGGAAGGGGTGTGGGTGGGGTTAATGTAACAAAACTCGCTGAAAGTTGACAGCGTGCCTTTAATTTTAGTCGGCGGACAGAGGAGCCGGGGGTGGAAAACGTGATGAAACCAGCAGGCAAACTGGTGCATCGGCCGGCTGATAGAGACACCTGAGCAGGACAGATAAGGCCGGGCTCGGTGGGCTCACCCTCGCACCTGATTAAACACAGTCTGATAAGTGCAGCTTTTTTGGGAGGGTGCAGCTTCATCTCCAGCTGCGATGGTTCCATGTGTGAGATGATTGAACTGAGCAGCACCGCGGTGTGAACGGATTAAAGCTCCGGCTTTAGATGTGAGAGCGCCGGCTACCACTGGTTCTGGGACCAAAGCTTGGCTCAAGCGTGAGAAAAGTGACACCCTGAGATCTAAAAACCCGAGGTTTTGCTGCTCAACTCCACAAAATAACATCATTTTGCCCCTCTAACCTTAACCTTCAAACAGACCTTTGAAGGTGTGAGGACCAGCCAAAAGGTCCTCACGTTGCTCGCACGACCTAATGTTCTCCTCACAGAAGCAGGTGCAGTAAGAACCCTAATCTTCATCTGTTCATTCTTCACCACCATCATCATCATCATCATCACAGGGCACAGTAAACAACCAGACAGGAATTTTCCCACAATCCTTTGTGAAGATCATCAAGCCGCTCCCAGACGCCAGCACAGAGGACGACAGGGAAGGCCACACCTACAGCTGCCTGCGCTGCTTCCTGCTCACGCCCTCTGGAGTGGACACCAGGTGTGTTGAAGACCTCACACTTCAGACAAAACCTGAACCTGGTCTTTTAACCGTGTCTTCTTGCAGAGACGTCTGCGTAGAAGAAGATCTCACCACACAGCCGACTCACAAAGATCTCCTGACTCACATGAGGTTTGTGCAACCGGACTCATTTTTCAAGAAGCGGGGACAAACGTGATCATCTGAGCAGCTTGTGTCCAGACACCATGGTAGTAGACTCAGGGGCAGCTGTACCAATATTTGGATGGTTTTATTGTGCTTAATGTGATTTACGCCCATGTGGGGAAGTGTGATTGAGGGGAACGTGCAAATTGATTGGAGCTGAACGTTGTTCAGGTGTGGAGGAGAAAACGAGCAACCTCGCACCTGTGAGTGTGACAAAGCTGCGCAGGCAGAAGCATCAGTTTGGTTCATCTGGTTCAGCTTAAGCCGAGCGGCGCTGCGATGGCAAAAGCTCTGTTGAATCACCTGTTCAGCGCGTTGAAACTTGTGAACCTGCTGAAAGTGGCTGGTTTGTCAGACTGGTTCTTCTGGGACATCTGAAGACATGGCTCCACCTTTGCCACATACGTTCGCTTGTTATTCAATCGCTTCTCTCTTTCTCTCATCATCTGCTCATTTAGATAATTGGGCAGCGTGACAATTAACGTTCCGCTTTCCAAATCAGATCAGCTCTTCCACGTCTCTGCTCCTTATTGTTTTCCTGTGTTTGGGCCTGTTGTCCCCTGGAGGAGGCCTCGCTTTTTAATATTGGAGAGCAAATGTTAGGAAGAAGTGAGGTCATGGAATATGGTTTGAACCGTTGCGTGCCTCAGTTATGAGTCGCCTCCAATCGGGAAACATGCATCCTCCAAACAAAAAAGGTTTCATCATTTCTGATGGCAGGAAGTGACCGTAAACATCAGTGTCCCCCCTCAGATCAGACGATCATCACATTCACTCCATAAACTGGGTCTTGTTTTCCTCAAGTCTGATGCTCTTAGTTTGTCAGCAAACCGCACAAACCAATGGTTTTGTCAGATTTCACTTTTGCCTTGGTTTGTGTGTCCGTGCACCCCCCACCACGTGCACCCACCACATACACACCTGTCTAAGTGGCCCAATGACCTCCACCTGTCTCTGATTGGCCCCGTCCTTCTCTGCTGTTTGAGTCCTTGTCCATCATGAATAATCTGTCATCAGTGTGGCTTGTTTTGGCTCTTCTGAGATGCTTCTGTGATGCTCTCGCTGACAGTGTGGTTCTTTTGTAATTACTCAACTTGATTACTTCAGTGGAGGCAGCTTTCATCAGTGTTTGCGCTCGACTAATTACTGATGGGTAATCAATGCACGCACAGCTGGAAGATCTATAGTCCTCTCTAGATTACAGGATTCCTCTTATCAGTCTGCCCAGTTAAAATAACTAAAATAAGTTATGTTAGAAATCAATTGCATGTATTGATGAGCTCAATAACTAAAGGGTCGTTGTTCTTCTGTTTTCAGGAACGTCTTTAAGGTCAACGACATCGCCCTGAACTACCGTGATGCGGAGGGCGACCTCATCCGTGTCCTAGATGATGAAGACATCCAGCTAATGATTAAGCAGAGCAGGGGTCAACAGAGCAAGGTCAAGAGGCCCGTCAATCAGTTTCCATGGGAACTGTACGTGACCTTGGCCTCTGACCTCTCTGTTTACAACACAGAGCCCTGAGGGAGTCTGTGAAGGAGACCTTCAGCAGGAGATGATGATCTCATTACATTTCCCTTTTTAATAAACAAAAGTAAACGTTTTATTGTGATGTCATAAAGACCAGAGGTCATCCTCCATATGTAATGCACATGTTCTCCTCAGTCTTACCTTTGCTTCTCATCTCTGATGCAAAGTTATTCCTTCATTTCACGGCTGCTCCCAGACATTCCGCATCTGGAATAGTATCTTGTCTCCCCAGACGTGACACCTCTGGTGTGTAAACACCTTTTTATTTTGCCGAGCGGTTGTCTGAATATCTTGTTTCTTCGAGTAAGCTGAAAGTTCCTTCTCTTTGACGCGTCTGTTTTTGCTGAGATGAGATGTTTTATCACCACTTTGGAGGCTCTGACTCCAATCGTCTTCCAAAGCGCCTCTGACTACGGCTGGAAGTCTGTTGGTGTAAAATTTTCATCCTGTTAGTTTTTACGTGTTAGCTGTGATTTCTGTGTGTGCAAACGGACGCCTCAGGAATCCACCTGAATCTATTCAATGTTATTTTAAACGGCAAAGGCTGGTTTTACTTGTCTTGGTGTCAGAAACCCACATCCTGGGTGCATGTTACCGCTTTGACCTCTGTAGGCTGCATTTATCATAGTTTTTCTTGTAATAAATGGCAACCATCTTGATTTTGACCTGTTTAACCTTCATTCTTGCAACTTAAATGCTGGATAAACCTATGCACCTTCAGTTTACTTATAAAGGACTTTTATTTTTTCCTAGCTCTTACTGTTGAACTCTTAGTGCATCTGTTTCAACCTCGTCTTTATACATTTCTTTCATGCGTTTATCGCTCACAGGGGAGAAGTTAGTCGACGTCAGGAGCATGCTCTTCATTCCACCTTTGCCCAGAATGAGATGATCAGCATTTGTCTGCAGATCAGCAGCCTGTTGTACATCTAATTAAACCTCTAATGAATGTCGTTAGTTCTAAAGTCACGCTGGTCTGCAGAGTAACTGACAACCAGGCACCATCGCTGAAGTACGAGGCTGCTGCTCGAGATTTCAATTTTTAAATTAACCCCAGCAGAGGCACTGAAATGTTCAGCTGAGAGCTGATGGAGCTGATGGTTTTGCACAGGAAGAAAATGCTGAGGTTGCCGTCGTCACATCTTCACAACCAACGCCACTGTAAAATCTACTTTATCTGAGAGGCCACGTTGATCTTATTGACCTTCACGGTGAGTCGGAGAGTCGAGCCAGCTCTGAAACTCTCCTCTTCAGGGCAGAGTCGGAGGTTTTGCTCTCATTCTGTGGCTGTGGAGCTTAAAATAGACCATTATTGCAGATTTGGTCCGATTTTCCACTCTTCTTCTCTTTTTCCACTACTTTGCCTCTCACATCTGCTAACATAATAAAGACCAAGTTTTCCACTTATTGTACATTTGATAGTGACTCTGAACAGCAAAAGAGGGAGTTCAATCACATGCTGGAGAGTTATTGTGTTGCACGGACTGTTTTAAACTATACTTTAGGATACTTTATAGAGAAAAAAGTCCTTAGGGGCGAAGCTGGCTATGGAAGCGTAGTCACTAAATTATCCTCTTGAGCTCTGTGAACCAGTGTTTACGTTATCAGAGAATCAAGATTTAAGTTCAGTTGCAGCAAAATCCCACAGTAGCAGCTCAATAACCTGCATCATCCATATGCATGAGGGACAATGACTAAAATAGAACCTAAAGTGCTCCGCTGAAGTGATTAACGTGGTAAAAGCACAGGGTAACGATGTGATGGTCAATAATCAATAACGGGCATCTCTGAGCCCCTGGGCTGGATGGATGGATGGATGGATGGATGGAGGGAGGGTTGGAATTTGCTAGTTCTCGGTCTCGCGTGGTGATTTATACAGACCCTGAAGATGCAGAAATCAGGGTCGCTGTTCTCGCTGTAGCCCTGCACACTGCTGCCACCTCCTGGACGTTAGTAGAAACTGCAGAGTCAGTCGCTGACTACTGTAGACACACACACACACACGCACACGCACACACACACGCAGGCACTCAGTCTGTGAAGGATGAGTCTGTCTGTCGCCCTATGGTTCTCAGCGGTGGGTTCAATCCATCTTTATCTCATTCTGTTCCAGTCTGCATATATTCACCCTCCTCATGCACATTTATGATCCTGGAGGATACACACATTCACAACTGCACACGACCACACACTTCGGTTCTCACTCAGAAGCAGCAAGACAAAATCAATAAAAGACAAGAACATGTCTGGCAAACCTGGCAGATAATTAAGTTTCATTAATGAAGATACATTTTGAACTTTTTCAAACCAGGTTCTGTTCATCTGCATAATAATAATAATAATAATAATAATAATAATAATAATAATAATAATAATGAATAATAATAATAATAATAATAATAACGATAATAATAATAATAAATAATACTTCAAAAATTCAGTATCCATCATTAAACTAAAATAAGGGATTGAACATTTAAAGCGAAACCTAAAAAGTTTCTACGTCATTGGACGTGTTCGCCACACGGGGGCGCTGTTGACACGCAATAGCAGTTGCACAGGAGCAGAGAACATCATCAAACTTGTCCTTCTGTCAACATTCACATCTTCTCGCAGATTATGATCGGCATTAAACCATCCTGAAGCTCCTCTTTTGTGCTTCCAAATGTTTTCTTGAACAGACTGAGGACAATAACACTGATTTATTCATGCTGACAATATGATTAATGTGCTTTCATTTACCATTTCTGGTTCTTTATCATTGTAATTACTTTAATATAAAACACTGCTCATATTTCAAACTGGACCCATGTTAATAAAAATATGACACTTTTGCAGTCAAGGGCATAACTTGGAAACCAGCGTAGCAATGAAATTTTCCATTGGAAGAGGGGGGCGGGCGGGCTTTAATGAGGGCCGTGATCGATACTGGCATCTCCGTGAAAGCCTGCAGGGTTTAGATGGAAGGAGAGGGAGAGAAGGAGAGGAGATGGACCGGTGAGCAGCGGACACAGTGAAAGTGTCCAAGCAGGCCGAGTGAAGTCACACAGATGGGCGGACACACACAGAAGGTCGATTATGGAGCCGTGGAGGAGGCAGAGACTGCTGGGGGTCTGTTGTCAGGAACTTGGCCTGAGGTGATGCTGTGTGGATCCAGTCGGTGTCAGGGTGCACGCTCCAGGCTCCAAATCTGTGTGAGCGCAACAGACCAGAAGAGGGGAAAAGACAGAAAAGACGAAATAAATGATGAGTAAAAGCTTTACTCTGAGGTTTACGGCGACTAAACAGCGATTACAGTAAGCTGGAAGATTGTTTATTTTGTGCAGGAGGGATTTTTAGAAAGAAGATGAAAGATTAACTTCTGATGAGAAATGGAATTTACAATAAAATTAAATATACCAGAATATTAATCTCATCTTAATCTAAAATAGCCCACAAACTTTTCTTGCTTCTGTTTGGCTCTGCTTGGTTACATTTGTTTTGTGAGCCCCGCCCATCGTGCATCAGACAGACGGAGAGACAAACCCACGGTGGGGACGACGATGAAGGAAAGTGTCAAAACAATTAGAGACATTTGTCCTCTCAGCCAACGGGTGTTGGAGACAAAACAAAGGCCGAGTACAAAGGCAGGGGCGGAGACGGCGTGGGTGAAGCGCACACACGCACGGACGCACTCCCATAAACACGCAGACGTTTCTCTAAACACACTCAGACACACACGTCCAACAGCTCTGGAACATAAACGCTCCGACCGAAACGCCGATAAACAGGAACACGCGCAGGACGGAGGTCTTTGTTAGACTTTAGGACGTTTGCTCCGAAGATAGATGGAAAAACCCCCTCAAAGTTTTGACAGACGTGGAATAATTCTATCGTGCAGTTTGCGAATTGTTTTCATCTCTCGCTCCCGCGCGCGCCGCCCTGCACTCGTTTCTCGACATCCATCATTCTTATCGGGTTTCCATTTTTTTCTGCCCGCTCTCGTCCGTCTCCCTGTCTGGCTGTGCCTTTCTGCTCTATTGTCTCTGTCCAATCCTCTCCCTCTCCCGGCTCTTTCTAAATCCCGTTATCTTCCTGATGTTTCCTCCGCGGCCCGCCGCGCCTTCTGCCGGGCTGGCGTTGGAGACAAAGGCAGAACTTAAAGCTTTGTAGTTCCCTGACTTTGTGTTTGATGTCGGAGCGGAAGCTTTTTCCACCACGGTCCAAACTGTAATTAGGGTTTTTTTCCCCCTACAAAGAGCTGCTGCTCTTTTGTGCACAAAGGACTGACAAACCATTGTTGTTCGGGGGTTCAGCCTGCCGGACCACCACATGTGTTTGGACTGGTTCCTGCGGTTGGCCTCACCACACAGCTGAGCTACACCCTGTTTCATGTGTGTCACACTGACGTGGAGGCGGCCGAGAGGAAAGGCTGGATGATGCCTTCAGGTACCTTTTCAGTGTCTGTGAGCTCCAACGGACACTTCAGGGTCTCCTCTGGCATCTAAAATGTGCCCAAACCTTTAGTTTACTTCCTGTTTGTTTTTGTGGGATTGGTACGTTTGGAAATCGACTTTAACGCTCCAACAAGAGTCTGAGGCTGTAAAGCAGGCGGCCCCGGCCCCGCAGGAGGCCTCCGCGCTCTCACCTTTCCGACCGTTTTGCGTCGCCTCTCGTCCTCCGCGTGCAGCTGTGCTTCACCAGGCGAGCGTCTCCACTCAGAGCGACAGATGCTGGCCTACAGGGATTGACTTTCACTCTCCAAACATCCTGCAGAGGGGAAACAGATACAGTTGTTCTGGGGGCGAAACCCTCAGAGAGAGTAGCGGGTAGAAGCAGAGAGCGCATCCGTCCCCCATCAACAACCCGCCACCTTCTCATGTGGGCCCTCCTTCACAGGTGTTCTGAGCTGGACGTTGATGCTGTTGCTCTAAAACACTGACCGACCCTCCTGCACTGTTACAACCAGAAACAGCTTCATCCAACCCACCGGTCTGTTCCTCTGTGCTGGAATTCTGAAGTTCAAGGTTTAAATTCAGCACAAGGTCACAGAACGAGCAGACAGATGTTTGAGCGGTTGGAAGCACATCTGAGGATTCTCTCCTGAGGAGACACCCAGACATGGCTGACAGATTCAGATCACGTCTCACAATGTTCTTATCAATCAAACGGGACGTTTTAATAGAAATTCTCAGGTTCTTCAAAGCTACAGAGCCTGTACACACAAGGCCCCTGAAACTACAGACTCGGTTTAGGGTTTCATGTCTGGCCCAAGGACACTTCAGAAAAGGATGTTTTACTCCTCCAGGATTCAAAATCCAGAAAAACTGTTTCTCAGCAATCAACAAAACCTGTTCAAAAATATCCTGATCATGATAATCAAAGATGAATCTGATGCTCTGGACACCCTCTGTGTGTGTGTGTGTGTGTGTGTGTGTGCAGAACCTTACAGGTATACTGTATAGATCTCTCTCTCTCTGTGACACCTGGACGGGTCTAAAACAGCTGTGTGGGCTGCAGCCTCCACTTGAATTTATAGGCACTAAAACCACACACACACACACACACACACACACACACACACACACACACAAACACCACACACGCATCTGTGTGTTCATGTCAACATATATGCACTTGCATCAGCTGCCTGTTTGTGCACATGCATGTGAGAGTGCACGTCTCAAGTGTGTCTGATCTTTGTACCTTTTCATCTCCCTCTCTTCTCTCCTCCTCCTCTTTGTCTCTCTGCTCCTCGGGGCAGCCATTCATAATCAGGATCTCTTTCCAGGAAACGAAAAAAAAAAAAATCATAAAATTCTTTCATCTTTTACAACTTCCTGTTTTTTCCATTTGGACTGAAAATCCTGAAATAAGTTTCACTTGAAATGCAGCTTTTATATACAGTCTGGCTGTTGCTCAGCTGTGTAAACCTCACTCTTGTTTGATGCAGCTGTTAATGGTTTGGCAGCAGTAAATTAACATTAAATGCACATTAGAAGTCTCTTGTCTTGACTCCATACAGCTGTAATCCTCTTAGCTTTTATTGTTATTAACCTCATTAAGACGCTCGTAAAGGTGGCTGCTGTCAGACACACAGCACCTTTATGCCACACGTGCAGCAGGGTCGTGTAAGACCATGGAATGCACATTTTGTGTGAAGGCGGTTTTCTTCCTGAATTAATGGCTGGTGCTTGTTGGAATCTGTTATCATAACGGCTTCATCTGTGCCTCCTCCTGGATGTACGAATGCAGTAAAGTTCAAGACTAATTGAAGACAGAACTTGAAAGAGAGAGAGAAGAGAGAGAGAGAGAGAGAGAGTGTGTGTGTGTGTGTGTGGTTAGCGGCTGATAGACTGCAGCTCCCGTTATAGCCTCGGAGCAGTGATTAGACTTGTCTGTGAGCTGATTAATATTCTCCAGAGACACCAGGCAAGGTGAAGGAAATGATTATGGGATGGACAGATAATGGAAAGATAATGCGCCCATGGATCACGCTGTCAGAGCAGGGAGGGCGGGACGGCGCAGGGGTGGGGAGAGGAGCGCAGGAGAGCCAACTAAACAGGAAAACTTTGTTGAAGAAGTTTTAGTAGGAAATCTTTCAAATATTAGCTATTCAGCAATTTATTGAAAAAATAAGCAATTTATTGTGTCAGAATCACAGACAATTCCATCACAGTAATAAACACGGTGAACCTCGCTGTGTGCTGATGATCATGTTTGTGTGCTGATGATCCTGCCTGCTCTCCTCACCTAAATCAATCCATGCTTGTGCAACTCATGAACTTAAATCATGCAAGTCTTAACTTTTACCAACATGCCGTCTGTGTGGGTCACGTTGTTACAAGGTGACTTGAATGAGAGCAGACGAGGAAAGATGATGATGAGGAATGATGCGGGGTTAGTGCTAAAGCTATTGCCCCTTTACCTTTTACCTTTCATTTCATTTAATCCTGCAAAACAAACATATGTAATGGAGGCAGAGCTGTGACCCCGACACCTTTGGCTGAGCTTAGTGATGCCGCTCTGGTTTGAACCCAACATTTCCAACACTTTTGTGTGGAATGAGAGCATAATGGAGGGAATGCTGCCATCGTGTTCTCAAAGTTGATATCTTTACATTGTGAGCTAAATATCAGAACAACAGCCCATCCTCCTGTCACTTGGGGTCCACTTAATTCGCTTCAGTTGATTAAAAAGTTTATATCGGAGGGTGATAACTTAATGAGCCATGAATCATTGCCAGGATTCAGCTACATAGCTAGACTGAATAATGTTCTCATGATAATTTATGTTATCTTGAGAAAACAGGGTGTTAATGAAGCTAATGATAATGAAGCTGTTATGAGAAAAGCACTCCCTCTTGATTTCAGTAAGAATAAGGATAGAAATGATCACCACGATGCAGAGCTGCTCTCAGAATAAGAAAGACTGAAGTTTGTGTGGCTGCCTGTTGGCCTCGTGCTCGCATTCTTTCTTCTCTTCTTTATCTCTGGCAGACCAACAGAATATTTACTCTGTGGTTTGTTTCAATACTTTTTACTTGTTTTCACTTGTCAGGAATTTATTTCCTCTATAAAACCAGAGCAGGAATAGGTCCATGTGCATGTGTCAATGCGGCAGTTGGGAAGACTGCTGCGTTTTCAGAGTGGAAGGAATTGATTAAAAATTGATATTGTGATTAGAAAACACCTACCGTGATTAGAGAAGACACACAGGTGGAAATGAATCACACACTGTCCCAGAAACGCTACAAAGTGCTTTTAATTTGCACATCAAGGGAGAATGAGTGATTATTGTTGCATAGTTGAAACAAAAGCATTCTTCTGATCGTCAGTCAACGACATGAGCCAGCATCACCCGAGGGACAAAACTGTCTGCGTATGGAACCTATAGATGACATTAAAGGAAGGTAAAGAAAGCTGGGTGGAGAGTTGGAAGATAAAATCGCTTTCGTCGGGCCCAACATGGCGTCTGTCTGGGCTTCTGGGTGTGTTTCTGCTCCAGTTTTGTCATTATTACTGCAAACCTCTCGGATATTTCCCCATATCTGACGCGACTCTTTCCTCTCCACGGTCACATAATTGACCTTTTGTGTGACTCCAGTTTGACCATTTGTGTCTTTTTATAGGGAAACTCTGTGCCGCTCATTGTTCTCCGTTCCTCCGGCCTCATCATTGCTGTGAGAAAACGATGGAATTCCAAGCACGCCACTCACGCTTCCTGCATTTCCCTCACATTGCTAAGGTAGCACTTCCTGTCTGTGGAGCTGTTGTGATGCAAACATGTGAACACAGACGTGGTACACATGTACCCCCCCACCCCCAGAATTCCCCCACCACCAATAAATCCTGACCTTTAAGATGCCCAGAGCTTCATCTTGTATTTATTTCTGCAAGAACAAACCAAACCAACAGTTTGAACAAATACAAAGGTCACAGCGCAGAGACGGAGGGGCTGATGCTGTGATGGTCAGAGACAGCAGAGTGAACCACCAAATGGTTAAAAGATGGTGAGCTCAGTGTTCTTGGTGGTTTTATTCAGGGCTATATGCGGGAATAATTAATAATAGTATTCCCATTTTTGGGAATTTGTGTTTCAGTTGTGCTGTCAATCTCTGTCTGTCTCTCTCTCCTCATCTCTCTGTCGCTCGCTCCTCACAGCTTGTGACAGCACGGACGGCAGCACAAAGTCACACACAGCCTGACATTCTTTCAGTCTTAGTCACTGACACACAGAAAATGTCTTTGTCAACTTCCAGAGAATCAAACAGGAGGTGGCAGTGGGTGTAGTAGTGGGTGGGGGGGTAAAAGAAAGAGAGGAAAGCCCTTTGAAAAAGATGTGTGTTTCCCAGAGAAGAAGAAAAGCTGAATAATTCTGGTGCTCGACTTTGAAATAGACATTAGGAATTGTTCTCTTTTACAGCTGGGGATGATTTATGTATCTATATCTATCGTGAATATTTAGTCAGGTGTGTGGATCAGCCCCTCACTGAGATTGTGTTAGTGCTGAATCAACGCCCGCTTTACCCTAGGCTAAACCCTCAGATGTTCCTCCTCATGTGCCCTTTGCCCTTTTTTTTTTCGCTTTCTTGCAAAGTTCATGGCTGCTGCTCAAACACTGCAGCACCACCTGGAGTCGAGGTGGCCCAGCCCTCATTAGAGATTAGGTTGCTGATTTTCATTCAAAAATGAAATGACTAACACAATTATGGTGAAAACACACCCTGTAAAACAAGCCTAAATGCATCAACGTGCCAGGAGCTTTTAACATTTTGGATTAGCAGCTAGTGAGTACCCAGGTTTAAATCCTCTCCTTCACTCAACTAAGAGAAGCATTTGGCAGCTAATTCAGCTCAAACAGGAAGGGGGAAACATTGTGTCCCTTTTTCCCCAGGTAGATTGAGAAAAATCAAAGGCCCTGACAGGAACCCACAAAAATACCTGTGCAGACTGACTGTGTGTAACACAGGTACACCTGGCTACACCTTACATAAATTAAAGCCTCCAAGGCTGAAACACACCTTTGCTGTCAAACTTTCCGCTCTCTGACCTCATGCTGATGATATGCAGATGTGCACACGCAGCTGTGGACGCACATACACACCATGTCACAGATGCACGCTGAACAAAACCATGGGTGTGTTTTTATTTGCAGGATCTTGCTGCGGAGTCTCGAATCCCTTGAAATGCGCGTGACTCGATGTGCTGAATCAGCACAAATCGGAGAGAACGCCAGCTCTGAAAATGGGACAGATCTTATAAGGATGGGGTGTGACAGGGCAGCTGAGCTGCGGCGTAATAAGCAGTGGGCCACAAGCGCGGTGGGGGATTAGAGAGTGGCAGAGTGCAAGAGAGGGAGATCAGGGTCATCACGGAGTCAGAGGACCCGCAACAAAGTCTGAACGAGGGGAGCAACAAAGACACTCAATAAAGAGTGACGGGACAACGTGAGACTTATTTTCTGTCTCTCTGATGACGTAATGACCAAATTCAACTAAACTGACTGAGGTGAAATGATGGAAGTTTTAAGAGTCTTCCAGCAGATTTTATAAGTTGGCTGCAGGGATTTGCTGCGGGAGGGTTTCAGTGCCGCAGCTCAAGCGCTGGATCAGATTATGTGACAGCGCATGAGGACCGGCACGCCGAGGCAGCACTTGCCAGAAGATTCACTGGATGTTCCGTCCCGGCTGAGGCCGGGCTCACACGTGACCACGTGACTCACTCTTCATTTGAGTGAGATCTAAATCAGATGCCCATTCATGTTTACATGAATGAGCTTCAACAGCCAATTTAAAAATGCTGACAACAAAGTTGTTGAAGACTGAAGCTGGTTTGTTCTGGCCTCAACAGAGTGGAGCCACAGTTAGGCACCTCTGAAGCTTCCTCAGTTAATGTCAATGTTACATCAATATTTTACTGCTAAGTGGACAAAAGAGGTCACTCCTCTGTGTGTGTGGTTTTCTATAATTTACACAGAACCAGAAGTTAAAGATAAAGTTACATCTGATCATTTTTATTAAATTATTTATGACTTCTGTTTCAGAAACAGTGACGGAAACTATGAAAATCACAGAGAAACCAGAGACAAATATAGTTCTGGTTAGAGAGACATAATTGTTCCTCCTTCTGTTTTCATGCGAAGGCCAAGTGCAGAAGAGCATGATGAAAGCAGAAGAAAGACTGAACCTTTGCAATTCTGCACGAACAAACAGACAGGGGGGAAATGGATGACTCTGCATTTCTTGTTTCACTTCTGAATATCTGGAAATGAGCTGACGACTGACCGTAACCAAGAAGTGCAACCCGAAGAAATTCATTCTGAAAAAAAACTCAGAGCTCTCCTGTGGAGCCAACGACTCCGGAACCGCCGTGAAGATTGAAATCAGGGTTAATGAACAACAGGCCGAGGGTCCCAGAGCAAATAAACCCTCTTCAAGTCTTCAGACCAAGCATGAAGTCACAATCTCACCCTTGTGCAGACCCTGTGAACTGACGAGGAGGAGCGTTAATTTCCCTGGAGACAAAAGAACATTATCAGAAAGACACTTTACATAAATGTGGACGTCGTTAATGCAACTCCAGGGCGATACGCTGCATTTTATATGCTGATTTAAATAGATTACTAATTATATTTGCTGGTTACAGCTTCTAGAATAATTCCAGAAAACAGGACTCTGATAATTGGCTCGTTACCTCCCTGGCTGACCCCTCATTGATTTTCCTCTGCACATAAATGCGGCGCAGTAGTTATGACTTCAGCTCTGGGTAAGATAATAACAGGAAACTGTGCAGGATGATGTGTGAGGACCTCACTATTGTGTGTGTGCAGAATGGAGACAAAAACACAGCACGGGCAGAGCTGAAACTTTATGTTTGGTAATTAGTTGTTAGTGGTGTTGTTCACGGGAATTCGCCAGTAATTAAAGATAATCATAATTCTGGTGACATCTGACCACCGCCCAGAACTGGGCGAAACTCAGCCCTCCGGACTCTTGATGGTGGTTCTATCAAAAGCGGTGACATTTACAGTAATGCTGGTATTTGGAGAGAATGGAGAGAATGGCAACGCTCCTACCGTCTGTCTGAAAAGCCTGTCTACCAAAAAGCCTGTCTAACATTCACTTGGTGGTGGAATCATGATGAAAAAAAGAGTCCATTCAAACAAGGAAACAATACATTTCTTGTTCCTCAACTCTCCAACAGCAACTTTTTGACTGAGATGAGCTTTCAACTTTATCTCTTTAACTGTTATTCGCTGTAGGTGCTTTAATAAGGTTGTGCCTATGTACAGGCCCCTGCAGCATGTAACGGGAATAGGTTATTTTGAGGCACTTTCGTTAAAGTTTACGGAAATTTTCAACAGGTTTCCAAGCAATCTTGTGATTGAACCTGGAATAGAGTTCCCTTAAAAAACCATGGCTGTGCCAAAAACGACACAAACACACCTTCTTGTTTGTATTTTATTTGGGTTTTGTCGGCTTAAATGCACTGACTCCTCACAGTCTCTTGTAGCTTCAGAAAAAGATAGATTTCTGCTTTCCGGATTGCTTTGACTCCGTTGAGTCAGTTTCCACAGGACAAATGTGCACATTTAAGACAGCGGTCTTGGAACAAGTGTTGGGTGTTAGACCAGGCTGCAAGTGGAGCCACAACACCCCCACAGCAAATAACCGGGAGGTTAAGCGGCTGGCCCTGCCCATACAAACACACGCTCCCCAAATGACAACATCATTGTGGAAGAAGGAGACAGTGTCTGTTTGTGTTATTGTGTGCTGTCAGTGGCGTGAGGTGGGGTGGGGTTGAGTGGTCATCTGGGTTTCCTCCAGGGAGCGAAACAAATGCAGTAAGGGAGATTCACTTCCCCATCAAGACAGGCGGATAATATTGACACAGTCTGTCACAATAAGGAGAAAACGGTGCCAAGATGTTCCAGACTGCATAAATTAAAAGGTTTTCTGGACATCTCTCTGCTGATGATGCTCGCCCTTTCATGTGAAGGCTCGCTGCTGTCACGTCCTCCATGGTGACTTCATGGATGTAGCAAGAACGAATCATGTAATTGTTTATTTGGACACAGTTGCCATGGAGACAACCCAAAACGTAATTTCATCAAACTTTTCAGTGAGCAAAATCTGAAAACATTTGGAAGGCTTTCATTCATTAACTTATTAAGGACCGTCTCGCTATAAGAGTCAATGGAATCACTTTTGTTCTTTAAAGATTGTTTAAACCTTGTTGTTTTGAAACAGATGGAGCTCTCTGTGGATCTGCTCAGTGTCATTATTTATTGTCCCACGATGGTGATGATAAGGATAGTGATGCAAATCTTTCACTTTCCCCGCATAGACCTCCGATTGCTTCAGGGATTCAAACCAGCAACCCTTAGGTCACTGGTTTTCTAACCTCAGGTGACACCAGACAGGACGATTGTATGTTCATGTTGACAGTAGGTGCACATTCAGCGGCAGTCAGGAAGACAGAGAGCAGTCACACACACACACACACACACACACACACACACACACACACACACACACACACACACACACACGTGTGTGGCCTAACCACTGTGACCTCTCTGCCGAGTGTGTGCGCTTCTTGTCAGGTGTGTGTCAAATGTGGGCGGGCCGACTGCGCTGTTTGCGCCTAATGCCACAGTGTCACTTCTGCGGCAGTGATTGGCTGCCAGCTACCAGCTCATTAACCACTCACACAGGGACGCAGAGCCAAAAGACAAACTCTCCATTTGTTTCACAACACATTTACACACTCACACACACTCGTCAGGGGGCCAGCGCTGGTGCGGCACAAGGACGTGGCCGCCAGACGGATCACGGTTCATCAGAGGAGCACGATTTGCCCGGCCTCGGTGACCTCGCTGAACTTTGGCTCACTCTCATTGGTTCATTAGACCGCAAAGCATCGCACCTAGATGTCTATTGGCTGGTGGACCGAACTGCAGGTCACGACCTGCAGGTGGAGAAAAGTCCAAGAAGGATAGTAAAAATGAAGGAAAAGGACCAAGAATATGGACGAAAGAAAAACTGAACCAAGAGAATTTGAGAGGAAATGAGAAAAGAAGACAATGTAATTAGGAGGACCTAAGAAAAGGGATTAGATTTTATCTTGATGACAATGTGTAATTCAGCAAGTGCAGGAAACATCACAAAGAGTTTTGTCAGCACAACTCTGCTGAGGATTTTGTCAGTTCTCTACAGAGTATCTCAAGTGGAGCAGCTGTCACTCAAGTCATGTTTACACAGATTGCTCAGAATTCGACCTACACCAATTTCTGCTATTTACTAACTTAGCACAACTCCACTGCATGATTCAGAGATGCTTTCATCATTTCAAACAGCCTTTGATTAACAAGTGATTGAACCTAAATATGCTGAATTTAGCATCTGCTGAATCATTTATGAGGAAATCAACGATTGTCCGTTTCAGTGAAATTACCAGGGATGAAGTGGATGACTCAGAAATGGTTCTGCTCTTGTGTTACCTCGTCTTCTTGGACCAATGTTTGTTTGTGTGTTTTGGTACCTTGGGGTCCAGTCGAGCACACGCTGAGTCATCGTTCTCAAAGAGGATAATTTGCTGACCAAATTAGCTTTGCAGGGGAAGTCCCATCACTCTGTTTGTTGACTTTGTTTTAGAGCCCCACTCCACGTAAAACAGATTTGATTTTGCATCATTATAATTCGATGTGCAGCCTCTACAGTTGTCACTCTGCTGAGCTCTAAAGCGGCCTTTAGTCTCTTATGCTCCCTCGATGACGTCCATCATCCGTCCATTCCTAGACTGACACCCACCACACACCCACCCCACCCTCCCCTCGTCTCTCTTTCACCATACGATACTTCTCTGTTGACGTGCTCGTCAGCAGGTCCCCATAGCAACCAGACATTTCTGCTGACCCCGGCCTCGCTTTGCGTGACAGATCTGCGGGACGTTCCTACCGACACATGCACACATGCAGAGACACACGCTGCTGGGTGCACATGAACCCACGTCCATTTGCCACTCGCATGCAGACATTTGATCCACTGCCAGCCATCAGCACAAGGAAACAAAATCTTTAAATATTATTATTTTTTATTAAAAAATAACATTCATAACAGTAACAGTACAACCAATAATTACACTGTAGTCTGAGACATTTCTGCAACAATAATTACACTTGAGAGGCAGAGGATCCATATCCTCCTTTCTTTAAATAAGTTAAGAAATAATATTTTTTTCTTTGACCCTCCTCGGAAATTTTCTAAAAACATTTATACATACAGTGTTGGCTATAACTGGCTCACATCAATCTCTAAAAGCCAGATCTTTAAGACTTGCTTTAATGTGGATATTCATAGCATATTATCTAAGCAGGCATTTGTTTTGTTATTCCATTTTGATCTGGCAGCGGTACAAACTGAGCAGGTTATCAATATTTTCCAGTATATTAAGCTACAGTACTACACAGTAGAGCACTTCTCTAAGTCGATGTCCTTTGATCAGTGTACGACTACTCCAGTGTTAGCTCAGCAGATTCAGTCACTGTAGTTCAACAGTAATGTTTGGCAGTGAGCTGCACTCTCCAGTTTCCAGTTATCATCCCAGTGTAGAAATCCAGCTCTGCACGTGTCCAAATTTAGCTCCCACGATGACTTCTTAGTCCAATTTTAGGACCAATTAGCACTTGAGCTCCAAGTCAAAACTGTTTGAACAACCAATCAATGGCTGCCAAGGGCAACAGGAGACCACCGGAGCTGCTCTGGGATTCTGATGGGCTTCCGTCAGTCCGTATCGCCCAGATATGTGGTTCGTATGACTAAGATCCAGTGTTTAGCGTGACCCATATCCTGTCGCCCGAGAGGTTCTTAAGATTGCACTTTTCATCTGTGGCGCTGATGCTGCTGGAAAGACGACTGTTGAGTGTCTGCAGATTCCTCAGAGTCCATCTGCGGAGGCAGTCATCCCACAGCGCCTCGTCTCTCTGCATTCCTCTGGTGCTACATGTCCATCCAACAAACTTTTACAGTTTCAAGGTTTCCTGTTGAAGAACGGCAAAAACCACAAGGTTGTTATGAGAAGTTTGAGGCGCTACATCCAAAAGCAACCTCTGTTAGATGAGCTGCTCGAGTGGACATTATGGATCCTCTTCACCGACTATACTGTCACATACCATGAAAAGAATGTATGACTCTGACCTGCAGCTCTACATAATCATGGCTCTCATAGCTTCTTTGCTGATGCGTTTGCGATGTTTCCTCCGGCGGCGAGGTGAGGCAGGTCGGAATGGGGAGCGCCGGGATGATGGCCTGGGAGCCACGGTTGGGACGGCTGAAAGACAGTAAGGTGAACGACCCGTTCAATAACAGTTATGCCACATCGGAGTGCCTACTCAAAGTTAACTGTCCACAGTTGTAGGTGGCTGCAGAGGATAATCTTTTAATCCCGTTTTATTCAGACTATGAACCCTTAAAAAAAAAAAGCCTAATTTAGTTTGACGACATACAGTTTCACCTTGGCGGGCAAAAAACAGAGTGTTTGCCCATAGAAACTGATAACCTTGGCATCTGTGAGAAAAGGGTGTGATTGCTCACAGGTTGCTTGGTTGTGAGGCAATGGGAAATTCAGCTCTCTGGCTTGAGAGGGTGGAGGAAAAATAGCAGGACACACGTGCCCGTGCACTCACGCACACCAGGCTGCTTCCTGTCTGAGAAAACCTCACATGGATGCAGCTTTACCTCACGAGGTAGAGTTACACGTCAGGTTCCAGCCGAGAGACAATGTGTTCCTGGGCACTGGAGTACAGCACCCCAATCATTTTACAGTTGTAGGTCAGTCTAAATAAAACCTGTACTTCTTATAGACAACCACACATTTGCATGGAGGCTTTATGTCTTATTTCAGCTCGGCACGTTACTGTCTTAAAATAATGCAACTTAATTTTGCCAAATAAATTCATTTAAGTCCTCGGCGTTACATGTGCAAGGTAATCCATTTTTAGTGTCCTTTTCTTCCTTTGACCTCCTACCTCAGAGCCCGAGCTAGCACTGGTGTTTCTGTTCACCAGAATAGGAACCACTGGGTCTATTTTGGATTTGATTGCCACTATATGTCATTGACAGCAGTAGTACCTGATTTGAGGGTCGGTCTTGGTCTCTGCTGGGGTGGATGTGGATGAAGGTGAGACTCTTTATTCAGTTCACTCTGTACCGTTTCCAGAATTTTCTTCTCCCTCTCCTCTTCTGTTAGATGACCGCTCCCACTGCTGACGTTTGAGTCTCTGTCCTTCACCTGACTGGCCAGCTCCGCCCTTGCCATGTCCCCGCTACTGGATGACCCACTTTCCTCCCTGTCCTTTGCTTCTTTCCGACCGGTGGTTACAGCCTCAGGCGCTCTGGGATGCGTGAGATCTGCAAATTTTTCACTGGTCACTGAGTCTTTCTGGTGGGCGACTGTGGGTGGGGCGGGGGTTTGCTCAAACTTGAGCGGCTGGGTTGGGCTGACGGGAGAGGCGCTGTCTGACTGTGGAGCGTCGAGGTCAGACTGTCTCCTCAGAGCTTGGTCTTCTGTTGTTTGCTGTGGATAATGAGGCTGAGGCTGCTGTCTCTGCTGATGCTGTAACAGCTCTTGCTGTCTCTGCATGTGATCCGGGTGATGCATCTCCCCGCTGCTCTTTGTTCCATGCACGCTGCTCTCCTCCTTGCCTTCGTACCCGCTGCCGTGCACGACCTGCTGCGTGCTCTTCGTGACACCGTGCTCTGCTCTTGCCTCAGGTGCTTGGCTGCTGACCATCACAGGCCCCCCTGCGCCGCGCAGGTCTACTTCCGGCTGCGTGTAAGCAGGCGACTGATGCAGCCTGGGCTGCGTCCAGTGGCTGTAACTGCCCTGCTGCCACTGCTTCAGCACCGGCTGCTCCTCGGGACGGTAACGCTGCTGGTTGTGCTTCAGGTCATCGTGGCGATGCAGGTCAGCCTTGGAGGTGAGAGTCTTTTGTGAACCGGGCTGAACAGACCGCGGGAGGCCCTGGGAATGGGACAAAGATGGGGGAGGCTGCTGTGGGGAAGCTGGTAGGGGGTTGCTCTGACTGGAGTGAGTATTGGAAGCAGATGAGGACGAGGAAGACGAGGAAGACGTGGAAAGTTGGCACCTACAGTTGATGTGGTCTTCCACTGTGATGATGGCTTTCTCATATTTGGGTTTCATATTTACAAATTGGATCTTTGTCACCTAGAAGACACAGAGATATAAAAACATATTACTGTGCACAATCAGAGACACACGGTAAATGCATCGACGAAGATTATGGATTAAATTATAATGGAATGTATTTCTCTGTTGCCAGTTTGAACAAGTCGCAACACTATGCTGCTATGAATTTTGGCTCCACGTTGACACTTTTATTGCATACAATTATGTTTTTTTATTAAAGAAATCAATCTTGAGTCAAGTTTCTGGCTCTGGCATGTAAGATGTAGTGACAATAAAGACTCTTTCTTAATGTAATGTAACTTTATCTATGCATCTCGTGGCCCTAAAATTCTTTGTTCAAGGGTCATGTGGTGTGAACATTAAAAACCACCACAAATTCAAACTTGTTAAGAAGTGTTGAGTTAAACAGATTTTCCTGTCCTGTCACATTGCTCCTCTGTAGCACCACAGATCTTTCCCCTTTGGCGAAACTGTCACTCCCGCCTGCTTTACGCCCGTTTTTGTGTCATTTTCCTTCGCCTTCAAACTTTGAGATGCATATACTTGAGGTAGCCACATTTTGGCCGTTGAGTTTGGAAATGGGTCCTCATTCAGGCCACAAATGCCAAGTTAGGCAGTTCATCTGTAATTTAGCTTAACATGTAGCTCACTAGAACCTGAGTTTGGAGCAACGTCAGCAAGATTTGGCCTTCAGGTTTTCTCATTAGGCTACAAAAGTAGTTTGCTTAGTGGAAAGTCATTGTAAAAGTTGAGGAAACCTTAGCAACCAGCCCAGAAGTCATTCTCATCTCAGCTATTTCATGAAAAAAAAAGTCACTGTGAAGGTTTGGGGGTGGCTGCATGCTCTGTGTGTACCTGCAGGTATCTGCTGGAGGTGACGATGGGGACACATTGCATCATGCGGTTGTTGCAGCAGCCCGAGCAGCGCTGCACCTCCACGCAGGGCGGCCACAAAATGAAGTTAGCGTTACGCCGATCCAACATAGATCTCTTCACCTCCATCACCTCCGTCCGAACTTTACAGACTGCCTGTTGGGCTGGTTGTGCCTCCACTGGTAGTGGGGAGGAAAAAGAAGCGCATTTTTAGCAGGAATGGCACAAAATGAGACGAGATAAAGCAAAAGGTTATCAAACCTACCGAGACTTCTAGCATATCGGCCGTGGGTGTGGTCTGCGAGGGTATCATGCTCATCTTCTTCTTCTTCTGCAGAGAAAGAGGATGTGTATTGTTAGATTGAGGTAAATGAGACAGAAAAAGAAAGACAAGATTTAATTAACTTAAGCTTGTGCTGTCTGATTTTATCTGCAAACTGAGCCAGCACTTGTGCAGGTGCTGAAAGAAATCTGTGAAGCATGTGAGGATTTGGGTTTAATTTTTAACAAAGATCATTGTTCACTGCACAGGAAGCCTTTTTTTTTTTTTCCCTCCACCCTTTTAAAACAATTAGGCTATTTTCTGCTGCAATTTGTCCTTGCTCTGTCAGAATACTGTAGAAGAGAGATATGCCTTGTTAAATATAGCTCTGTCGGTGTGTTTGCCCTCTCACGTATGTCGTCATTTCATACTGAACCCCCTAGTCCTAATTATATCCCTGGTATGGATTGCTTTGGGTCACCGTGTGCATGTGCACACAGATGCAGAAGGTGTTGTTGGGTTGCCTTAATGAGCTACCTGGTGCAGAAAAAGAACAAGTTCTCGAAGCGCAAATGTTCTCTGAAGCAATTTTCTAATTTTATCTGTTTTCCTCTTGTTCGTATGCATGTGACCAATACCACTGTGGAAAAGCAAGAATCAGCACAGCCTCTGTACTGGTAACGAGTGTTTGATGATCTGGGAATGAGGCTCTGCATTCAGCCATGTCACATATTCCACATTTAAATATAAAACCTGCAGTGTTCCTCTCTTGGCATTTTATTTTTTTTGCTGCTGTTGGTTCAAGTTGCATATTCCTCATAGACGCGGCCAGCATTAATCCAGTCTTTGCATCCCTGGTAACCTGATCAAAACAGCTGAAACTGAGATTATTCTGCTTTGTTTTAAGGTTTATATCAGCTTCACCTTAGGGGGTGCAGCTCCGGATCTCAGGACAAAAGCTGGACTATATTTATTCATCCAGTCTATAATGGAGGGATGAAATACAACACATACTGTAATGCAGATAGAAATGGTGCCAGACTGCCACCCTGATGAGGTCACCAGCCAGCCTTTATTTTACTGAACTTTATAGAATACTCATGTAAGCACCCTGCTGGTGATATGAATCTATAGTTATTATTCTGTTGTTGTCATGTAAAAAGAGCTCTGTTATCTGTGTAGGAACTGAACAAAAACAATGACAAATGGGAAAACAGAAGTTGTGCTCTTTGGTTGGTGGGGCTGGAAATCTAGATCTTAATATAAATCTATCCAAAAACCAAACCAAAAATAAATACTCATATAAGGTTTATTTCTGACAAAAACATGCTGTTTGAGTCACTTCCCCGTGCCCTGCTTCTCATGATCTGTCCCTCAGTTAGTTCCCCTCTGCGGTGGCTGTTATGTCACCGTCTTATTTATGCATTATGGAGTGATCAAAGTGTCCCAGTTTAATATATGTAAGTGTGACTTTGGCTCTCAGAAGGATGACTTGATATTTTTTTAAATTGGCTGCTTGTTTCTGACTGTTGTATAAAATATAATTCAAAATCTGGAGAAAGTTTCTGCAAAGTTTTTCTCTGCATCTCAGTTGAGGTAATACCAACTAAAGACATAGCCCCCCCGTCTCTCTCTCTCTCTCTCTCCCCCTCCCTCCATAACAGCGTTGTCTATAACTCCTGCTGCTGTTGCATGTCAATATTGCCACAACACCCTCTGTTGCAGCATTCCTGCTACCTCAGACCTCTTTAGACACACCCACACACTTTCCTCCCCCGTGTCTACATTATTAGTCTGTGTGTGTGTCTCTGTGGGTGTTTGTGAGTGTGTAATGTGTGTGTGTGTATGTGTGTGTGTCCATTAGTACCTATTGCATTGGTTTCTTGCTGCAGCAGCAGCTTCAGTTCATCCACTGAGGAGATGGGAGAGTTCCTCACCAGGTCGACCAGCGACGGAGGGAGTGGATCACCCTGTGGTAACAACAGAAGAACACATTTTAGAGGAGTTCTTATATTTAACAATATAAGTAGCTGCTTTCCATTTTACAACTATATGGCTGAATGGAAATGAAGCATCAGGGGGAGAACAAGTGCAAACTTCTCCACACACTCAGAAAAGCAAAAAAGATATATATATATTTTTTCAGAATATTTCTGGCTTGTCTTTAAGTTCATCTATTTTTTACAATTTGGATAGAATTCATCAGCCAATGTGTGAGTGGGTGAGTGAGAGACATGTTTAATCTCATTCCCCAATCTCCTGTCAACACTTGCTCCAGTTTCACTTCCTCCTGCAGAGGAAATGATGGTTGTGATTGGTGTTTGTTGCTGCTGTTGTCACTCTCTCCGAGTCTGTTTACCCACAAACACCTCTGTCACTCAGGAAATTAGCCTTTGTCTTCTTCACGCTGTAAACAACCGAGGAGGTGGAGCTATTTAGCATCGGACCTCAGAGAAAGATCCATATCTTCTGTTTCGTAGTTTTAATTTGATCTCTCAAAAACTATGAAATATGTATATCTACATTCATCAGCGTTATGTAACTAATTCCAGGCTGTGGGGGTGTGAAGTTTAATGAACTGTTGAATGAATATTGCAGGAGTTCATTATGGATTCAGTGGGGCTGCTCACGAGAAAACACTCCTGCGGTTCCTTTGTGGAGATCAAAGGCAAACATCTCCGTGTTCTCCGTCACAGTTCACTCCAGTTGACTGTAAGCTGACACCATCTCAGAGTCGCTTCAACCTCATTTGATGTAGACACATGCCAGACAGATGCCAAAGCAAATTAAAGAACCTTCACAGTGTGAGAGGAGGTTCATTTAGATTTCTGAGATGACCGCAGGAAAAAAAAAATGTGCTGCAAAACTTAAGACTTTTTGTAACATATTTAGAAAATTAACAACCTTTCAGCAGATTTTTTTATTAGAATAATTCAAGAATTATCCGAATTTATGCAAATACTGAGAATTTATGCACTGGGAATAAAAGGTTGGTGGTGCTAATTTTCTAGATAATCTATTAAATCTCATACAGTGAAAAATGAGAATTTTTATTATAAAATATGTTGTATACGGATGATAATTTAATATACGCTTGAATAGATGATGCTCGGAGTGAATTTCTCTCCTCCCAGGAGTCACTATCCACTATATTGATGTTTTGGAAGCATGTTTTCCGATCACTGTATTATTTAGAGGCTTGTTTTATTCATCGCCCTCTCTCTTCACCTTCCGCTTCTCTGTCCTTCTGTATGTTTGTCTGTCTGTCTGCTCGGTGGGCGGCGGTGGCTCAGGACACCTGGATGACTTTCACAAGTCTTTGACTGACCTAGTTAAGCAAACACAGTCACTCACTCACTCACTCACTCACTCACACACACACACACGCACACACACACACACACCCACACACACAGCCTCTTTTCCAGTTCACATACAAATGTCTAAACCACTTAACTGTCCAGCCAATTTGTCCTCGGAGCATCTCACACACGCGCACACACACACACACACACACACACACACACACACAGAGTTTTCACTCGGTAACAGGCTATCATTACAGTGATGGTTAACCGCTAACACACATGCATGTGCAAAGACACATGCAGAAATTACAGAGTAGAACATGCCGACAGGAAATTCTGGTGTGGACAGACTACAAACTGCTGGTTAGAATCCAGTCCAGAATGGTACAACAAGATAATAATAGTGGTTTACACATGAAGAGCTGGAATCCCAGAATGGATCCGACATCAGGTTCGTTATTTACCTGCATGCAGATCCAGAGGATCCCTCAGGAAAGCCTGTAAATATGTTTCCCACTCAATGTCTCTATGCAAACATTATGTTTTCAGTGTGTGTGTGTGTGTGTGTGTTGTGCTCACATCATGCTATGATCTATGATCCCACACACATACACAAACATGCTGCACGACACTGAGCCTTCGAGAGAGCCCAGAGGCCAAAGACTTCACATGGAATGTTTGAGGAGAAAGGTGAGGTGTAATGGAATGTAATTATGGAGCCAGCTGACTACACACACACTCACACACACACACACACACACACACACACACACACACACACACACACAGAGTCATATAGAGTCGTGCTATCAAAAGACTCCAAAGTAAACAGATAAACACACTGAATCCAAGTGTGACTCATGCTCACACTGCGCTCACAACACATGTCTTCTTTCATCACAGACATGGCAGAAGTCCAACATGAGGCCAAATAAACTTTGATAGGATTGCAGAGAAAGATAGACACACACACACACACACACACACACACACAGAGTCAGAGTCAGACAGTCAGATTCTCCTCTGACTGCAAACGAGGGTAAAATGATCGGTGGAAAAATGAATGAGCGCAGGAGCTGAGAGACAAAGTTAATGACAGAGGAGGAGGAAGAGGAGCAGCGTTTTCAAGCAGAGCTGTAAATATTTCTGCCCTGCTCAAAGGCACAGTAGGCAGTTGCATATGTGACTGTCAACAACTGGTAGAGTAACATCTTCTCTGCAGGACAGTTGCAATCATTTCGGGTTTCGGGGCTGCCTTGGTTGACACATTCTGTCATGTTAAGAAGGTTCTGGGTTGAATCCTGAAACTGCTCTGGAGTCTGTATCCCCTCCCAATGCCGGGTGGGTTTTAACTCGGTGCTCCGGTTTCCTCCCACAGTCCAATAACCTGAACATTAAGACTGAGACCCTAAATAGATCCTCAGGATGAGTGTGTGTCCTGTGTTGGACTGATGACCTGTTCCGAGGTTATTCCTGCCTGTCACACGGCAGAAACACGCCCTAATTATGAGTAAGTGGTGGATGGCCTGATCAACGTGGGCATTTAAGAACGCCCATTTAACTACCTCGCTTTTCCAGCTGGAGTTTACCTGTCTTACCTATCACAAGTCCAAACATTGGAATAATGAGACATTTTTAAAACAGACGGGATTCCCAAAACAAAGCAGAGCTAATTGTACAAGGTCACCTTCAAGTTGGGACATCACAGCGTGATTTCACTGTAGCCTCCAGATTTTTATTTGGTTGTAGCTCACTGTTTCATTTCAGAAGCGAAACTACTGAACCACGAGACAAATCAATGAATGTGAGGTGGAGCCTGAGTAATAAAACCTGAAGAGTGGCTTCGGCATCATAGCGTGGTGCAATCTCTGGATTGATCAAGGACAAAATTCAAGTGGCTTTTTTGACTGAAAATCTTCCCGAGCTGCTCCACTGTGAAAGCCCTGCAGCTGCTGGCCGAGGGTTCCACCATGACTCAGCCTCAGCCCGTTTGACTTTGTCTTCTCACTCTTGAATCAAGGTGTCACGGTTCATTTGGTCACGTGTAATTGTTCTTATCAAAAATTGTCCCCTGGCCTCTGTGTCTCCACATCTCTGCTAATGCTGCGCCGCATGGGCTCACGAACAGATGCTCTTATGTGACACTGCGCTTTTCTCTCTGCACACACGCACACACAGAAGCACAATCCACCATCCCCGCCCACTGCACACATACGAAAACACAAGCACATATGTTCTTAAACACATCTGCAGCTACACCCACTCATGTGTCCAGCTGTTTGCACGCTCACAAACACACACATGCACACACTTCTGTGAAATCCCTGGCAGATTAGTCGTTGTTCTTATGTAAAATGGATCAAGCTGGGCAGCAGTAAATCATCCGAGCTCGCCCGGCACTGACAAAAGTCACACAGCAACCTGTTCAGCAGCCACCAATCAGCTGTTGGAGTGTGTGGCCGCACGCACATGAAGACAGAATTTAGTTCTGACCTGATGCATCAGCACTTTTGTGTTTGCAGCTCCTCTGCAGCCTGTGTTTGTGTGTGTGTGTGTGTTTAGGTGACTGTGCAAATCAAGGTCTCCTATCCAGAAATATGTGGCAGAACAATGACGTCAACGTCTCTTTTAACAATCAGCACTTAGATGATAAAATCAAATAATCTACACAGACCCAGCTCACAGCAAAAGTCACATCTAACAGAAAATCGTATCCTGTGGGTAATAAAATGAATCCTGAAGACCAATAGTACGTCTGCTTTCCATGTTATAACTGACCAATTTACAGGGAAATAAACATTGCGTTGATTTTAAAGCATTCTAAACAAGGTGCCAGTCAAATTGTGTCAAATTAACACAGTGATAACTGAAATTCTCCAAACTACATATCAGAGGTCACATGACAGCTGACTGACAAGTGCTGGAGATCAGGTACAAGCTGTGAACATCAGCATCAGGAGCCATTATATTCATTATTTGGGGTTTATATCAAGAAGAATAGTTGATTAATGCATAAAAGTAATTTTCGTTCACACCAATCCATCTACTGGACATTTTGTTCTATTAAATACAAGCCATAAAAGCAAACATAAATCTGATGATTTCTGTTTCCAGCAGCAGCAGAATGTTCTCAGAGAAGATGATTTGTTGGAGTGTCAGGGAAAAGAGCAGCTGGGATCATCGGGGATGTTTTTTGGGTTAACTCCTGCTGCCGGGCAACCAGCCAAGACCCTGCTTCACTCCTTCTGACAGTTAATTCTACCCCAGCAGCGCGTCGGGGGAATAACTCATGAAAATGTAGAGACACGGATCTCACACACGACAAGTACATGTTGTCTTGAACACATCCCTTTTAGAATCACCGTGTGATGGATCGTATGCCAGGGAAATTCCTGCTTAAATCATCCTGCTGTGGAATGATTAGCAGTGTATGTGACATCCATTAGTCACAATTTACAACCTAGTTTTCCTGCTGTGTTCATTGAAAATCAATATTTCGGGCTTTTCAGTGCATTTGTCAAACGTGAGTGGAGCATCCATGGAGAAAGTTCAAGCATCTCCACTAACAATACTGGGTCACTGGTGTCACAGTAGAAACATGGCCTTTGCACCTCCTGCAAAGGCCCGATCCACTGGTTATTTAAGACTTTGCAGAGAAAAATAAGATGGGAGCACATAAAAGTTATAACTAAAGTAGTACGAATTTAGATGGTTGGTTTATATGAACCACTAACCAGTCATTTATGTCATTAATGCCCTTCAGCAATGGGCGAGACTCTTCAGATATGTTTAGTTCGGACTCAGAGGTCATGACGAGTGCCTGCACATCCTTCAGTCTTACCTCAGCGTTTCCGAGCCGCAGAAGGGCCGCTGAGAGCAGCAGCAGCAGGACCCAAGACCTCATGTTGCCGCCCAGCCTGAGGAGTTGCAATCGCTCGGCTGGACATTTAGCACCGCGGCGTCCAATTCCCCCGAAACTGCGCCGAGTCCGCCTCGTCCCGGTGTCGTGTGCTGGCCGCTCCTGCGAGGTGCGACTGACAAATATCCTCGGATGTGTCACTGCTTAAAAGCGCCGCTGGTCCAAGTGTTTGTTCGCGGTGACTCACGCACAGGCGAGACGTCTCAATCTGTCCGTTTTGGTGTTCCAAAAACTCGCAAGAGGAGGCATCGAGGGCGCGATGAGGCAGGTGCGTAATGCGGGATGGCGCACAAAGGTAACAGCTCTGCACGAAACCAGTCTATAGCCTTGAACTGCCGCTGATGGCCCTGGTGGCTCCAAACGTCCGATTTATTTTGGAGAAATGTACGTGAACTACAACAAGGAATGTCTCCCCTTTAAGTCAAAACTGCAGTCGTGAATGATCAAATAAACATCTCATGTTTTGAAATTAATGCTGAAGGCGACAGCAGAGCAGAGTTTTCCCCCGGAACGAAACCGCACATCTCCAAAGGACCGTGCGTAAAAGTTGGTGCACCTTGAACTGGTGCGTTCGTGCGTAACGTTGAACGTTCCTCTGCTAATGCAAGATTATTTTCATCCGGTCGTGATTGACCTGAGTCCAGATACGTTCGGAACGATCTCCCGGTCTTGTCTTTGCTCCGTTTTGCGCTGTTTCCTCCGTTAGCGATCCTCTCGATCACGCACAGTTGCCGCCTGACGCGCTTCTCCTCCTCTGGTCGCCTCTCGGACTGTGAGCGCAGCTTTTCCCCATAGCGGCAGAACCTCCCTTCACCAAGTTTAAAAGTCAAACAGCGGTAAAGGGGAATCACGCCGGAAATTCTACTGTAGTGCCTCCAAAATAAGAGTATAAAATCAATTTAACGCACATTTGAACGAAAAACCACCTTTCAAAAAGAGAAAAAATCCCCAAACCAGTATTTAATAACCTCATTATTGACGGCAAATACACAATCACAAAAACACCGTTTTGAGTTTGTTGACAAGGCGACAAAATAGTATGGACAGATTTTAATATCTGTCTTTTTCCACGCGTCATGACGTCAGCCCGCGTCTAAACGTATCGAACTTTTATTGTGAAAGTTCTTCAATGGCCTCATAAATCCTCTTGCCGCTGGCTTGACGCAGGTCTTCACATTTATGCCAAGGTTTGTCGCCTCCTTTTTAGGAGCAGGGACTCCTGAAGGCCCTTGGGTGCTCTTAAAGGAAAAGAGAAGAGGCTGTAAGACTCATCACTCATCCATGTAAAAATCCCAAAATTGACAAATTTCAAAAAAAGTTTTTAAAAACACAAATAAATATTGAGCAAAGGCAACATTTATTTTTTGTCATATAGAGATGGCTTTATGATCATTATAATATATTATTTTAACAGTCACAAGGATCAGTTGGATCATTTAATTTCAAAGAACATGTCACATTTTGCAGGGTTTAATGAATAAATCGTTTTTTCTGTGTCACTTCTCCCAGTCTTAAAGGTAGAAAGTGAATTACGTCATCTGTAATTCCAGTGTTCTTTACCGATATGAGTCAGACTTGGCAAAGAGTGGCGTTGTAATCTGCTGGGATTATGGGAGGATAGCGACAGACAGAGAAAATGAGGACGAGAAAGTTAGGACGGAGCCAGAAATCAGTAATCAGAGCTTTTTCACTCTAAACACAATTCCGCATCCTGTTTCTTTTTCTTTGTCCTTTCTTTCCACTTTAGGGATCTGAAGAAACAATATAAGTTGCATATTTGCATATACTTTAAAAAAATGTATTTGTATTTGTATTTTGGAGCTCAGATTTGGACCTTGCACAATAACTGTCTACATTTCTAAAAATATTTTTCAAGTAATTTCAGTAGTAAGCTCTCATAATTAGGACTTCCAAATTTTAAATTAATGGACTTTGGTTTTATGTTCTTAAAAAGAATGGTCTCCATTTGAGTGAAAATCTTTATTAAACCATCTGATCTCACCCTTACAGGAAAGCTTTGTTTATCTCAGTAAAACAGAAACTCTGAGCTGTCGTTTCAGGATATTAAGACTAAGACAAAACTGAACTCGCCTAATTTAAGAATCTACACTGACAAAGCAGCATTCTGTCTTCACCAGACAACCAATTCTCTACGGAAGCCATGAAATAATTTGAGATAAAAGCAATAATATTAAGTTAGCTCACATCAGACTGTCTGTCTGTTTTTGGCTCCTTTGAAGGCAGAATTTCTCTAATCATTTTCACTCCGCTTATTTGGTTTTGTCTCTTTTCTCCATCTCTCATCTCACTTCATGCTTCCTCCTTTCAAACCCTCAGCGTGCATGTGTGTGAGTCTGTTAATTACCTTCCTGTCCAATATCCTGATCTAATTAATAGAGTGAATTTCTTCCCTCCTCCGCCTTTGCCAGCTTCCTCCATTGCTACATTCAGTTGCAGGATGAGGCAAACAGCCGCTGCGCTCTGAGCCACGGTTCAAACCGGGGTCATCCAAACAAACGACTTCTGTGAATCAAACGGCTGCCTGGCAGGCCCGTCTTCATCGTGATATACTGGATCTGTGGTGGATCAAATGGCGCTCAGGATCAGTGACAGAGCACCCTCTTTTTAAGTGTTTAGTTATGACGAAACCATGACAGGGAGACACTTTCACTCTTTTAGACAAGTGGGTCAACATAACACTTCTATTCTACTGTGGATACAGGGAGGTAAAGATAGCTTTTTAAATGGCTAAAAATTCACCATGAAATGAGTGAGCATGAAATGAGTGAGCATGCCCCCCCAAAAAAGAGAAAATATTTCAGTAAATGCAAGAAACAATGGCACCATAAAAAGTCATTTTATGGGACATCAGAAATAATTTTATTAGTCAATAAAACTTTCAGGTATCTGTTTGAAGAGCAATTTTTTAAGCGTGTGTAATAAAATCTGACCTGACCCTGATGACCCTCGTGTCACTCTGTGACATGACAATAAAGGCGTTCAATTCAATTCAATTAAAAGTGCTGAACGTGACAGTAGTTGTGTCTGGTTTGCTTTGTGAATCGGTCAGTTTAAAGATTCTCGCCCTGTTTTGAGGCAACTGGGTTTGATTCGTGTTGCTAAAGACACGTACGAAAAACCTGCTGGCTGCTCTGAGAGAGCCGGCCTGCTATTACGGTCGGCGTGTGTGACGGCATAATTGCAGCATCAGCGACAACCCAAAACACTATTTTTCACGCGGAAGTTGGCTTTGCTAAATTAAAATTGGTGCTATGGTTATGCCCCATTTGTTTCCAGTGTAGACAGGTTGTTACGCTCAATAACTCAGATTAAGGCTCACACTATCATTAGCCAAAAGCAGGAAGAGTTCAAATCTCATGTAAACACTCCAGTTTCCAGATGAAGGCTTTCAGATTTGATGCTACATTCAGCGAATCCTCTTACAATTTTGAAGTGACATATTTGTTTACTTATGTCACTATTTTAATATAGACAGGTTCAAAGCTGGAACGTAATTGTGGAGTGTCCAAAACATCTAAAACGTCATTGTCTCCATCTGAAGAGTCATTTTTGTGATTGTTAAAAACCATAGAAAATGCAGTTAAACATTAGGCTGCTGATTGCTGATTGCCAGGGGTCACATCACTAAGCCTTTTGTGAGAAAAAGAAAAAAAATAGTTATTCTATTTACTTTAACTTAATTAATATAGTATCAGTCACAATCAAGATGATCTCTCTACACACACCCAGAGTCTGACCCCCAAACAAGCGTCAGAGGTAAAACAAAACAAACTCCCTTTTAACAGGAAGAAGCCTTCAGCAGAACCAGGACCTCATATCAAGGGGGACCTTCCAGCTGAGTCATATTCATCCTGGAGTCAACAATGGAATATAAAAACAATGGAGCTGGAAGAAGTTAAGTTACTGTCATGAAACCTGGGGAGATTGCATCATACCAGTGTTCTCCTCCCTGGTCTTGATTTAGATTTAAAAATATTCCCATTTTCATGATGTGGAAGAATGTGGCTATGAATCACCCAGCAGTTTCTTTCTCAGAGAATGTTTGGTTTGGACGGAAAGCCAATGACAGAAGGCATAAGGTGGAAAAAGGAGCTGATGGGGAAGCTGAGAGAGAGGGGGAATATTGTGGCTTTGTTGTTGCAAATTTTCCCACCATCAACAATGCAGGACATGCAGCGGAGTGGCTAAATATACAAATGGCACAATGAGGTGGCGAGCCTGGAGCAGCTGTGGAACACGGCTGTCACCACCTTCAGGAAGGTGAAAGACTGAAGAATACCTTTGATTAATCCAGCTGAGAGAACACTCAGCTTTTCAATAGCACATATTTCAACAGTTTAGATCAAAAAGTTTTACACTCACCTGAATCAACTCTAAATCTGGTGTAAATAATGATAAGAGTCATTCTGCAACATCAGGAACCCTCCACAGAACTTTAGGCACGAGAGCATAAATCAAATGTACATTCATCATAGATGTTCTTCTGCTCAATTTCCCTGGTCATCTGTGTGTCCTGTTTCCCCTGTCCAGGTCATGAGGGAGCTGGACAGCTTTGCCAGGGGAGAAAACAGGAGGAATTACCGTGGCAACAGCGGATGTAGTTCCTATGACTTAATATGGATCTGTGCATCGGAAATGACTGGAAAACATCATCTGCATCAGTATTAGAACAGATGTAATAACTTCCAGCATCACCCAGTATCACCATCTTCATTTCAACCTTGTAGTAAGAAAACATTAATCACAATTCTGAAGTGTTAAAAGCACTTGAATCTCTACAATTGATTTATACAGGATTTGCTCTGCATTAAATTACTGCCTGTGGGTAGAGCACCAGATACAGGTTGAGGGGAAGGGTCCTGAGATAACACAGGGGGTGCCCAGGTTTGAACTAGGGACCTCTTGATATGCAGTCAATGCTCCACCACAGATGTACACCCCCACATCTGTTCAAATCCTGAGCTCATGGCTAAACCAGCAACATCATCAGAGAAAGAGGTTAGAGCACATGCATTTACACAGTAAAATGGAACCTTTACTTTGTATTAAATAAAAAGACACCAAGCTCTGAAATGTAGCAAGAAGGATGCTGTGCGTTCTTTGTAACGATAATCACTAACAATGTACATTGGTTGGTGCAGGAAGTGATCTTTCACAACATGCTGCACTTGGGTTAGAACTGATCCTGGACCTGCTTGATGTGCTAGACCTTTTACTGAAACCAAATCATCCAGGACAGTTCCATTCCCGTTCCATGCTCGTTTTAAGCATGTGTGAGGGTACCATGATGACTGTGAGTGGGTGCATACCAGTATTATACTCCTAAACAGTTTTTATGGCCTCAGAGCTGCTCATTTTTCTCATCTCTGTGTGAGGTGAGGGGGACTGAACTTGCAGGTGCAGCACACACACACACACACACACACACACACACACACACACACACACACACACACACGGAGCTCATATGCATTCACACACTTTGATGATATCGAAGGTTAGTTGGTTCAGTTGGTGGGAATTTCCCTGTGTGTTGCTGCTGGAAGACTTTTAGATGAAAGAAAAAATCCTTTATTTCTTCTTTGCTCTTTACAAGGGTTGCCCTTTGGGGTTGGAAGCTTCAGATGCTCCTCCTCCTCTTCCTCACTCACTTTTTTCTCCCAGTTTCCCTGCCCTTCCCTCTTCTCCTCACACTCAATCCTCCTGTTGTTCACTTTCACAAGCAGGTCACCGAGCGTTCCCCACAGGCTTCTTGAAGTCTTGGTGTCACAGATCAAACAGATCCTTCATTTGCTTTTATAACATGTTCACTGTGCTGCTTAAACAAGAATGAATGAATCTCCTTCTGTTCCATCTTGCAAATGGCCAAGAAAAAGAGAAGTGATGACCGGGACTTTCATTGTGCTGTTGAGCAATGTCAGCTTACTTCTGCAAATCTGAGCAGTTTGGAGATTTTTTTCATATTAAGAACTGGTCCTGGTGCTCAGTCGAAACATTCCCCGCAGGTTTTCACTTTCCACTTCAACTGAATAAGAAATTGATTCAGATTCAAGAGAACGTTTCCAAAGTAAGAGTAGAATTCTCCCAAACTGCCCTGCACCTGTGTTTGCCACCTTTATGACTCTGGCTGAGTCATGACCACAGCTCTTTCCATCTGAGGGGGTTATTTTCCAGACAAAAAACTAATTTGAGTTCTTTATTTTAAAAGACAGGTTGAAGTGCACGTCACAGGCATACAGGCAGGGTGTGAAAACCACGCAGCGCCGCCTCATTCACACACACATGTCAATGTCACTTTCCTCATCTTGCCTTCTAGGGAAGTTTTGGAGGTTTTTCTGTGTAAATTTACACAGTTGTGGTTTTTACACTGATGCTAAGAAAAGCTTATATGATGATGTGCAACAGAGGAAGTGCGTCAGGAGGAGAGGAGTACTCACCTCTGTGAACAAACGCATCTATTTATGCACAGATATTTAGCTACGGGTGGGTGTGACCTCATAGTCTGGGTTCCGCTATTTTGTTGATTCTGACTTAAAATAACTAACTAACTGAAGGTGTAAATGATGCTATTGTTTCCAACCTCCATCGCTTCATGAATTCATAGTCGTACATCTCCAAAACTTGAGAGCCCTGATGATAAAATGGGTCAGATCTGACTGGCAGGTGAGAAGAGTTAATAAAATATGCAAGAGAGAAGACACGGGAACAAGAATTGGGAGAAAGAATTATAATCCAAAGGAGAAAATTACTGTTGGGTAAAACTATTCCTGGAATGCAGTCTCAGGCAACATGCAAGCCATGAGACAACCTACCCGCTTTCTCTGGTATGTGATAAGGTAATAACGGCATTAGGTTTCCACTGTTTCTCTACCAACGCTATCTGATTATAGGGACTTCCTGTTTTTTCTGGCCTCCCTGCCCCCTCCATTCTTTAATATTAATACTTCATAGTGCTTCATGTGAACAGTCAAGCCAGA
Source organism: Lagocephalus sceleratus (assembly GCA_911728415.1). Taxonomy (NCBI): domain Eukaryota; kingdom Metazoa; phylum Chordata; class Actinopteri; order Tetraodontiformes; family Tetraodontidae; genus Lagocephalus; species Lagocephalus sceleratus. The sequence continues at coordinate 15,434,391 of CAJVRN010000232.1, forward strand.
TACATGACTTACAAATGTCACTTTTTGTGCCTGCATGTATGCATTTTACAGGTCACTGTGGCCTTTTATATCTGATTTTATGTCATGAATGTTTATTTGCTCTTATGTATTGTACATTCACTTCTATTGTGGAGTCATAAATGTCACAGAAAGAAATTCAACAGAAATGTTTGAGACAATCAAGGGTTGAGAGTTAAATCCAGAAGGTTGAAGAGAGATATGAAGCTGCACAGAAAACTTATTTCATTTTAAAACTTACTTTGCTGAGGTATATAAATGAAGTCCCCTCTATTGGGTGGATGTTGATAGAATATTCTGCACTATAAGTATCTTAAAATTATTTTTTCTAACTAATTCTGATGGTTTGTGATGCAGACTTGCATATTTACCCTAAAGATTCAATGGAATCTCACCTTGTACATAATGTACATCACAGGAGCTATATTTCCCTTTGTCCTTCTTGTGTATACATCCTACTGCAGAACAGATAAGATAATCAGGACAGAATGCAAACCAAGATTATTTAAATAACCACATGGAATTTGCAAACATATGAAGCTTCTACGTGATACTGAATTGAACTGAAACAGTGTCTGAAAAGGTGGGTTGAAAAGGTTACAAAGAAATAATAAAATGCTGAAATTCTGCTTTTACAATTTGAAAATCCTGAGTTTAGAGTAGAGATTCCGTATTTTGTTTTGATGAATATGACTGCATGTTTGATGTTGGATGGGCTTCCACTTCCCCAGATGCTGTCACGTCCACTGTCCTTACTGTTTCCTGTTTATACGTGAGGACTTCCTCTGAACCACGGGAACACACAACCGCAGACTTCTCCCTCTCCATATAAGTTCATACTCAAATCCAGAGGCAGATGAATGAAGTAATGCTGTGCTTTTTTTCTCCACCTTCTTATCCTTCTAAAGAATCAGTTCAGTCATTGAGGGAAGAGGTGGCAAGAGAAACCTTGAGTGGCAGAAATGGAGATGATTCAATGCATAATGTGCAAAAAGACAAATATGCACAAACAATTGTTACTCTGTAATGTCTGACCCACCATGCAGGTGCGTGCAAATCTTCTTAAGCTCATAACGGAAATCCTGATTGATCCCCTTTGCTTCAACTGAGATCAATGCAAGTCATGCAAGTATAGGTGTTACTGGGCATGTGCATACAAGCTGTACGTGCACATAGAGCCATATTGTGTATCATTTATTAATCTGTCCATTAAGTCAGAAAAATTCAGTTGAAATGGGATGTTTAAAAAGGTAAATATAATTCAGATTGTGGTATATTTGAACAGGATAATTTCCCCTCAGTCTTCAACTGTGTTCATTCAGTATTCATTAAAGACACCAATTATTGTACTTAGCCACATTCTTGCCAGAGCCATATAAGAGGTGTGTAATTATTTGTGGACATTTAGTATTCCGTAATTTAATTTGAAAATCCATGTTATGTATACTTGTCTTTTATTAATCTAGCGTAGATCTGATTCTAGCACTGTTCCAGTGTTTCTCACCAATGCTTTACTGTGAGAGAGAGAGAAGCACAGTCCCATAAATCATCTGAAACTTGCACATAAGCATGCCCACTGGTGTTTAATGGCCCATTGTAGCTAATGGAAAACATAACAGATGGGGGGATTTACAGCACAGGAACAAGGGAAGAATGCGGGGGACACAAAAGCTCTAATGTTACTAATTAAAAGTGTGTGAACGTGTGTGAGAGAAGTAGTAAGCAGAGTGGGCGTAAGAGACCGGGGTGGTAAGAAACAATGACATCATACATCCAGAGGGACAATATAATAATTCCTATAATTAGATTATAAAGGTTGAAAAGAGGTAACAAATGGGTGATGGGATTGTATGCAAAGAAAAGAAGAAAAATCCAAATTCCTCATTAAAGGGCAGGAAGTGAAAACATAGATCTGTCTGTGCAGATTTGCGTGCAGCATGGCTGCATTTGCCCAGAGGCACGGCTGTGAGAGTGACTAATTGTGCCGTCTACTCTTCACAACACGCACACACACACACCGAGATTATGCAATTGCTATCAGGATTATCTCCTTGGCTCAATGTGTTTTTTTTCTTAGTAAATGAATATTGACACGTCTGGACTATTCTCTCGTCTGGAAATCCTTCACTCTGCTTACTGAATCCCTGACCCATGCATCCATCACACAAATAACCGACATTGGTGTTAATCAATCAATCAATCAATCTTTATTTCTATAGCGTCTTATACAATCAAAATTGTTTCAAGGCGCTTTACAGAATCCCAGGGCCTAACCCCAGACAAGCAACAGTGGCAAGGAAAAACTCCCCTTTAACAGGAAGAAACCTTGAGCAGGACCAGGCTCATGTAGGGGGACCTTCCTGCTGATGGCCGGCTGGGTAGAGAGAGAGAGAGGAGAGGAGAGGAAGAAGAGGGAGAGGAGAGGAGAGGCACAGAACACAGAAAACATACACAGAGATACAAAAATACAATATACAACAGGTCGGCGGGCCAGATGTTGTCATGCAGCTCCGACGGCGGCGATACCTGTAAATAAATAGAGGGGGGGGGGGGCAGAAAAACTACACAGGAATCTGCATAACTAGTCTGCTTAATGAGGAGGAGGAAAGGAGAGGAGAGGAAACCATCACCAGTGAGGAGGCCTGTCAGGTGATCCTGTTTCTGGACCCCGGCAGCCTTGGCCTATAGCAGCATAATAATGCTTTAAAAGTTTTAATCTGCTATTCTTGCCATATGCCACAGAGCTGTTTGTCCAATAAACAAAAAAGGTGAAGACCTAAAGCAACAAAAATGCGTTTCATGTTCGGCTAAGTATCAAATAATTACCGTAGCTTTCCTTTTTGTCAGGCTCTGATTATTGTATGTGGAAAAGCAGGATTATCAACTAATTCCACATTCCTGAAGGAGCGTCCTGACCTGTGACGCTTCTCACACATCTGCCCACGTCTGGACCACAGGACGGAGATAACCCCTTCTTCTCCACCTGTTTCCTCAAGAATCTTTATCCATCACCACCTCCATCAAAAAACCCGTCTCCAGCCCACACATAACCAAAGTTGTATTCTTGAGTTGGCAACTGTCCTCTGCAGAAACAAGGCCAACCTGCAGTATTCCCACAAATTTATTCATCTTTCAGGCATTTGTGTCCCAGCAGTCCTGTAAGAAGGAACCCAGAGCCATTCATGTCTGCTGTGGTAACAAATGTACACCCATGTGTATTTGCGTGCTGAGGTGCAGCGGAAGAAAGTGGAAGGTCAGCCACAGTTCAGGTACCACCGAAACACAGAGCAACAAGAGAAAATCAAAACAGGGACAGCTGGTCCCACACACGGAGCGGAGAGAGTGCTGTGGAAGAGTTGGCACATACAAACGCAGAGTGAGAGCAAAAGCAGATGAGGATGATAGGAAGAGGTGACAGTCGGGGCAAAAATAAATGTGTAAAGCAGAGTTTTAATATTGAACATGGCAGTGATGGGAAGAAGAAAGGAGGCTGGCCAATTGTATATGCACCCATGTATCAGATCAGTTCTTATTAAGGCCTGCAAACTATCAACATCTGTGAGTGTCCACAGCTTAGCGAGTGCCATTATCTACATTTCATCACCAGAGGGCTGCGCGCAGCTGCTGTATTCTTCCATTTCTTTGTCTTGCTGGTAGCGTCTGCGCCACAAGCTATAACCAGCCACCTCCCATCTTGATAGAACTGACTGTGCTGAGGTCTTTCTCGGTCACAATGGGTTTGACAGTAACATTTGCGAAGTTTCAGTTCTTTCCTGCAGGATACTTCCTCTATTTGGAGCTGCTGGTGACCAGCGCTTCTCCAATATGTGTGGTCAGCAGCAAAAGGCTCTCCGGGGATTCTCCCTCAAATAGATTTCGTAAATTAACTTCATTTTGAGGGTGATTAAGACAAAGAATGACACCATGGCTGCGGGAATGCACGCGCCGTGCGTCTGCAGGTCATGGAAAAATCGAATACTTGCTGAGGTCGTGACCCGTGCAAACATGAATGTCTGCAGCTTGCTTCACACTCCACGTCTGGAGGATTTGTTCTCGTAAATCTGAGCTCACACACTCAGACACACACTCACTCTCGCACACTCAGACACTGACACTCGTACTCTTGCACACTCCCTCCATCCATCGTGGCCTTTCGTGTATCAATGGCTCCATTGATGGACTTGCGTGAGTCTCCTGCGTGAATCTGTGCTTGGGTCTCAGCCTTCCATGAAACATCCTTACCCCTGGTTTCCACAAATCATTCAAGGACGATTGTTATGCAAGGATAAGAAAACATAGCTGTTTGCATGTTTTTGGATTTGCATTTATTTGAAAAGAACATGTAAGAGGCAGGTCATATAGCTATAGTGTAATTCTGAATGGTTAGGTGACTGTCTGAAATTAATTTACCAGACATCAGTTAACCTTGAGCAGGTTTGATGTTGACTGATTCACCGTGGGGGTGACGCTAACCCCAGATCCCGACTATTAGAGCTGGTGGAACCATCACACTGAAGAAACTACCCATTTGCCCAGCAAGCTACTGCAAAACTCCTACCCTGGATCATTGTTTTTCTGTGACATCACAACAACATTTACAAGTATTTTTCTCTGCCTGGTGACCATTTTTTGGTGCAGACAGATCAAAGCAGTGTTTTCACCCAGGAGGTGGGCAGGGCTCCAGACATGATCTCACAGGGAGACTCCCTGTGGAGGTGATAGCTGGTGATGGCGGAGGAGAGGGTGGGGGTATTTGTGGTGTCTGCAGGTGTGGATCCACAGAAACGTGCAGAGCATCATGCCGCTACACCGCTGCTTTGAACGCCCTCAGGGGTGCAAGCACACGCATGCGTGAGTGCGTTCATCCATAAAAACGCTTACTGAAGTCAAATATTTGGACGGTTACACTTGTGTGACGGGTTGTGTCTACGAAGCACACAGAGAGTTTGATGGCTGGAAGTCATTAGCGGAAGTGGCTGACCAATAACCAAAAGACCAACCAAAACACCAAAATGAACAGATGCTCTGCATCTGACAGACGGATCTGATTGATACTTTCACCGTGAAAAAGAAGCACAAGCAATTAAATAAGAATATCACATACAGCAGGCACATCGTGTCACATTTTCCCTCCAGACTATAAACTGTAAAATCTTCTGTGCCCCTTGATATGTGAAAAAAATCACTGTCTGTGTGTTGGTGTATTGATGTGGCCGTAGTCATAGTTACGTCGTTATACAGGCCCATTTGTCTTACAGACTAAAGGGTTTTATTGTGATGCATCCCATTTTAACAGTGTCTCATTATTTTCAGAGTGGCGCCCTCACCAATCATAACAAAATCAAGGAACATGACATACAAAGACTTTCAGACTCATCTCTAATTGATTTATTTATCTTTTAGCTTTGGGAAACAGCAGATATCTGAGAAACTCAGCCACATTGTGGGAACACCAAATATACATCCGTGTATGTATGAGTGTCCATGTGTTTTGTACATGTTCATGAGATAACCAGCGATGTTCTGGAGTCAGTAATTTGGCATTTTGGTTGAAGATGCCTATAGAGTGTAAATTGTCTCTTTCCTCCACATAAAAACATTAAACCTGGATTTGCCTTCTGATCCTTTCATGGAACAATGATTAACTGAGCAAGCTAAAACAATAAAGTAAATCTAAAATTCAGCTAAGAAAGGTTCAAATGAGCTAACAAGGAAGGTCGAGCTGTTTGGTTAATTTTTATTATGATGGTTACCTTGTTTGGTGACAGTGAGCATTCCAAAAGAAGCCAAATGTCACACCCACCCACTCTCAAAAACAACTTGCTGAGGTACTGGTGGCTGACTCCCCCTTTCGCAGGTCAGGGACGGAGCTGAGGTGGACTGAAGTCACCTACCGGTCCACTCATGCTCAAGACAATCTGAGGAAGTGTTGACGTTGTTGTTTTATGCTGATGCACTGGAATAATTAACAGCACACATCTCCTTTTAAGGAGTCTTTCCTCAATGTAATTTCAGTCCCCCCTCGACCTGCGTCCACTACCTGTGATGTCACTGATAAAGAATCCCCCAGTGGCCAGACTGCTGGGAGGCCTTTGGTTAATAAGTGACAGTGCGCGACAAGAGCGTTGGTGGTTTCTATACCACACACAGACACACAGACAGTCTTATTTCAGTCTTTTATTCAGTCTGAGGCTTGTTTCACATCACTGAATGAACCTTTAAAACAAGACTTTAAAGAAAAGATTGAAGGCTCCATGGGAGGTTTTTGTGTCTTTTCTTGTTTTTACGCTGAAGAAAGAAGCTGTAAATCCAACATTCAGCATCACATAAACGTTTTAACAGCAGCGTCTTTGTGTTCATGAGACAAATGCAACATCAGTGTTCATCTGCAGACTTTCTCAACTCCAAAATGACTGCACCTCGGGGTTGATATGACAGAAACGATCAACAAACCACTGCAGAGTCGGTACATTTACACCCTAAACAGGCAGCTACTGGTCTGAAATCAGGGTCTCGCTGAGGTTTCCGCATTTCCTCCACCACTGTTAGTCTGGGAGACTGTTGGGTCTGAACCTGCACCATCAATCATGATCTCATCGACCATAGCAGTTGTTTACATACAGACATGATAAAAGAACTGATGTGTAAAGCTGCTGTGATGAGAGATGGAATCATCCACCAAATACCAAATAAATAACAATGCTAAAAGCTACCAGAATACTAGAAGCAATAAATGGAACTGCGTTCAGACTGAAGTTTCAGCAACATTGCGACACAGCACAGGTGCATGCCCCAAACCTTAGCCCCTCCAAGATACCTCTGACTCACCTGGATGACATCATCACGGTGAGGTCACCACACTGTGCAGAGGGAGCGGATTAAACCTGCAGGGGGGGGCGAGCTTAAGCTTGACCCCACTGGGCCACTGTACATGGCTCAGAAGATTAAAATGTTTGCCATGCTGCTGTTGATGTCATGTTGAGCCCCGCTCATGACCTATATTCAACACAATCCCTATTTCTGAGCATTTCGCTCACTCTCTCTCTCTCTCTCTCTCTCTCTCTCTCTCTCTCTCTCGCTATCTCTCTCTCTCACACATACACACACAAAAAATTTTGATTTTTAAATCATATTTCTTTTATACACTGTACCTTATATTAAAAAGAATTGTATTAAAAAGAAATATATATATTAATAGGAAAACAGTCCCAGTGTGTTACACAACATGTTATCAACCCTTTTAATGGGGACTTTCCTTCAGTTGTCCAGCTGGAAAAAGTTCACAATGATGACTCTCAAGTGAAAAACAAAAATCAGTCATTCCTGTGTCGGAAAAAGCCGTTTCTGATTGCTGCTACGGAAGGAAAATCCATCCTGTTTATGCACATTCCAATTAAGCTCGTTCTGTGTCATCTTCCATGTTGGAAAAAGAGAGCTGAGGTCATTCAGTGTTCTTACCAAAGACATGTGAGTGTGGGAACAGGAAGAGTGCAGCTGCCCAACCTCAACAAAAGGCTGGAAGCTTCTGTCTCAGGGAAACCCACTGGTGAGGGGGTGCAGTGTAAAAGATATCCTCTGTAACGAATAATTATTATTTTAGACTGTCACTCATGAGTGCTTCAGATGGACACCTAACACTTACATACCAGATTTAAGCATCTAAATTTAAGCATCTTACTGACAGCGTGTGATGAAATATTTAGGAAATATGGCCCAGCACACATGAGGCAATGCATGCAAACCAGGCTGACCTGGTGGAGTGAAAGTACACAGGACAGGCTCCATCCACCTGTAGGTTCTGTGGTGAAACACATGACCCACTTTCAATTCTCTTTCCTGTCTGTTTTCACACACACTCCATGTCTGAATTCCGAAAAGGGTCCGCAAAGATCCTGTTTCACTGAGGTCGTTTTCCTCCTCAAAATTCTGTAAATCAGCTGGCACCAGGTTCAGTGAGGGTCTGCTCACATGTGCGGACACACCAAAGGGGTTGAGTTTTCCTGCAGAGTTTTTCCTTACATCTGTTGATGTAATATGTGTCTGTGGCACAAAGTAATCCAACAAAGTGTCCTTCTATCTTCTCTGTTATTAAATAAAACACACACACTTGTAATAAAATATGGTATATAAATAAAATTGCTATTAAATTGCTGTGAAATACTTTGGTCTAGAGTAATGTGGGCAGACAGACTGCCTCTTAGCTGCTGCTGTACCTAAAAATAATGTGTGTTTCTAAGAGCTTGATTCTATTAAATTACACTAATATGCATTATTTGTTTGTAATGCGACTGGATTACTGTCATTTCTAAGACAAATGTGTATGTGACTCTCAAAGCAACTCATTGTGTCTCAAATTTAATCTACAGACAGTCAACAAAGAGAGGAGACAGCACACAAACATTTAGCCAGAGATGTCGTCCATTTATAATCATGTCTGCAGATCATATTCATGTATTATTAGATCGTTTGGGTGGATTTGATTCTCCCTCATTATCACAGATTGGGATTGAGACAAACTGGAACTGATGAGATGAAGGGGACAGAATGCCCATCAGGTCCATCATCAACTCTGCCTGAGGTCTTCAATAATCGGGTGTTAGAACCAGCATCAACCAAACTGAACTAAAAAAAGAGTTCAAGGGTTTAAGCAAAAGTCCCAAACAGTGAGTTGGTTGCATAAGATCAGGAACGCCTGCATCGTGTCCGTGAGTCTGTCTGTCTCGTTTACGCGCGCCGTCTGTCAGACCTCGATAAGACGGTGCTGGTGATGACTCAGAGAGTGTGTGTAGCTCGGTATGTGTGTGTGTCACTGTCTGTCTGTAGGTGTGCCCCTGTGTCTGCATCAAGATGCCCTCAGAACTTTATCACCATCATAACCAGAGGACACTTAAAAAGTAAACATGCACCCCCCCTTGCCAACACACACATACACATACACACACATGCATGCACGCACACACGCACACACATATACATGTTTCACTCTATTTTTACTTGCATTCCAACCCTGTGACTTCAGGGTAGAAACAAGAAAGTGCATATGTGTGTGTGTGTGTGTGTGTGTGTGTGTGTGTGTGTGTGCGTGTGTGTGTGTGTGTGCCCATGACGTCAGCTGTTTGTTTGCACACTAGTTACGTCTGGGGCACCAGCTTTCTAGATAAGCAATGTGTGCGTGTGCGTGTGCATGTGTGTGTGTGTGCGTGTGTGTGTGTGTGTGTGGAAGACAGGAGGGAAATGTCAGACATGAAAGGGAGCATAAAAAAGTGTTTGGTTTGGAGGTTTTCAGGAGTGATGAGCCTGTCAGCGCTCTGGACTCCTCATTGTTGAGCGCCTGATGATTGAGTGTTTTCTGACTCTGTCTCTCCCTCGTGCTCAGAGCAGCAGCAGGAAACTGCTGCACAAACGATAACAGCCCCTGACACAATGGGTTCAATGGGTGTAAATACACTTGCACTGTCACACGCGCTCATGCACACCTGCACACACATACACACTCCCACGCACGCACACGTGGTGGCTGAAGCGCTGGGGTCAGGGGTTCTGTCTGTGCTGCAGATAGTCTCCAGACCTTCTGAAATTATTTATCAAATATGGAACACTCCGGACATACCAGCCATGTTTTGGAGCTCCTTCTCGGAATTTCTTTCCTAAAAATGTCTTGTTTGAATACTTTCCCCCCACCTGAACCTTGTCTATGCATGATAAGGTCACACTGGGTTTATTTTGGGCTGCCTGCAGCAGAGAAAGAGCCCTGAGAGTTCCCCTTAAAAGCATTTTGTTGTGTTTTAGGGAATATCTGGTCCCGCTTCATCTACTAAAACCTGGTGTTGCTGTCTTAGATATTTGACCTTACCTGACTCACTGCAGTCTCACTTCAGTGATTCAGGACAGTTTTGCATCGTCAGTAGTGCATCTGCTCCACCCACAAACCTGAGATGTATGTTTTCCCAATGAAGGTTAAAAACAGAATCTTCAAATATAATCCTCCATCTCTCTTGTCGAAAGAGAAAGAGTCGAGATTGTTCCATGGAAGAAATATATTATATTTCATATCCGTGGAACAATTTTATTTATATAAATAAATCTGTGAAAACAGCGATGGCCTTGGGATCTATATGGATCATTTTTTCAAAAATGTATGGTGAATTTAGTTGATGGCAGTTCAGGAGTTTCTAAGACATCAGTATTACAGACGGGTATTTGGCGCCCTCCTGTGGCCATTAACGTAAACTGCAGTGTAGAAGTTCCTAGATTTTTAAAAACGCCGCTAGGGGGCGCCCGTGCTAACGTTGATAAATACCATTTAAAAATGCTGAAAAAAGTATTTTTGTTTTTACATTTATTTCGTTTTTAATTGTTGTCCTCTTTCTGAGCCACCTGGATCATGATACTAAATAAGTTTCTTTTTTGTTTGTTTTTTTTCAAAAGCCGGAAGTGTTCAGGTTTGATTTCCTACTATCATTTGTTTGCTGGCTGCAGGAGTCCACATTATGTCTTTCATTTACATATATCTGCAATCTGGCATTGTTTTTGTGTGTGTGTGTGTGTGTGTGGGTGGGTGTGTGTGTGTTGTGTGTGTGTGTGTAGGTGTGGTTTCTATTTTTAGGAATCTGAAAGAGATATTTAAACAACTGCAGCCCAGTGAAGGTGAGCACAGATGATTGATTATTGATGAATGTTTTTGGTTTCTGCTTCCAGAAATGGATGCAGAAGTATAAGCTAGAAAAAAAGCTTTTTTTTTTTTAAAAGGCCAGTTGATAGGCAACGGTTTTTTTCCTCTTTTCGATTCTCCCCTTGGTGAAAATATTTCCATGAGTTCTAAACCTCAAGATTATTTTAAATCTTGTCAAAAAAACATTCTGGAAACATGCTGCATTTTCTGTCTGTCTTCCTTTTGTCTACCTTTGCTGTCCTGGTCTCATTTCTTACTGGATATGTATAAATTAATAGTCTGCTGGCTGTTACATAATTTCTCAGAATTATGAGCATCTGCTGACGTGCAAACTTCCAACTCATTTGAATAAAGAGCCTGGTGTGAGAGGAAGGTTAGAATAAAAACATACATGTTTCCCTGCTTCTACATGCTGCTGATGTTGTTTTATATCTCAGTATCTCAGCTGTGAACACATTTTAGTAAAAAGTGTTTTGAGAGACAAAGAGTAAAAAATAAATGCACATTTTTTTAGAGCACTAATGGTCCAAAATGGCTTTTATATGTGTACATGTATCTATAGATACAGGCATACATACATATATACACATGTGGTTAGCCTGTTATCTTTGTGAACTGTGAAAATTTATTTTCTTATCATCCTTCTGCCTTTGTGTGTGTGTGTGTGTGTGTGTGTGTGTGTGTGTGTGTGTGTGTGTGTGTGTGTGTGTATTTGTGTGTGCATGCGCACGCATGCCCTTGACTTCCTGTATGTTTCTGTTACAGCTTCCCTTCTGTCATTCTTGTTGGAGTCTGCAGTAAATTCCTGCACCACCGTGTTCCTGGTCCAGGTCAGCTCACCTTTGTTTACACTTAGGGGGAATATTCATGCCGTTCCCATTCTAAACTCATTATTTAATTGTTTGTTTATTTGTTTACTTTGATGCTGTGTAGTCAAGGAAGTGGAGACGCACGGCTGTCATAAGAGCGTGCGGCCGGTTCAAGTTCCAACTTTTTACCCTCGTTTTTTTAAGGTTGCCTCGTACAGTTGTGAATGAGATTCAGTTTGAGAGCACTTGAAAACTATGAATATGAAGATGCTAACCCTCTGTGTTCCATCATGGTTGTAATGAAAGCACTTCTGACACTTTATTAAAAGGGTGTGTGACTACAGCACCACCCAGTCAGGGTCTCTCACGATATTTATGCTAAATAATATTTTTCTTGGGTGTTGATGGCTCAGTGAAATGTTAGCATGAGCTCTGTGTGTGTGTGTGTTTTATGTGTGTGTACCACTGTGTGTGTCAGTATTCTGTGTTCATTTGCTCTTGAAGCTCATGAGTGTGTTGGGGTGTGTTGTGTTTCTCCTGTCAGTCACTGGGCAACTGGGTACTTCGTGTAGATTAGTTGGATTACAGATAGTCTAGATTAACCAAGAGAGCATCTGTTGTAGATTTCCTGCTAGTATTAGTATTTCAAATACTGCAGTAAAAGGTGCAGTACTACTGTCAATCAACATGACAGTGAGACTATTTTGATTCAAGCATTTTCTATATTTTGGTATTTTTTCCAGGTTGTACAGTTGAATACCTCATTGTTTATGTGCTGAAATGTTTGATTAATTATCAATAATGTTGTTTTTTTTTCAGTCATGGTCAGAAGAAGTTCTCGTCTGCAAGCTGGCAACTACTACACCATGAGTAACAGCCATAATTCCACCCCTGTGGCCACCATTTCCTACTACGAAACACCCGTCAGGTACTTCATTTAAGTGTGTGTGTCTGTGTGTGCACACTAATGTGCTTGTACGTCTGGTTTGTAAGTGCAAATGTGTGTTTCTGTTCTCTGCAGGAGTCCCAGAAGGTCCCGCACCCGCTCCTCCAGGCAGGACAGCCTTTCACCCTCCTTCCCTAAAGGTCAGGAGCATCACCAGTGTAATAATATCATGATTATGATGCACACTGCAACTTCTCATCATCTCACCTCGTTCCTCAGGCCCCAAGCCAGCGTCCAGCTCAACCGCTGGAACTGGACCCAGGAGCCGAATCACCACAGCCAGCCGCCACACTCAGAAGGCTTGCAGCCGCCTCCTCCTCCTACTCCTCCTACTCCTCCTCCTCTTCCTCGTTCCCATTTGTAAGTGATCATTCTGATCGTGTTCTCATGTCCCTCATCGTTTGCATTCACATGTTGGACACAGTCGTGTGCTTGCCACAGGTTTTTGGTTCGTGGTCCCTCTGCTGACCCCATTCACACCCAACAACCTCCTGATTGACTTGTCACTGACAACTTACTCTGGTCCGTCACTAAAGAACAGCAACGTCGACCTTAGACCCATATATGTGAGTTCATTTATTTTACCAGCTGTTTTAGTTGCAAGAAATAACCAAATTATTTAATAATAACAGGCGACCTGTGATTCAAAGAGTCCAGAATTCCAGTAAAGGTCAAATCTGTGTTCCTATTCTGAAGGAAAAGGTGTATTCAGAGATGCAGGAAAGAAATGCAGCGTTAGAAAAAGCCACTCGATTACATCTGGAGCGCAGGATTGCTGGTTTAGCAAAGCAGATGTTGGGATTTCGCACGGTTGCCACCAGCCTGAGCCGCAGGATCAGATCTTTAGAGGCCCACGATGTGAAGGTAGGAGCTCGGCTAGAGACGTGCAGCCCTTCGGTCCTCCTGTGAGGACCCGTCCTCTGTGAGGACCCGTCCTCTGACTGCTCTTTCTGCTCCTTTAGCTGAGTCAAGAGTGGCGCCACCTTCAGCAGAGGCCGGATGGCGGCGGGCTCGGCCCAGAGCTTCGGCAGGACGTCGAGGCCTTGTTCAGGAAACTTGTAGAGGTGGCTTTCCTTACATCGCGCTGCAGTCCTGTGTCTCTTTTCGTGCGTTTTGGGTAAGAACTGTGCAAATTTGCATCAGGAGCTCGGTGTGCTGGCCAGCAGAGGAGGCTGCTCAGAGTGCCAGCGCCCCCCCGCTGACAGGATGGCTGACTTTGCTCTGGAAAGTCAAGGTTGGTCAGGGGACACTTTAGAAAGACCACACGGACGAAAGGTGCTCAGAGGGTATTTCTTGTGTGTAGGCGCCAGCGTGGTGAGCAGCAGGTGCTCGCAGACGTACACGTCTCCCTCAGCGTGTCTGACCCTGTTTGGGATCCCTCTCTGGTCCCTCTTCAGAAACCCTCGCACCGCTATCCAGGTGCCGTCTGCTCTGCCGCCCCTGAAGCCCCCCCTCTGACAGCCTCCCTTTTTCACCCCCCAGGGTCCTCCCCTTCTCCCGGGTAAGTGCTGGTCTTTCGTGGGGGCAGAGGGGACGCTGGCCGTGTCGCTGTCTCACCCAGTGAAGATCACACACGTGACGGTGGACCACCTGCCGCGCTACAACTCCCCCACCGGCGACGTCAAATCCGCCCCTAAAGACTTCGAAGTCTACGTGAGTGAGAAGCGACGCTGAGAAGCGTTTTCGCCGATATCGGCTGCGGCGTCTTGTGACTGCGAGCTGTCCGCTCCCACAGGGAATGCAGACTCAGGCGGGAGGGGGGACGTTCCTGGGAAGGTTCACGTACGACAGGTTCGGCGAGCCCACGCAGACGTTCAGCCTCCCCGTGAGTTCCACACCTGCCTAGATAAGAATAGACCCAGTCCCCTTTCTTATCACTTGTTTTCTTCTGTCCGGCGCCGCCGCCACCAGAACCCCCCCGAGGAGCCGTGTAAGGTTGTGGAGCTTCGCGTCCTCTCCAACTGGGGTCAGAAAGAGTACACGTGTCTTTACCGCTTCCGTGTCCACGGACTGACAGACGTCTCCTGAGATTCCATCAGGACGTTAATTTAACTGTACATACACTGTAAATACTTTGTGAATATTTATTTATGAAATAGTAGATCACACATATTTAATGGGATTGATAATAAATATAAAAGTTTCAGTGATCAGAACAGATGATGACAATGAAGGATTTATTGACTCAAACTGAGGCCGTGCATCATGTGACTACAGGAAACATACAAACACAAAATATAATACAGCTGTGCACTCAACATTATCAAGCAAAAGGTGGTGGAGCATAAAGCATGTCTGATGACACAAAGGAGGATTTAACCCTGTAGGCTGCTAAAAAAAGGGAAAAGTAGCATTCAGTCTTAAATTTGAGGACGGAAAGGATACAATTTCTAATATTGAGTGGTACTGAATGAAAAGTGTAGCAAAGTAGTTACTTTTATCTGTGATTAATAGTGAAGAAGATACTTTTGAAATAATCTATTACTTGTTGTAAATAACATTGACAGTTACACACTAATTATATTTTATTGGGTGAAAGAGGAGTTCCAGTTTTAGGTCCTGACCAATATTTATTTATTTTCTAAATAATTATCAGCCCCTCACTTGTCTGTTTTCAGGCTATTATTCTTGCTATTACAGTTGTAACTTTACCACAGGTCCACAAACAACAGTTGACACTGATGTTTAATCTCTCCATCATAACCGTTGATCTTCTCTTGAAAAACTCCCAATATTCTAATATACTTCTAAAGTCCATGTCTTAAAATGAAATACTCGACAGAGAGATAGATGTCCTGCGATAGTCCATTGTGGCATGTCATACACACACACACACACACAACCACAATGGAGAGGAAAATGAAAATCCGTAAGATGACAGTATAACCAAAGTCATGACTAAAAAGACTGTGGAGAGTTCAAATAGAGACTCAACTGAGATAGAACACAGGTACTCGTCTCCTATTCCTCACAATTTCTCATTCATTGCTCAATAAAATGTTGTATTGGTTTAAATCAAGTTGGCATATGCAGGTCTGGCTGTAGTAAAAATAGCACACTTCAATGTATAGTTGAAGTTAGATCTGCTGGTGAGGATCCCCGGACTGCTCTAAACCGTCGTTGTTGTTGTTGTTGTTGTTGTTGTTGTTGTTGCATTGGCGGCTGAATCACAGTGACATCTGTTCCTAAGCAGCTGTTTGGTGCGGACAAGGTAACTCAGGGGCTGGGTGAAAGTGGTCCATGAGAGGAAACCAAGGGACACACCAGTGAGGATTGAGAATGACCGGAAATATTCTGGAACGTACCGTCTTAGCTGGTGTTCAATGATTAGGGGGATATGGTGAAAGCTGACCAGCAAATAGGAAGTCAGGACGACCTTGAACGCTCGCCTTTTCACTGGATGGACCTCCTTCCTGTTGGGACCTGATTTGCGGAGAGACTTGAGAATTTCAAAGGTGCAGATTGATATGATTAGAATGACGATGAACAGGAGCCCTACGATCATGTTCCACTTGTATGGCTTCACAGTCTTCACCATCCAACAACTGCCGCCAGTTAGGACGCACACCAGCAGGCAGACCGACAGTCGTACTCGACGATCTTTGAGATTACGAAACACCAGCGGGTGGCAGACACCGATGTAGCTGTCCACACTCAAAAGGCAGAGCAACAGGGGTCCACCGGTCTCCTTCAAACCCCAAGCCACGAAGAAGGAGCTCATGACTGCTTTACTGCACACAAAAAAGATGTACTCTATAACCAGCAGGAAGCAGAAGAGCATGTCGAAGCACGCCAGCTGGAGCGTGAAGATCTCGGGTGTGGAGCTGACGCCGGGTTTGTCCAGGAGGAGGTGTATGACCAGCCCATTGGTTGGTATGGCCAGGGGTGGCACCGCGATTACCGTGGGTAGGAGGTACCAGACGAGCCTGTCAAACTCCTCGCTTGTGCCGTTGCCATGGTTGGGTCTGCTACCGTTAAGGTATTCCATCCCTCTGACCAAGATGATGCTGAATATCAGTAGGTGTGTGTCTGTCAGAAAAGATGACCTTTTTTTAAAAAAAAGAACATGAAGAATGTGAGAGTCGGCACCAGATTGGAAGGAGAAGCTGGTTATGACCTGCAGAGCAAGTTAGCAACAGATGGGAAAAATAGAAACTAGTTATAAAAACTAAAAACCTATCCAGGTTGTTGGTTTACTAGAAGCACAAAGAAGATGGATTAATGTTTTGACTGCACATGATCAGTCAAAATCAGGGTGACTACATGTCTGTACAGTTTGATGTGTCTGTCTGGCATCTTTTGCATATTATATCGCTCCAGGTGTGCTTTTTGTCTGCGGTTTTGCTTGACAGGATGCAAATTCACAACTCTTAATTACTGCTGTTCTGATAGAAACAAATTGAAAACATTAAGTTCATTTTTTAAATGATTTGAAATATCATCATAGTGTTGAAATAGTAAGCAGTTAGGTTTCACTGTTTAGAAAAGCAGTGAACTAGTAAACCGAGTAGCGAGCGCGCCTGTTCAACATTGCACCAGGCTGTTATGGCATCACGTAAGCCAGAAAACCTCATCAGCTTTATATGGAGTCATCAATTCTGGGTAAGACCAGTGAACCTTTAAAGAAGAGTGAAAACAGTGTGTATGTGGGATCCTCTGATGAGTGGGAATCCAAAAAGGCCAACTTACACAGAATACCAGCGCAAAACACTGAAATCTAAGATGTAAAGCATTAAACACTCTGACAACAGATCAGATTAAAACTACAACACCTAAAAAGGTCACAAACTGGTTCAGGATTCCTGATGTCTGAAGGAATAAGAGAGAAACGGTCCGTTTACTTCTGAGTGGTTTTAAAGTATTCAGAAAACGTGGTTATAAAACATTTTCAGGATGTTGATTCACAGCAACGATATTAACAGCTTAATCAAACGTTTACATCATTTCTTAAATATTTAATGCACAAATGCAGAGAACAGAAATAAAGCATAAAATATAAGCAAATGTTAAATTAGGCAAATATCCCTCCTGAGGACTTGAGCTGAGCGAGTGGTTAGCAACAGTACCTGTTAGGAATGAGAGTTCTTCTGCAGCAATCAGGCCCAGATGGGTGATTTGGGAATAAACAGATGATCTTCACACACCACACTCTTTATAGAGGTCCACTCCATTTGACTACCCAAACCGGGTATATTTTCATAAGAGCCTCTGCGTCTGAATGTAGATGCAAATCTTTATATTCAACACTACAAACGAGATATTGAAGCAAATCGGATGGCATCGTTTAAAGCTCTATTGGGATTTTTTTTTAAATCATTTTATTCCCCCCTGCACATCTCCAGATCATCTCAACTGTGTCTTTTCATGAATCCCCTCTTTATTTTCTGAAGCTGGTGTTTGTCGTGTCCTGGCGAAGCGTTCGCTCCCTCACGTCTGGGCGCATTAGTAAGAGCTTGCATTAGATTTCTCACTTTATCTTGCATCACATGTTTACAACATGCGCCGTTGCGTCATCAAGAGCAAATCTTCTTCAGCCTAAATAAAAAAAAACCTCGGGAACAGATAAAAAAAAAAATTAACCTGCAACATTTTGTCAGAAATAGAATAGAGCAGCCTCCCCAGGAAACAAAGGAGGAAACAAAGATTTCTTGAGCAAAAGTTGGGAGGTTTAACAGCTCTTGTCTGACAGAGAGGCCAGGGCATCCAGTGACGCTGCACTTGTCTCACAGGGAACCCTGAAGGCATCCACCTCATGGTTCGCTCAAAGTCTGGTAAACATGGCACGAGGGTCACTAATTGCAGATGAAACATGCACACACCCCTTTGCAAGGAACATCCAATCCAACAGCCCCGTCAGAGGAGATGCCCCTCAGATGGGCCCATCCTCTGGTCTCTGCTGTCCCTCAACGGTTTTCAGCCCTCAGGCGCTGCGCAGTCCTTCAGCAGGCGGAGAAGAGGAGGACCAAGGGACTACTTTGTGAAGGTAGGACGGGCAGATGACTTTATAACATGCAGAACAGATGATTTCTGTCCTTCCACCATTTGCGGTTTAGCAGGATGTTCAACACCAGCCGCTACATCAACTCCACCTCCTCCTCTGGCCTGCACAGACGTCCTCTGTGGTACCAGTATCCTCTTTGCGCCGGGGCACCGTATGGCTTCCTTTTCTACTACGGTGTCAAGACGTTTAACCTGGTAGTGGGGGCGCCGTGCAACCTCCTGGTCATCTGGCAGATCGCCACAAAGAAAAGCGACGCGTCCACCTCCGACATTTTCATCTTCAACCTGGCTGTGCTGGACGCCTTCTTCTGCCTCGTGGCCCCGGTGGAGATGCTCAACTACCTGCTGCTGGATGACAGTCGGATCTGGTACTTTCAAAGGTTTGCCTACGGCGTCAAAGACCTCGCCGTGCTGTTTTTGGTGAGTTCAACGTTTACCGTCCCTCACTTCCTGTCTTACCACCACCTCTGTGAGGCGGAACGCTGCTGTCACATGCCTCACAAAGTCTCTAGATCACAAGCGTACACATCGTTTCCTCTAGCAGGGGTGGGCAACCCTCATGCGGCTCTTTGGCGCCGCCCTAGTGGCTCCCTGAAGCTTTTTCAAAAATGTTTGAAAATGGAAAAAGATGTGGAGAGAAATATATTTTTTGTTTTAATATGGTTTCTGTAGGAGGAAAAAATCTGATTTCTTTATTGCATTTCTTTAATTTCATCAAAGCAATGAAAACATAATTCATTAATATATACTAATGGAGTTAAACTTGAGGCGGCATCGCACAACGGAGTAGTCACATGGTGCGTCATTCTCTACAGGATGCACTGCAGGAAAAGCAAACATTTAACCATGGCCCATTATCAAGGCCCATTATGCATCTGTAGTTAACTTAGTCATTTTGATAGTAGGCTAATATAGCTCCTATAGATACATACAGCATGTGTTGCCTTCATTATAAGGCTTATAAAAGGCTTTTAATTTTTTGCAGCTCTAGACAAATTAGTTTTTTGTTTTTCTGGTGCAATATGGCTCTTTCAACATTTTTTCAACATTTCCAGAATATCTCAGATTTTTGATTTTCAGATGTATAGAACAAACAGTGTTTCCTGGGGTGACAAAAACAAAAGCTGATGTTTTTATTCATCTGCTGTCACAGGTGTGCATCTGCTTAGATCGCTACACAGCAGTGGTCCACCCCGTTCTCTTCTCCGGCATCCGGGACAATCGCGTCCGCACCGGCGTGTCGGCTGTGGTCTGGGGGCTCATCCTGGCTTACGCCCTCAGCAAGTGCATCCTCGGAGCCAAGAGCGTCAACAGCGCGTTCAGCGGCACCATTCTATTCACCTTTGCCGTGATGGTTTTCTGCAACGTGTCTGTCATGTGGGTCCTTCGGCGGACGGTGGCGGGGAATGGGGTGAGGCACCCGGTGAAGCAGAGGGCCTTCAAGATGGTGCTCACCATCCTGGCCATCATCGTGGTCAACTACCTCCCGCCGGTGGCTCTCATGCCCTTTGCCTCATACTACACATTTGTGGAGTTCCACTGCCAGATCCGCATCAGCGTCTTCTCCATCATGGACCTGAGCTGCAGCATCGAGCCTCTGCTCTACCTCACCAAGATGGAGTTCATGGACGGGAGGTGCTGCAGGTGCAGCTTCTCCAAGAAGACACAAGATGTGGTGACATGAGCAAACCTGGAGCTTCAGCACTTCTCCCTGGTCACTTTTAAAACTAGGCTATCTCATAACATTTAAAAATATATTCACAGATCTTTACGATGAATTGCTCTAACAGCTAAAACAATTAACAAATGTAGCCTCGCTGTTTATGTCCAACTTTATTTTGGAATATTTCATATGAATGCTTTTAATCTGAATATAATAAAAAACTGTACATCAATACCCACATCACATATTCCAGGCAACTTGCATTAAAAATGTTTTGATGCGTGTGTGTGTGTTGGAAAAATTAGTCCATACTGTCCCATAAGTTGGTTATTTTGTACTCAGTCACGGTTACACATGACAGCGTCAAGTCTGAGTAATTTTCATTTGTAGTTCTTTCAGACTCTGCGGGCTGGCTCCTGGTCCGTCCTCTGACGTCACGTATCCAGGGTAAGTGGCACAAAACTGGGGGTTGGAAGGTTTAGTGGCACCGTCTCCCACCACTGGTGAAGGCAGGAAGAGGGGTATCAGCTTGGCGTGGGTGTAGTCAATCTCAAATCCCTCAAAGATGAGACCGGTCGCCCAGGAGTCCAACCCCTCTTCAAGAAGCCTTGATACGTCCCAGGAGGCCAGCACCAGCCTCTCATAGTCTCCTTTTTCTAACCTGAAGATATCAGAGGTCAAAGGTCGTCGGGGGACGAGTACAGTGAAACCAGGGGAGTTCGGAAAAGGAGTGAGGAAGGCCACGTGACCCTCGTCTTCCCACACACGCCATTGCTGCTCCTCTCCACGTACGATGCGTGAAAACAATCCTGGGTGGGCTGGATCATCCCCAAGGAAAGTCAGGTCGTGTGGGGCGTCTGGAGACGGGAGCTTGGCTCGAACCTTGGCCTGAATCTCACTCAGCCTGGAGTCACTCCACCGGGGAGCGGTCTTGGAGGTGCAGTACCCTGGGTCGAAGGCATTGTGCTCCTCGTCTCCTGCCAAGTGAGGCCGCCACTCTGCATCCAAACCGTGTAAGGGCAGGATACGGATCTGATGAATGAGAAATAAATGTGCGTTCATTTGCTATTTCTCATAACAAGAATATCAGCTTCTGATATCACTATCAACTTCTGTTTCACTCCAAAAAATATTGATTTTGTTCAAATCAAGTAGGAACAAAAAACATGATTGTATGACTCGCTAAAGTCCTAAAATAACTTTTAGAATGAAGCTTTTAGAAGCTGCTGGTACAGTGAAGAGGTACCTGGGCTGGTGTGTCTCTGTGAGGTCTGCTGACCAGAGCGCACCTCCGGACGGTTAGTCTGTCACACAGAAGCGCAGCAACGGCTCTGGCCCCCAACAGCCACGACAGAAACTCCTGCTTCTCCAAGCGGAAGATGCTGCCGCCCAGGCTGCCACAGGCGCTGCTCTCCAGGATGACGGAGCCTGGGGTCCAGGGCCGGGGGTTAAGGTAGGCCACCAGGCCATCCGACTCCCAGACGACGTGACGGGGAGGAGAGGAGGTCATTCTGGGGGAGGTTTAAAAAGCTTGAACAACATCAAATTTAGAAAATTACTAACATATATAAATACAGTGACACTGTATGTATTAATAACGTATTACATTTTGTTTTTAGGAATACAGATATGCACCAAAAGAAAAGGTTTTGAGGTGAAGTAACGATTAGAGATTATTTAATAAACTGCGATTGTTTACGTCCAAAAAGTAAAATGACATGTTGGTTACATCACAATCACATGACGCCTGATCACGAGAAAACCAACATTAATGTGATTAAAGTAACGTAGCGACCACAGTAGAGCTTTCTCATAAGTTACATTAAGCCTATAAAATCTAGTATAAAACAGTAAAATTGTTATGACTCGTAACTAGTTATTAACTAAAGTTGTCAAAGCCCCTACCTTCTAATGACGAATCTTATAAACTGCATACAGTAACCTGGCGATGAATCGACAAATTTCTTCTGTCGTCTTATTAAGAAAATAACCTCGAAAATAAAATATAAAAATATAAAAAAATATAAAGAAGTTTAACCCTCAAAGTAAACTATAGAAGAGACCACAGGCCTCCAGATGTTCTTCTTCTGCTGCTACAGTAATAATCCTTCTTCTTCTTCCTTTTCTTCTTCTTCGTTGTTTTATTCTTCTTCGTCGTTTTCTTCTTCTTCGTCGTTTTCTTCTTCTTCTTCGTTTTCTTCTTCAATTCTTCAATAATTCAGGTAGGTTATCATTTCTCTATTTCTTTTCTACGTTTTTGTTATATCTTATAAGGTGCTCTGCGCTGTATTTTTCTGAACGGGTACTGTTGTTTTGAAGCACATTTCCCCCTTAAATCCATTGATGATAATTCGGTTATTGGCAGACTTTTCTCTTTAGTGGAACAAGTGGCTACATGTAGTTTTAAAAACGTACCACCAGAGGGCGCCCAAGATGCAGTTTGACGCTGACTGTCGGGAATAGATATAAAGTAGTTTCCTCATTTTTCTCTTTTCATTGATTTATTTTCAGACTTCAATTCAATTCAAATTAACGTTATTTTTTTTTAAATAAACCAATATGTCGGAGCATGGGTAGGGCGGAAATTTGTGCATTTTGTTTCGTTAGGTTTCCATCTAAACGAGGAGAATTATTTTTTATGTATACACATAAATAAAAACAAATAATTATTGGATAACAAATATGGAAATAATGGGTTCGTTTTTTAAAAAAGAGGCCGTTTTATGACCATATTTGCATGTAGTCCAGTGGCTTTTCTTTTATACACAACCTTTTCACTTTTAGTAGAAACACACACACGCGCGCACACACACACACACACACACTACATTCTTGACCTCTTTAGAGAATGTAGTAAAAAAAAACCAGTGAGATGTGGCGTCAGAATGGAGGATCAATGGAGAAGATCAAAGGAGAGGTCTGGTTTGACCGTTTGTCCAATCTTGACTCACAGTTGTTCAAACAAATGTCACCATAAAACCCAACAGTTGTGAACAAGCTCCACCCATTTCTCAGCATTTCTGCGTAATTGGGAAGTGACTCACCACACACACACACACACACACAGCAATGGAGTCAAACTATTTTGTTTAAGTTTCGTAAAGGCCACCGACTCCCCTTCAACACTTTGATTCTTACTTTTTAGAACATTCAAATGTAAAAAAGAGAAGCAAAAAGACAACCACAAGTACAGAAAAGTGTTATTTTTAACATTCACATGAACCAGTATATAAACGGCAATAAAAGTGTGTGCGTGCACGCATGTGTGCGTGCATGCATGTGTGTGTGTGGGTGTGTGTGTAATCAGTTACAAGGGTGAGAACACATGGTAGTCAGGCCCCTTCACGAGGGGAGAACAAGGCTGATGTTCAACGTGATAAAGCTTCAGGGTTCAAACAGGCCCTAATTTCATTCCCGTGTCTCTTAAGTGAGCGTTGGTCGCCCCACTTTCTGCAGTAATCTGCCCTCCTAATCTGCAGCCCGTGACCTCAGTAATGAGCTCAGCTGCTTGGAGATCCTCAGCAGAGCGGAGCATCTGAAGCCCGGCCCGACGATCCACCACAAGGTCCACCCCGTCCTCAGAAGGCCCACATGAAACATGCTCCTCTCACAAGTTTGACTGAATTCCTGTCATGTGCTTGTTTTGGAAGCGCCTAAAAATAATACTAAACACTTCAATTAAAAGCCAGGACGCATTCCGTCAGAAACTGAGCTGCTTCTGCTAAAAAGAAACCGACTTCTCCAGCGGAAGAAGAAGTGGAATGTGAGGAAAGAGGTTTTTTCCCGCCTGTTCTTCAGCTGAGTTGTCTCGGTGTGTGACAGCTGAAGTGCTAACCCACCTAAAGCAGAAGTAATCCCGCCCAGATGTCCAACTCACACTGAACCAAAGAGGTGTTTTCTTGATGTGAAGCGACTGAAAACAACTCAAATGTCAAAGAACTTGGTCTCTGTGGTCTTGTTAATACTTTGGTTGCACACTGTGTGTCTGCCTCCTCGCTCGTGTTGGCGTTAAAGACGCCATAAACAAAGCAAACAGCCCAACAGGCGGCCTGTTCCGGCTCCCTTCCCGTCGGCGCTGCTATCTTTATTTATCTTTATTTATGACTTTATCTTTACGTTACATTATCTTTATTACTGGATTACTGGATACGCCTTATGATCACGAGATGACGACACTACGCTTTAGACCTTTAGGTCTGATCTTCAGGCTTCAGATCATCTTTAGAAAGTGCTCTGGGGGGGGGGTGCTTGGCTTTAGAATGTGTTTGCAGGCCCGTTTTGACCTTACGCGTCAACGCCGCTTCAATTACGCAACCCCGTTGAATAAGCCGATGTTTACTCTCCCGCCTCGCGGTGACGGGGAAGCACGGAGAGATGGGTGTGAGCCAGCCAGGAGCTACTCTAATCAGGCCGAGGCCATTTAAGGTTCCCCTGCAGGCCCGGGGATGCTGCAGGATGGAGGACTCCACCAGCACCAAAATAATCCTGAGTCACTTCTCGCTCACGGCCCGGTCTGTGGTGATCCAGCACTTCCATGTCAGGGCTTTTAATAAGCTACGATATCACGTGTGAGTGTTCTTAGAAGGTTCTCCTTCACGTGTCGTTCCCGGAATAGACGCATGAAGCAGAACCGTGCATCTCGTGTTCCCCCAGACAACCAGCGGGCCCCGCGGTCCGGCCGGGTTCGGCCCTTTGGCAGCTCCGCCTCGGCTTCCTGGGATTCGACCAAAGACGATGCGCCCTCACCGTGCTTCGAACAACCCGACCCGCACCTCGGAGGAATGCAGCCCGACAGGAGCGATCACCGCGGCCAAATGAGCCGGCTTTCGATTTCGCGCATTCCAGAATGAAGCGCGGCTTCATTCTGGAATGCGCGAATACTCGCGGCATTACGGTAAAGAGCGTCCCCACAGTGAAGGACGCTCTTGAGCATAAATCATGTCTCACAATAAAAACTATTGTTTAATGGAAACTAAAAAAAGCACTCTTCGAGAAATAGACTCTTAAAGTACCCATGTCGGGTTGACAGTGGGACTTTGCTGCCACATCTGAAATGTAATTAAGATGAATCCTGTCCGAAGTCCAGGATCGAGCCGATATTATAGGAATCAGTACAAGGTCAAGTACCGTCATCAATAATATGAAGTACTTTTACTGTGCACTCTCAAAGTCCCCATCCTGCTGTGGTCACCCTCTGACTCTCAGTTTCTTATGGTGAAGTTGCGGAGACCTGCAGCTCAGGAGGAGAGAGGGTCGAATCCTCCTCACGGCTGGTGACTAAGGTTAAGGTAAAGATCAGGGTTAAGTTAGGGTTAAGTTATGGTTATGGTTAGTGTTGAATTAGGATTATATTTGAGGTTAGGGTTATGGCTTGGTTAGGATTTAATTAGGGTTAGGATTACAGCTCGGTTAGGTTATGCCAGAGTTTTTTTTAATTCAACTGCGGCGGAAATTCTGTTTTTTGTTCTTTTTTTTTATCTGCTTTTTTTTCCAATTTCCAATTGTTTTTATGATCAGGTACATCATTTAAAGATCAAGACGTCCAAATTAAATTGGAGTAAATCCAAACGTGGACCACAGGCGCTTTGAGGTTCGTCGTAATGCCGCAAATATTCGCGCATTCCAAAAAACGCGAGCCGGCGGGCTCCGCTCCCGCACAGGGCTCCTGGTGCGGGTCCGAGCACGCGTCCGTAAGCACCAGTCCAGGTGAAGCGAGTAGCAGCCTGACAGAACACCCGTGCCAGAGGCAGAAGAATGTTCTCGTCCGTGATCTCACGGTGGTTCTTCTTCTTTGTCTGAGCAGTGAACTCGTTAACCTGCGGAGGAAATGCACCTGTCTGAGAAAGGAAAGAGGAAAAAGGGGGATTTCCGCACCTGCACACAAGAGGATAACGAGCGGGGAGTGTTTGTCTGACAGCGGCAGCTTCAGTCAAAATAACTCAGCCTTATCCTCGTTCCTGCGTCCCCCCGCTGCCAGCTCGTCCCTCTTATCGGTGGTTTCCCACCGGGCCGAGACCAGAGCCCTGAGGAACCCCTCGGGGGTGTGTGTGGGGGGGCGTGTGTGTGTGTGTGGGGGGTGTGTGTGTGTGGGGGGGGGCGTGTCCTGACCGCAGGTGTGCACATTCAGACATGGAAAAGCCCTGAGTGCACGCACACACACACACAAATGCACGCACACACAAATACACACACGCACAAATACACGCACACAAATGCACACACACATGCATACACGCACACAAATGCACACACAAATACACACACGCACAAATACACGCACACAAATGCACACACACAAATAAATGCGCGCACACACACAAATACACGCACACAAATGCACACACAGATAAATGCACGCTCACACAAATACACGCGCACACACACACACAAACGCACACTCACACAAACACACACAAATGACACACACACACACACACTAATGTGCACACACACAGATGCACACACACACACACACACACACTAATGTGCACACACACAGATGTCACACACACACACACACACACACTAATGTGCACACACACAGATGCACACACACACACACACACACACACACACACACACACACACACACACACACACACACAGAAGCTCCGTTTATTGTGAACGCGCCCCGGAGGAGCCGCAGGCGCAGACACACCTGGAGAACATGTGGGACAGGTCGGTGCAGTCCGGGCCCTCCTCCTCTTCCCCCTCCTCCTCCTCCTCCTCCTCCTCCTCCTCCTCTCGTTTCCTGGCCGCTCCGGGCGGGTTCAACTGGTTTGGGCTCATTTCCGCGTTTAACGACGGGAGGTTAACGCAGATTACCGAAAACGGTCAGTTTGGCCACGCCCCCAAGGCAATGACGTCATAAAGTTTTATTCAGTATTTCACCTCGTCGCTCCCATATTTATATCATTTAATTAATGAGTCTGATTCTTGATGTCAGCCATCAACAGAGCCTGTGAGCTCAATTCATCTGATCATTTAACAATGAAATCGTGTGATACCAATATTGTAATTTAATTAGGAACTGAAAAAGATAAATTGTGAATAATTTATTACACCCACCCAAAAAATAGATTCACACATCAGATCAGCGCTGATAGATTTATTAGAAAAAAAAGGCATTTATACAAGCCAAACAGTTGCACTATGACTACACTACAAGAAATATTCAGATTTCATTCTGCATTAAATAAAAGCCGTAAGCTGCAAAGAAAAAGGTGAAAACTATATACAGAGATTGTTGCAACATCGAGAACTCATAAATAGGCCGAGGCCCCTTTCTGGACGTGAAGCTGCTAAGGTTAAAAAGAGGGGTTACACTGGGGTGTCTGACAGCAGGGACTGGAGGGGGGGGGGCGTTTTCACTGACTGGAGTTGTAACAGAGCTGGGGTCTGGGGGGGGGCTACTCTAGGGTGTACAGGTGGCGCCAGTAAAGCAGGGAGGGCGTGATGGGATTAAACGGGGACTGAAGTGCAAGCATGTGCGGGTGCTTCGCCCGACCACCTCCCGGCCCCCCTGCTCTACAGTATCATCTCCTCCACTTGCAGAGGCTCTCCTCCTTCCACCTAACTACTCCGCCGTAGGCGGGGACGACCGTCGGCGTCACTGGGCTACCGAGCCGGTCTTCCCACGTCGGTGTTTACGGACCTCCTCCATCAAGTCCTTCAGGTACTGGATTTCTCGGCTGATGGACTCCGCCTTCTCCGCCAGCTCCCGGTTCTTCTGCTCCAGGCCCTGGAGCTCTGTGGTGAGCAGCTCCTGCTCAAACCTCTTCTTCTGCCTGTAGCGCGTGGCCGCGGTCTTGTTCTGCTCCATCTTCTTCAGTTTCTTCTCCACCACCTTCGGAGCACCCGACACAGATTTGACCCGGGGGGCTTTCGCGGCGGGCGAGGACGAGGCGGTGGGCTCTAGTTTGGAGTAAGGTTTGGTCCTGGAGGAACCAGCTGTGGGGGCGGGAGTTGAAGGGGAAGAGGGGGACCGCGTGGGTGAGCTGCTGATAGATTCTATACCAGAGTCGCTCTCAGAGTCGCTGGATGGAGAATTAATAGACTGGTCGGACAGAGACAAGGGGTGGGGCTCGTTTTTGTTGGTGAGCAACACCAGAATGTGGCGGTCGGAGGTTTGAAGGGAAAGCACAATGGGGTTTGTGGTCTGAACGCCTCCACTGGGATCAGGAATGATGGTTGCCGTTACAGATGCAGGCATTTGCTCCACTTCCAGCATGTCTGGTTCACTTTCTACCTCCTCGGTGTTGACGGGAGACGGAGGACACGGAGAGGGGGGCTCAGACTTGACGGCCTCTTCGCAAGGGGTCTCTTCTATCTGCTTGGCTTCACAAGGCGCAATCTCCTGAGACAGAATATGGGTGGTGGGCAGTGACAGGTCCAGATCTTCAGATAGGGTGGGGATAGTCGTGTCAAATGACTCGAGGTCCACCTCCATGGATGAACTGAGGGAGGCCAAGAGCTCTTCGGAAGAGCTGGGAGACTCATCTGATGAGCAGGAGCCGATGAGGGAATCCAAATCAAATTCACTCAGGTCGATCTTTTCCGACATCCACTCCATGTCCATGAACGCATCATCTGCCGACAGAGAGTTTGATTCATTAATATTTGAGAAATCAGACATTGATCATCGTTTACAACAAAAAAAAAATATTAAATTTGATTTTCGCTATAAAAATAATTAAATACCTGAAGTACCAGCACCTTTGCCCTCCATGCAGTATAAATTTAAAATTGCGAAATACTTGGTCGGTTAAATTTAAATCAGTTAAAACTATCAGAGTCTTGTGAGCAATGTTGGAACTACAGAGTCTTTAAAAAGCATCAGTACATCGGTATCTGCTCTTCAGGCCTGGTAGCTGTTACAGTAAGGTCGCAAGCTGGTGTGAAATTACACACCAAACCACAACCAGTTTCAACAGTCACATTTTACTCAATCACCAACCACACCATACGTTACTCTTCCTCCGCTGCACACAGCTACTGCGAGACAACAGAGGACAGACTGGCTAAATAAATATTTAAGTGCGCCGTCTTGCCATTAACTTGAGAATTGCCAATTACTTCCAAAAGCTCAAAGTTACCGGGTTGTAACAAATATTCAGTGCATGCTGGCTACAGGATAACCGTTTACATTTTATTAGCACAACCACCACCCATGTAAACTATTTACTGGTTCCGGAGGGCAATTAACATTCCAGTCTCTCCCTTAACAGCAGCAGATGTAGTTTCAGCCCACTTTGAAGCTTTTCCCTCTAATTTCCCCTCAGTATACGAGAATAAGTAGTCACCCTCACCTTTACCATCGTCTGCTCCAATGTGGTCATCGAGCAAGCCGCTGGTACCCAGCCAGGGGTGTGACAGTGAATCTATCCTGTCCTTGGTTCCCAAGATCGAGGAGTCAGGTGGTGACGGAGGTGGCGAGGCACAAAAAGAAGGGGAGGGTGATAAGGTCTGAAAGGGAGACAGGGAAGAAGCACAGGACGACAAAGAGAGGGGGGGCGAGGCTGATGACCTCCCCTCTGGAGAAGAGAAAGGAGAAAGAGCTTCATCTTGGTCCAGAAGGGGCCCCATGGGGTCAGCCATCAGAAATGAGGGCCCTGTGGATAACAACACAATCATGAAGTACGCAATTCTACACAACGTGCAGCGCCTTAGCTCTTCCCCGTGTGCACTCCACCAACCTGAGGACAGGGCAACCACGTCCTCCAAGGCCAGCTGTATCATATCTTCTGCTGGTCAGCGATAGCCGAGAAAGGTCGAATAAAAACAAAGGAGTGTCTGTTGACGTTAGGAAGCGGACAAGTTCTGTACTGCTGTCGGTGGCAGCAAAGCTGAGGGTGGTTGCTGAGAGAGACCTGTGAAGAGGGCAAACACAAAACTGGGGATTACACTGTGACCGAAAACGAGGAGAACACAGTGCTCATTCTTGTAGAGAATAGATAAGAGCGATAATGTTGTGACAGCTAGAAACAAAAGACCGACATTTTCTCAATTTCTCCCGCGAGACCGTGTCCTTGGACACTTATGAACAGGGACTGATAAGCAGGAGCAGCAGGAGAAGCGTCCTTTATTACAACTAATTTCATTTATTTCAACAAATCGACGTGAAAAGCTTAACACCCGTGCACCATCTGCTTAATAGCGGAGTATAGAGTGGCTGTAAGGACACATGGTGTGTGTGTGTGTGTGTGGGGGGGGGGTCGATGTGTCAGAGCTGTGTTTATGGAAATAGTCCGTGCCTCCACCGGGAGATTTCACTTCCTAATATGGTCATCTTCGGCGCTGGCCACGCCCCTTTCGATGAGTCACCGCGGGCGTGTGGGCGGACACCCGCCATTTTCACAACACTGGGCGCGGGGGGGGAGCCAGGCTCCGCGCCATTTTGGACACGCCACGTTGTCAGTGTTTAACAACACGGCGGCGCCTCGTCACGGTGGCGAGCCGCGCAGCGGCGTCCGCAGCCGGCGCCGGACGCGCGTCCGAGGGCGTTCCGGCCCCGCGACGACCCAAACGTCGGGCGGTCGGAGCCGACGGGTCTCCGCTTGAGCTGTCAGCAACCCGACACCGAAAACAAACGGAACCGGGCTTAAAGCGACAGCCGGACCCCCGAACCACACTCGCTTAAAAACAAACAAACAAAAAAAAACAGACGTCATCTCACACGTCAGCAACCCGCCTCAACTACCCGGCAATTACTTCTTGGACCGGAACCAAAAAAACGCC
This sequence comes from Lagocephalus sceleratus, assembly GCA_911728415.1. Lineage (NCBI taxonomy): Eukaryota > Metazoa > Chordata > Actinopteri > Tetraodontiformes > Tetraodontidae > Lagocephalus > Lagocephalus sceleratus. The sequence continues at coordinate 15,465,236 of CAJVRN010000232.1, forward strand.
CACAAAGGCAACCCCGCTAAATAAACTTACGCCATTTTGCCAGAAATAGCCAGTGCACAAGCCGCTGCACTGCCGGGTTTCGCCGCTGCAGGAATAGCCGCCCGCCGTCACACTGCCATCTCAGCGCCGGACAGCGTCCTCGGAGAGCCGCGAACACTCGTCGAAACCGGGGGAGGAAAAACGGAGGGCGGCGCGCTCCCGCCCTTATATAGGCCGCAGCACCGCCGCCTGCTCGACTGTATCCCTCCGCGGAGGGGGGTGCGTTCGTTTCTGCGTTCGGGGCGGGGCGAAGGGGCGGGTCCGCCCGCATCCAGGGGAATCTTCGGGTTTACGGCGTCGATAAAGTCAATAAATCGAACCCACCTCGCAAATCGATACGCCGGGGGCTTGTTTGTGATTTGATAACCGGATAAAGCCCAGCCAGATAACAAAATAGATCCATATGGAGTTTTAAGGACACGCGTGTCCGAATGTGGGTCAAATGAAAAAGGTAAACACCGAAGGAAGACGATTAAAACTAACCGGCATAAACCAGTACTTTCACAGTGGATTTAGTTGAAATCGTAACGATAATGACGCCTAGGTAATTAGTATAGTGGTTATATCGTAACCAGCGTAAAGTTAAAACAGGATAAGGATAGACTTTATTCATCCCACATCGGGGAAATTCACATGTTACAGCGGTAGCCCCTGGTGTACTGTACAGATAGTACTAAAAGAAAAAATAAAAAGGCTCTTATGTTATTTACAGCATTCTATGTACTTTATGTTATGTACATTACTATGTACATTCTACATTATATACAGAAAAACAGGTGGAGCTATCTGGTTTTATTTATTTGAGTATAACATGTTTTCATATGTAAGGATATACCTATAAAATTAAATTTGACACACACGTTCTGATTTAAATATTGGATACATTTTATCTACATTTATTCGTCTACATTTATCTTACCCATTTATCTCACATTTATCTTACCCACTCTGACGTGTTGAAGTCACTTCACCTCGCTGAACCCGGGTTGTCGTATAAAAGCCCCAACAGCGCCCCCTGGTGGCCACTCGCGGGCTATAACAGAAACAGCCCACCAGACGACTCTTTCGGAATTAAAACTGTTTTTTCCTAAATTCATTTTCATGTACTCATCGTCCCATTTATGTTATTTCTGCACTGGCTCTCAGTATGTTCTTGATGCCTATAATCATCTATGCAAAACATTATTTAGACAGATATTTTAACCTTTTATACCAACACAAAGGATCCCTTAAATAATAAAGTAATGTAATAATAAAGATTTTCACTTGATAGTAAAACATATTTATTTAGCAGAAGAGTTAAACTGGGTGTAGTAACACAGAAAAATTGAGGGGGGGGGGTTCTATAGGCATGGAATTTAAATTATTTAAATAAATGATAATGGATCATCTTCTGCTTGAGCTGCATCATAAAAAACGACACACCGCATTCATTGATTTGGTTGAAGATGCAACACACAAGCACTGTTTAGACTATAAAGCCCAGAAACCCAGTATATTCAACACAACATGACTTGGCATTTCCACAGCGGTGGCAGTCTCTCTCCTTAATGCCTTGGTGCATTTGAATCATTGTCTTCGCCGGTCTGGCCAAAGTACTCTTTCTGGAACTGCTGGAACTCCTCCTCTGTGAACACAGACTCTGGCTTCTTGGCTGCCTTCTGAGGCTGGTCCCGTTTATTCCTGGACTGCCTCCCTAAATTGTATCTCTGTATCTGAGTGACACAGAGAGCGACAACAGTTTGTTCTTGTTCACCTTTGAATACGTGACATAGGTGTTTTGCTGAAATGCATATATCCAAATGTGGCACTTACAAACCCAGGAGGATCAATAAACATTACAATCTGTCAGCAAGCGTTGCAGTGAGCGCGTGACGATTCTTTTTACCTTTAAAGTGTCAGAATCTGCTGCTTTGTAGCTAGTTTCCATGAAGTACTTTAGGTTGTCACTCAAATTGCTCTTCTTCTGCTTCTTTCTGAACTCCTCTAAAACGAACAAAAAAGAGAGGATGTTTAAGGAAAGGCAGCAGAACACGTCAAACACCCACATCGTGATATCTGAAGACACTCCGGACGATGCAGTCGTTTGTCCTTGTGTCACTGAACCAACAACCCCTGACGCAGTACAGACGGGCCCACTGACCCAGCCCAGACGGGCCCCCTGACCCAGTACAGACGGGCCCACTGACCCAGCCCAGACGGGCCCACTGACCCAGTACAGACGGGCCCACTGACCCAGCCCAGACGGGCCCACTGACCCAGTACAGACGGGCCCCTGACCCAGCCCAGACGGGCCCCCTGACCCAGCCCAGACGGGCCCACTGACCCAGCCCAGACGGGCCCACTGACCCAGTACAGACGGGCCCCCTGACCCAGCCCAGACGGGCCCCTGACCCAGTACAGACGGGCCCCCTGATCCAGTACAGACGGGCCCCCTGATCCAGTACAGACGGACCCCCTGACCCAGTCCAGACGGACCCACTGACCCAGTACAGACGGGATCTTCTTGTGTTTGACCGTCGCTTGGCAACCGCCGGGGCCCGGCCGACCCCCCCGCCGGCGGCTGCTCCTCACCAACTTCACCTGGGCAGAGCCCGGCGTCTGCGGCCGCTTCTTGTCAGCGTTACTCTCATCTGAAATGACGCATGTAATAAATGTAAACACGTGTAACAGCACGAATAAAGGCATTTATAGTACACAACTCCCGACTCTGCTGCGACACTGACGTCAATGCTGGCCAGATCACACTTTAGACTCGCCTTTAAAATCCTCGTTAAACAGCTCCAGGCCTCTCCTGATCAGCGAGGCTGACATGTCGGTTTAGATGAAATTGCGTTTTTACTCTTTCGATGGAGAGAAAACTCCGATCAGCAACGTGGGGAACTATCAACATCCGGTACACAGTTCCGGTGCAACAGCTGAAACGGTCCGGCTAGAAAACGGACGATGATTGAAGTTCTGTAGTCGATCCGCTTATTCTGCTTCTCCTTAGTATTGTTAATATTATACACACCTCAAGTACATTAAAAATGTTGTTTTGCTGTACTAGATATTTGATTGGACTTAAAATGAATTTTTTCCACAATGCTTTAAATTGCTGAGAGACCAAAACCCTGACGAGACTGATTATTAGACTATTTTAAATAGCGCTCCTGACATAAAGTAGACATACATCTGTGTGGTCTCGAAGGAAATTTAGAAACCATAAATAGCAACGCATATAAACACTTCCCTGTTGGGTGGGTGTGTTGACTGAGTCTGTTTTGCCCTCCTCCATCAACCTTTGGCCCTGACTGCTCCATTAAGTTCAGTAAACTCTGCAGTGCTTCGTCCTCTCCAGAAACAAACATGGCGCTTCGAGCCAAGTCTTTGCTCACGTCTAAATGGCTCGCAGATGCCATGAAGACACAAAGCAAAATGCGCATCTTGGATACTTCTTGGTATTTGCCCAAACTGAGGCGCAACCCCAAGAGTGAGTTCAAGAAGAAGCACATCCCTGGAGCAGCGTTTTTTGACATAGACCAGTGCTGTGACAAGACCTCTCCCCTGGACCACATGCTGCCATCTGAGAAGGTTTTTGCAGACTATGTGGGAAATTTGGGGATAGAGAGCGACACGCACGTGGTGCTGTATGACACAAACCAGCTGGGTGCCTTTTCTGCGCCCCGTGTTTGGTGGATGTTCCGGGTGTTTGGGCACAGCCCGGTCTCGGTGCTGGACGGAGGGCTCAGGAACTGGGAGCTGGAAGGCAGACCAGTGACTAACCAGTACGCCAGACCAACGGCAACGGACTTTAAGGCTTCTCTGAACCGTTCCTGGATAAAAAACTATGAGGACATCCTGGATAACTTGGACACAAAAAGGTTCCAGGTAGTGGATGCCCGTTCAGAGGGCAGGTTCAGAGGACTGGAGCCTGAACCCAGAGATAGTGAGTGATCTACACTGCTGCTTTCTGCTGACTCACAACCAGGAACCAGGAAACGAACCAGAAACAACCATGAACTGTACAATAGCGTGGGAGTGACAGAAATACAAACAATGAAGTTAAAGGAACTTAGTTCCCCCTTTTAAATTCCTGTAACTTTTGTTTAAGGTCTAATTGTACGTGCCTGGTTTTTACTTCAGAAAACAACACACCCTTGACAACCACCCGTTGTCAAGGGTTGTCACATAGAAACAAGCAAGCAAACAAACAAACAAATACACACACACACACACACACAATACTACTGGTTTCAGACTCAGGTTTCTGGAGTTTTCAAATGAACTTTTACTGACTGGAGTGGAGGTTAAGTGGGGGTGCTGGTCTTGTGTTGTTCATAATAAAACTCGTTTATTGTCTCTTGATAAATGGATTGTTTTACTGTAGCAATGTCACAGGTTTATCAGATAAGTAAGTGGGAGGTGATATTTGGTAGTCATGACAGGAATACAGACGCCACCTGTGTGTGACTGATGTGCGACTGTGTTACAGTTCTGATCACAGAGTTACGAAGAGGTAGATTGTGTTGATCAGTTGTCCTATCTTATCCCATTTCCCCCAATCTGGATGTGATACTGTATAACTCTAACAGGCTGCAGCTGGATTGAGGATGCTTTGCTTTTTGTATAGTGTCACTCTGTGTTTCTGCTTTGCTTTTTATTGTACACACAATAAATCAGTGCTGAGTGAATGAATAATGGTATTCTCTCTTTCACCCTGACAGACACAGAACCTGGTCACATCCCCGGCTCCATCAGCATGCCATTCTACTCCTTCCTTTCCAAGTCGGGTCACTTCCTTCCCAAGGAGCAGCTCCAGGCTCTGTTCGCCCAGGCGGGCGTGGACCTCAGCCATCCCGTGTGTGTCCTGTGTGGCTCGGCTGTGACCGCGTGTCACGTGGTGTTGGCGGCAGACGAATGTGGACACCCGGGGCTGTCGGTGTACGACGGAGGGTGGTCAGAGTGGTTCACCCGAGCCCTGCCCGAGCACGTCATATCAGGCGGAAGAGGAAAACATTTGTGATTGGTTCACACTGGCTGGGACTGATGGATGAGACTGGTGCCAGACGAGAAAAGAGAAGGTTTCCCTTTGTCTCTCTTTGATTTCTTTATGGTAAACATAGATCACTTTGGTTTTTCTCCACACATTTTTGTGCATTTGTGAAAAAGATACCTCACAGCAGGGTGCACGCTGGTCTGCACTATCCACGACAGTCATTCAGGAGTGGTTCATTCTAAAAGCTACCTTGAGGTCATCTATATTTCACACTTGAAGATGATTCAGAATCCTTCTTAGAAAATTGGACAGATGCACAATGAGTAACAAGAAACAAGCAAAAAAAAAAAAGCCACATTTAGAAATGAAAGCACTGGAAGAGGAAGTGAAACTGCTTGTTTTCTGCTTATTCCTTTCCAGACCTTTCTGTTCTGCTTCGGTCAAAGGGAAAAAACACCCTGATGATAATCTGATTATTCCTGTTATCTCGGTGCCAGCAGGAGTTCCACTGACTCTCTGTTAGAGTCTGACTTATTCGTTTTTTAAAATTAAAAGTTATTGCTGTCCAGAAGAAGCTTCCACGAGAGGGCAGCAAAGCACCAGAATATTTCTCTCAATTCATTGAATTTTCAGTCATTGTAGTCTCAGGAAAATGCAGCTTTTTATGTCTAGACGTAAACCAGAGCACTGCCAAGGTGCCCTTCCGCAGGATACAGTGAATGTGTATCTCCTTTGTATGTTCCTGTATAAAAAAGTGTAAAAAGGGTGAAATCCCAACTGGGGCTCAATAAAGTATGCCTTTTCTTCTTAAGCAGGACACTGTCTCAACATTGAAGGACAATGTGCAAAACATCAGGTGTGCTTCTGCAGAATAATCAGGATGCGAGAGCGACTGTTTGCCAGTAGAAGTTTCTTTTCTCTAGTTTGGTTAATAGTTCTGGTTCTGTGCTGTGTGTGAAATTAACCTGTGATTCCTTGTGACCATGAAATCTGGGTTTGCTGCATTTTTAATCCTCCAGTAGACTTTTTAAAATCATTAATCTTTCCTTTTGTATTTTTAATTAATGTCAGCTGTTTGTCCCTATATCAGCTAAAAGGTTGTGTTTCTGGATTTGAGGATAACATAACATGGACTTATTTCACAATAATGTGTTCATCAGCCTTTGTGACTTGAAGGTTTCTGGTAAATACTTTACGGAAAGCACGTAAACACTCCATTTCATTACTCTATAAAGTTACCAAGAAACCCCATTTCAGCTACTAAAGCTAAAGCCCTGAAAACAACGAGCAGTCTAGAAAGGGAACGGAAAGAAAAAAAATTGCAAAAGGGATTTCCACTAGCTGCATAACCACAGTTTTGTACATCACTCAGAAACTTGTTTACCACGTCAGATGTGAACTTTGGAGAGGGGAGAGTGTGGGTTTCAGTCTTCTGATGAACAGATTAGTGAATCATACTGAGTGCAATTAACAGAGCTTCACAGAAAGTTAACAGCTAAGGTAAGATCTTCTTAAAATTTGACTTTATGATAATTATGTTTATTGTCAGGAATTACTTTGATAAGAAGTTATGTTGTAGGGAATGTAGCTGTAAAGGTGACAATGCTGCTGTCTTTTAGAGGGACGACAGCCTGGCTTTTCAAATTCAGCTTGAAAATCATGCCAGACTGCTATTTCACTCCAAGTCTGTTGGATTCAACGGGGGTTCTCAGTTAGGTGTGAGTGTGTGTGTGTGTGTGTGTGTGTGTGTGTGTGTGTGTGTGTGTGTGTGTGTGTGTGTGTGTGTGTGTGTGTGTGTGTGTTTGCGTGTGTGTGTCTGCGTGTGTTTGTGTGTATGGTGTGTGTGTGTGTGTGTGTCCTGTGAAGGATCCATGACTGCTGGGATTTCTGTAAGAAACTAAACAGACAAAAAAACATCAACCAACAAACTATTAAAAAGAATGGAAGCTTATTTAAATAATACACATTGGACCATTGTCTCAGCATTAACATACAGAATCAGTCATTTGCCACTGGTGGGAAAAGATGGAAAGGAGAACAGGAAGGGAAACAAAAGGACTTTGTTCACTACAGTTCCCCATAATTACACTAGGATGAAATCAGAATTAAATATTTTCAGATTCAGATTCTTATCCACTTGCTGAATAAAAAGCACCAGACTCAGTCTACCTTTGTGGTTGCAGCTTACTGCCGCTGTCACATGTCCTCATTTTGTAAAAACATGTCCCACATCACCCACGCACCACATGTCTTCACAGGTTTGTTGATTAGGAGATATTTGACATGGAAAGGTATTATGTCAGCACATCTGCAGTAATGTTATTTGTCATACTTAGTACGAAGTTGCCAAATAGTCTGGGGTGAGTCAGCGCCATATCTGAGAAAACTGAGTTTATTTCTCAACAGAAATGTCAGATGAACTCATCAAGTGGTCACACTGATACTGACAAACCACTATCTGAATCACTGGTGACATTATCAATAAAATTACTAGAATCTTCTTGGAGGGAGTGAAACAAAATAAAATGAACATATGTCTTCTGAAGCTGTTGCATATGAAAAGAATGATGAAGAACAAATCTGCAGCTGACACCAAATTTGGGAGCCATCACAGGAGTGGTTCATTAATTCATTATTGCTGTTGTGTGATTCCATTTTACTTCCCATGGTACCTCTTTGGCAGGCTGTTGTTTATTTGTTGGTTTTGGTCAATCATTTGGTGAATGATGCAAATGAGAATGTGCATTACTTTCTCATGGTTTTTTTTTCAATCTTTTGATGATGATTGATCTTTCTGCAGGCTGTGACCTACATACTTTGGGATCTGAGCTATGAACAGAGTGAAGAATACAATCTTGGTTGTGAATGGTTTTATCTTTTTGGAAACAGCAAAATTTTCTGTGAAGAAGTGGTTAGGAAGTGGTTTCAGTGTGCGTCCTTTTGTTGCTGGAATGTAGACTGTGGTTGCCTCTGTGCACGAAACTATATGAAATAGTGTGTGAAGAAGAAAGGAAAAGGAAACAGGGCAAAGAAATGAGCGTATTTCATTTCAGTTAAAATGGGTCGGGGAAAGTCCAAAACAAAGGGGGTGATTAATGTATGTAAAAAGGGTCAGAATTCTGGTTTGGGACACGAACATAATCTTGATTTGAATGACTGAAAGAAGTTCCTCAGTTCTCTTCATTTACTTCTGCATCAATGGTCTGATTTCCTGGTACTTGAAAAGTCCGGCGATTACGTCATCGACAATATCAGCTGCTGATACCAGGCCTGACATCTGCGGTAAAGCAGATGCTAATCTATCTAATCTAATCCAGTAAAAATGATGTCATTTTCGATCCACTATTGTTCTCATTTGATGAACCTACACATCTAGGGTGTACAGAATGGGCCCCACTTTAGCCCTGTTAATGAAAATTCCTTCTTCATATATACAGTTATCAGAAGGTCAATATCTTAATATTAATTATTGGTCATAGAAAATGCATGTCTCTGAAATCAACTTGAAATGGGTGTTTAGTCTCTTGGCATACGAAAGCCTTCCCACAAACAACTTCCAGTCAAACCTTTAAGTGGTTTCACTTGTGGTCTGACAGTGAAGACACCACCTTGGGGTGCTTTCACGATCGCAGCATATTTAAGGGGGACAGGATGGCTCCACTCTAACCCTCAATATATTGTCTTTACATAAGTTCAATGCAGAGTAATGCACAAATGTCCTGATTACTGGCAGGCATTCAGTCAATAATTAAAGGAAACTTATCCTTTTTGATGCTGAGTAGCTGTGTGGATTGATCCTATGTACTGGACATACTTTAGGAAGACACCTTAGCAGACGGGTAGACCACCAAATAGACCAGGGCCAAGAAAGTTTGACTTTAGTTATGTTATGATAAAAGCAGGACATGATGTTAACAGGAAGTGCACCTGTTACGCTAATGGAAGAGTTCTCAGAAAAGAAAAACACTGTGACCTTTAATAAACCACAAAAGCAGGTGTCAACACATCTGGACAGAAAGAGATGAGGCTGAGACCAAGAGACAATGTGCATTTTGTAACATTAACCTCTGCATGGACGTTTTAACATACTGCAATGTACGGAGTGAAGGGTTTAGAGGGGTGGTTTGCAGAACCCCCCCCCCACACACACACACACACACACGTGTAAATATATACTGGGGAAATGAGGAGGTGGAAGGAAGTAAACTGTGCACTATTTAATGGTGCAAGTGAAAAAGTGAATCATCAGCAGCAGAACGCTGAAGTGTGATAACTGCCGTTATAAGCAGTTGGCCTTTTTTTTTGTAATCACACTTATCTGTTGTTGAAATTATCTGAAAAGATCCTGTGGAGTGATCATGGTTTCTTCTCTGTTAGACGTGTAGTCTTTGAGGAAACCCTTTATCGTTTTGGTGTGTTTGATAGGTCAGACTGAATACGAGCAGCACTGAGAGACACTTCCTGAGGAGCACCAGGTAAGGCTGCTTAACATAGAAGAAACATAGAAGAAATATCATTTTAGTTATTGTTGGCAGGTACTTAGTAGTAAGTAGCTTAAGAGGACTTTTAACTATTAAGAAAAAAAATGATTTGACTGTAATTTATAGAGGAAACAAAAAGCTGGATGGAATAAAGGAATTTATTCTATCAATTTCTGTGTTCATGATATATTATATATTATGATATATAATAAGTATATTCCACTATAATACACTACACTTCTCTTTTTTCGTTTAATGTTAATGCATCAGAACTGAATGAAAGTTTTTGGCTAAATTTCAGATGAAGTGAAGACAGAAAGGAGTACTTTTCACCTTGTGTGTGTTTTTTCATTGTTGGGATGAGAAGGAGGAAAGTGTAACCAAACCCAGCTGAACCCAGCAAATCAGTTTGCTGTTTTTTTCCAATGTTTTTTCTTTGAAGATCAATGGAGAAGAAAAAAAAAAGCCACCTTTGGCATCTTCTTCTTCTTCTTCTGCCTTTTGGGTTCATCTTAGCGGAGAATTGCACAGTCTTGCCAGAAAGTGAGAAACGTTTTTATTTTTTTAATTTTAACAATATCACTTGTTTTACTGGATCTTTTTTTAGCTTAATCAAAGCAATACAATCCTGTTGTTCCCATGTTCATCATTTTCTGCAGATCTATCCTGCTATAATGATTACAATGCAACCATCAACTGTGTGTGGAACAGCACATATGAACACCAGGACGATGTGTGCACAATAGCTGCTGAGCGGTCTCACATGTAAGACAAATTGGAGGAGTCTTCTCATTTGAGGGCATGTTTGATCCATGTTAAGGTGATCATTATGGCATTGTTTTACAGTAAAAATAAATACTACAATTCCTGCCAACTGCAGTCTGAGGATCTCTCCAGACCAATGCAGAAGAAGTGCACTCTGCTCTTCAAGAAGTACCGCGTGAGTGTCCCCTGATCATTGGGCTGATCAGGATAGCTTAAAATGTTGGAGGTCTTCTTCAGGCAAAAGTGCGTTGCCTTATACTTACTGGCACCAAGACCTCAGTTTTTAAAATTTTTTTTTTTGCTTGTTGTAGGATATTAAGGCAGAGCTTTGTTATTGTCATTTGCATCCTAAGAAAATATGACAAGTCATCTTAACTTTGTAAAATGTTTCACCAGTTTGTTCAAAAGGATAAGTGGTTCATCAGCATCAACTGTAGTGAGAAACAAGTCCTGAGGGTCCTTTACAAACCATACTGTCACAGTGAGTGCACCTAACATGCTATATCATCCCCACCTACCTATGTCTGAGAGATGGCGACGTCTTGAGAGATGCTATGTTTAATTCTCTAGTAAAACTGAATCGTCCACCGAAACCAGAGCTCAACTTTACGACTATTGTCTGGTTGCCTCAAGTCACCGCGCACAGGAGATTTTCAAAGTACCAAGGCCAGCTGCAACTTAGGCAACAGGATCAACCATGGATGGTACGTATGTATGAATGTGATCTCCCAAACGGTTTTTAACATTTAGTGTTTACTTTACACAATGATACATCTATACAAGACATATCAGCTAGAAAATCTACAGCGACTCCAAAAGAAATGAAATAAGGCTCTATTCTCTGGTTCCATTTTCAGGACACATCTCTTTTCAAAGACTGCCGGTCAGAAAATTTAGATCCCTGTACAATACAGCTGCCTAAAGATCTCATTAAAGGCGAAAAATATGAGGCACGCATTCGAGTGCAACAAACAGAATACAGTTCGACCTGGAGTAACTGGAGCCCCTCCGAGTCGTGGGTGGCAACAGTTGGAAGAGAAAGGCCGCCGACCCCTCCACAACATTCAGGTTGCACTTCCGTTTCTCTTTTTCTCTGAATCAAGTGTGGTTGAAACGGGCAAAGCTTCATTTTAATACATTTAAAAGTATTCAAAAGAGTTTAAAATTGTTTGGTTCTGTTGAATGTCATGGACTTGATTGATGATTTATTTAAAAGGTATTTTATTAACCAAATCAGCAGAGTTAAGCCCAGTGTACTTACATCACCTTTTCATTTGTCAGAGGTTGTGATGGCCAGTTTTGGAACACTTGTGTGTTTGGTATTGTTAGTCTTGATCATCATACTTGGAAGGACAGACAGAACCACCTGGTAAGCCAAAAACAAAGCTTTCTCAATAAACTGGTGTCATTTAATTTCTGATGTGCAGTCTTTTTACATAACATTTTGCATTTTTTCCCCTAAGGATTTATATAGTGAAGCGACTCAGAGGTCCACCTCTACCACACCCAGGGAAGTCCTTTCTGCAGGATGTGGATTTTAAGGTGAGCTAATTACATCATGAGTTGTTCAGTACTAAATTTACAAGGAAAACACAACCATAATGAACAGGAGACGAGTTTCTAACCTGTTCCATCTGCTCTTCCAACAGAATCCGAAGAATTCTTCCTTCTCCAGCGACTGTTTTCATTCATTAATCAAACCAGTAGAAATTGTTCAGGTAGAGGTAAATTCCAGTCCCAGTGCTGTTATGTCCAGAGAGCTGGTGGAGAAGCTGTTCAAAGATGTTCACCCCTCAGATAGCTCCAGCTTCTTCAACCCCATTTACTCTCACCTGTCTCCTCCTCTTCCTCCTGTCCTCCCACTCAATGCAGGGAAACTTGAGGGTGACATGACTTACAGACCAGTTGGTTGTCATAGTGATGACAAAAATGTGGAGCACAATGAGGAGGAGGCAATCCTGAGGTTACTCTCTAATGGAAACTGCAAGGCAACATTTGTTATTTCTGACTATGAGAAGGTTGAGAGGGAAGAGATGGAACGCATAAGGCTCCAGAGTTTAGATTCCGGGGTGTGCTCCGCTGAAGAGGTCAGTCAAGAAAGTCTGGAATCCGACAGCATCATTAAGACTGGTGAGGAAGACACTGATGAGATAGAGGTGGAAGAAGATTTCTTGAAGCTTGTTGGATGTGGAGGGGTTTTAGACAAAGGTTCCATTCAGGTCTGTTCTGGCTATGAGCAAATCCAAAAGATGCCCGAAGACAACTCTGAGCTTCTCAGCATGGACTCAGGTATCAGCAGTGGTTGTGGACCGCTGATGACTCATGAAGACAGCCTGACTGAGGACGATGATGAGAGTAAATCTGATGAAAGAGTGCTCCTCCTGTGTTCTCCTCATACCCCTGTGTTACAGTGCTCCTTGTCAGCTTTACCATCATTGCCTCTGAACCTCCCAGCAGGAGATTTGGGTGGATCTGGTGAAAGACTTCTCTGATGTCACCGGGCAGGAAAGTCAGTGGGATAGAGCCCTCTGCTGATGAATATTTACCACGTGAACAGCTACACCCCATAGCGACATATTTACAACATGAAAAACTCATTTGGTCCTCACTGCACAAATATGTCGAATGCCCAGTGTTCAAATCCAAGTGTTTTTTTAATATATATGGTTGCACTGTTATTAATGTCTATTAATGTTTAGCCACTTATTTAAATTTGAAAATAAAAAGAAGATTATACAATAGTGCACAGACAGACTATATGGGCAACAGTTGACCATTAAACCAGCTAAAACTGTAATGATATTATTTTCAAATATACACGTGCTTCCCACATTTCCATGTTTTTTGAGGGTTTCGGTGGGAAGTTTTGCCCATCAAGACACCGGCTGAGACGAGGTCAGCCAGGTTTGTTTCTGGAAGCCCCTGCCAGAGACTTTGTGTTTACACCATTGCCAGAGGATGTTCACAATGCTTTGGCTCTGGATGCAAAGTGCAGGAAAGTGTTGGTGACTAACCCTCTTAGATTAACAAAGTCACATATGCCAATACATAATCCCACACAGATGACTGTTGAGAATCCATAGGTGTGACATCACTCAGATCCTCAGATTTAGCTGCTCTGCATCACAAATGATAGAAAGAACTAAATAAATTGTTAATGTTTGGAGAACAAATACTTTTGTCTATATTGTGAACGTGTGAATGCTGAAAGCTGAAAGTAGTACATGTTATGCTCTAATAAGCTGTGTTGTCATAAGCTCTTTTCCACTGTGCAGACCAGGCAGCTAGCCATAAAATAAATACAAATGTATAAAAATATTGTTTTTTTTCTGTCGTATATTTAATACATGTTGTATTTAAACTTTTTTTTAAACTTTACTTTTTTTCATGTAACAGTTTACAACATGTAACATGTTACTCAGATGTGCTGTATGTAAATGTATTTGTGGATGCATGCAGAGTTATTTTGAAATAAATCTTACAAAGCTGCACCCCGGGCTCACGGCCCTGTGAGACTCCTTGTTTGCACGGGAAGTGAAATGAAGTCTAAAAGGTGCACGTTGCTGGCCTGACGCTGCTTCATTCCCCTTAGGTTTCCTGTTATGTGGGAGATGTTGCTAGGTGAGGACTCACCACATCACCTGTAACCAGTGGACTGGCTGCTGCTTTCACATCAGCAAACAAAAACAATGTATCGGTGTTTCCAGGTTGATTCCACAATCCAGAGATTAGCTGTCCTCAGTGATGTGCACATCCAAACAAGGCTTTGGGAAATATTGACTGGCCTTTTTCTACCTTTGGACCTACAAACAGAGGGAGCCCTGTCATCTTCCTGTTGGAGAAACATGGCAGGCTATGCAGAATAAAAACACATTAAGACAAACTTTAGACATCAGGGAGTCTCCATGGACTGTAAGATGCTTTCTCAATCCGGCAGAAGATGAGGAGTGAGACGATGGCGCTTGGACACGGCTCTAAGAGGTCGCTTTCATGTGACCAGGTGGTCGCTCCTTCACCTTTGAACAATGAGGTCAGTAACTGCACACTGTCATTGCTTGATATATTTAGATTAATACACCCAAAAGGTGCAAGGTGCATACAAAGAATCTGGCTTTTTTTAAGCCTTTTTGTTTGAATTGATTGTTCTGGTTGTTAAATAAATTATTATTATTATTTTTTAAAACTTGAATTATATTCTCAAAACTGGAGAAGCCAGCTAGTGTAGACACAAGAATAACATTTAATAAAAAAAGATTAAGTACATAACTTAACTTTTTATATATATATAACTTTCCATTGAAGTATTCTGAATCGAAACCACTTCCTGTTTTGAGTTAAATAAATTTAGATTGACAGATTTACGTGAGGTAAAAGTGACACTGCAAATAACTGATTTCGTCATCATCAGAGGTTTTATGAACAGAGATGTGGATTAATAAAGCATGCACAGTTAAGGGAAATGTAATTAATTTGAATAAGAAGTTCTTAATGAAGCATGCATAGAAATGATGAAATACAAGGTTTGCTCCATTGGTGATCTTGTTTTGTGGGCATAGATTCATTTGGGATCCAAACAGAAAAACTAAATAACCTATAGCAAAGCAGAATCCTGTGGGAAATGTTGTTGGGTGCATCGAATGCCCTCATGATTTCTCACTAGGAAAAAAGATAGGGTAGAGACTGGAAATGTCTCCTGTAAACAGGTAGGAGCTTCTCTACAAGCACTGGCTCCTCCCACCAGGAAGACGCGGTCCTGCACGTATCTCCTGGTCGTCTTCCTCATCATACTCGTCATCCTCGTAATCACAGGGGCTGCTCTGGCCTGGTACTTCCTGGGTAAGGTCTTGTATCTTAATTCAGCCTTAAAAAGTCTAGTCAGACAAGAGGCTTTAAATGTTATTCACAACTTCTGGGTCAAAATCTGAAGGAGGGTGCAGGATGCCGACATGTGCTTTAGTAACATTTGGCTCTTCCAGCACCAAAACATTATTTCACCTCACAGGGTTTATATATATATTTTTTCTTTGACAGACTACAGTGTTTGGGTGTTGGAGCCTCGTGTCCAGCAACAGTACATCGTCTACCTGTCAATTCTCAACAAGAACTTCTCTGCAGACCTGTCCTCTCATACCAGCCCCATATTCAAGAGGGAGGCCAAGGGAGTGCAGAACATGGTGGCCATAAAGACAGACTGACAAACAAAGCCAAACAGTAAAAAAGACCGTGAAAATGTTCTTGGTGATGCCTTTGTTTTTTTTCAGGTAGAGAAAGTAATGAGGAGTTCAAGTCTCTCTCGATATTTTAACTACACCGCCGTTTTCGCATTTGGGTATGTGGACCTAAGTGCATTAATTTATGTCTTATTCATTCAATATGAATGATTAGGTTCATATTCATTCAAACCCCAACATACGATATGAGCTTCTGTGCTCTGTATTTGGCTTCATTGCTGCAGGCAGGGCAGTGTCGTGGCTCACCTCTGGTTGGTGATGTCGGTGCCAAGCAGCCATGTTGGGACAGTCACAGTGGAGAAGGTGAGCAGGAGTCTGCAGAAAGGTCTGAGGAGATACACAGGATCAAACAAGGAGATGGCCTCCCTCAGTGGATACGTCTTCCACCTCCCCTCGCTGTCTGTCACTGGTGAGAGCAAGACAGGAAAATACAGGTTGTCGTGCATCAGAAAATGTTTCTTTGTTCATTTCTTTTTTGCTCTGCTCCCTACAGAAACCAATTCCAAAGTTATAGAACTTTTAAAAGCCTCATTTGGTATCACACCTTCTATTCATTGCTTGTGCTGAATGTCTTAATTAATTCATTTTGATTTTGCAGTAATTTGCACAGGAATTTTGGTGCCTTTCAAATGCAACAAGTCTCAAATTATCGATCTACTTTGTAAATTATTGTTACATGAAGTAAAACTGGCTTTAATGCAAGCATGTATTAGATGACGTGTGAAGATGACATGTGAACGTATATCTAATTTTTTTCCGGTCTGCAGACTGTTACCGCTACCAGAGAGTATTGTCCAGCAGCCCTGATGCTCTTCGTGGCCCTGACACGCAGCGTTCTACCTGCATGTGGCACCTGCAGGCGGACCCCGGCACCCAGCTGGAGCTCCACATAGAGTGGCTGCTCCCAGAGTGCCGAGACAGACTTTTGGTTTACAATTCCCTCACCCCGACTGACACACACCTCGTCACGTCGTGAGTCACCACATTCCACTTGTTAGAATGAAAATTTGGCATTATTCTTGAAAGGTTCTGCCTGTTCCTGCAGCGTGTACGGATGCAGCAGGCATGAGCGTGTGGTGCGTGTTCTGTCTTCAGCGGAGATGATGACGGTGGTTTGGAAACAGGGTCTCTACAATTACAAGGACCCCTTCTCTCTGTCTGCACAGGCCTGGGAACACCAGGGTGAGACAAGCAGAATGTGGAATTTAGATTTTTTTTTTTCAAATGAGAAATGACAACAACTACTGTTATTAATGAAAATGAAAATTATACAATTGGGTCATAATCAGTTTAAAATAATTTAAACACCCTGGTAAACAAGGCTTCATCATCCAGGAGCGCATGTGTTTGACTGCAATTTTTGAGCACATTGAGTATTTAGGCTACAAAGGAGAACAGGTCATACATCCTGTGCTAAACATAAAAACACTAATCGCAAATGTCTCAAACCAAAAAAAAAAAGTGCTAAAACCCGCAGCTAAGCGATAAACATTGCTGTCACTATTTATAGTCAGTTATCTGAACATTCCATTACCTTTGCTACCATTTTAACTGTTAAAAAAAATCCCCTTTTTTTGTAGCAGCACAAATGTTTCCACTCAGCCCTTTGCTCAGCATTTGCAGCTTTAACTGGATTCAAATGTCATGCAGCATAATAAGAAAAATAATAATTAAAAAAACTTGCAGTTGTTTTTATGAGATATGTTATCTCATTTTTATTTTTTTATGGCTGAATTAAGCAATTAATCTGTGTTTACCTTTTGTCTTTTAACTGTTCAGACTGTAACTCTACTATTGATCTAAGGGCAGCCTTGGGGGTGCAGGGGACACTGAGGACACCCTTCTTCCCCAGCTACTACCCCCCTGACACTAACTGTACCTGGACTTTTAATGTAATGCCGTCTCTTCATCCATGCGGCGAGTGTTTGATAATCCATGTTTCCACACACCTGCACTGTTCTTTATGGTGTGGTTTCAGGTGCCCATGGTGGGATTGGGTTTATCTCTGGAATTTGAGGGCTACGAGTTGAGCAGAGCTGGCTACCAGCAGGCCTGCACACAGGGGCAGTGGATCATCCATAACCGCCGGTAAGATAACTGCGGCCCTGACGGTAAGGTCATCGGATCATCCTACAAGAGACAAAATAGATTACTTTTCTCAGATTTGATCTTTTCCAGACACCCACCAGCTCATCATTATGAATACCCTGGGGATGATGTGATAAGGTAGCCTAGTAACGGTCAAAAAAAGTCAGGGAAAAATGTAAGATCATTCTCTCTCAACAGGTCTGACATACACAGATAAGAGACATAGGGTG
The DNA here is from genome assembly GCA_911728415.1 of Lagocephalus sceleratus. Classification (NCBI taxonomy): domain Eukaryota; kingdom Metazoa; phylum Chordata; class Actinopteri; order Tetraodontiformes; family Tetraodontidae; genus Lagocephalus; species Lagocephalus sceleratus. Next base: position 15,483,048 of record CAJVRN010000232.1, read on the forward strand.
TGTGTTGAAATAATTTATTTTTATTTAACACCTGTTTTGCTGTAGCTGTCTGTGTTTTTTATAAAAACCTTCCAAAACCAAATCCAGAGAAACCAAATTACAGCCGTGCAGTACGCGTTGTTGAACAACAGGGGGCAGAAGCGCGTCATGTGGATAGACAGTTCTGTCATTGTCTTGTCTGTATTTTCCTGCCCCCCCCAGACTGTGCGGTACAAGGGGTCTTCAGCCATACACTGAACGCCTCTTCCTGCTCTCCAACACCACCACTGTTGTCATGACATCTGAGGTATCCCTCACAGGGCCAGGCCTACAGCTCCACTACACAGTCTTCAACCTCTCAGACCGTAAGCTGGAAGCAAGAGACTTGAAGAGTCTCAGAAATGAGAATAAACTCCTCTGCAGTGATCTGATGTTTAAACAGAGTGCATATGTCCTTGGGTTTTGTGTTATAGCATGCCCTGGGCAATTTTTATGCACCACCAATGGACTGTGTGTTTCTGCTTGTGACGGAATCAAGGACTGTCCAAATGGTCTCGATGAGAGGAACTGTGGTATTTATCACTTCAATTATTTTGTCTTCTTTTTAAAATGTCATTAAATTAAACATTCATACATGTTTGGAAGTAAATGAGCTGTTACTTTAAATAAGAGAAAAAATGATAAGGAGCTTTTGTTAAGCCAGACTAAGCCCATTAATGCCAATTCACTGCAGAATAATCACAATTTCAAAAATATCCAAGTCTCAAGATGAGAAACCACTGATGTAGCGTTCATGTGAAAGTGAACTGCAGGTGCCCTGTGTGTGTTTCAGTGTGTGTGGCACAGTTCCAGTGTCTGGAGGACAGCGAGTGTGTGGACTATTACAAGGTGTGTGACCACCATCCAGACTGCTCTGAGGCCTCAGATGAGATGAACTGCACAGCTGGTGACACATCTTCATTTTAACCTCAGTTTCAAAGTATTGAGCTAAATTAAGCAGCACTCAGTTGTCTTTCTCTTTGATTATAACATCCATTTATCACAATCAGCATGTTTTATCTTTATCTAATTTCCAAATGCATTCCAAATGCATATTATTATGTGTGGTAGGTAGGATGCACATCAAACACTCCATAATCTTGATGAAGGAGGATGTTAGAAAAGGCTATCCAATGTTCCTCACTTCCAGGGAGTCATGCTGTGCTGTCATGCTTGATAAACTTTGTCCACATGTCTGTACGTGTGTGTGTGTGTGCACGTGTTTAGGTGTGGAGTGTACAGATATGACCTACATGTGTGTTGATGGAACGTGTCTAAAGAAGCCAAATCCTGAGTGTGATTTTGTGACTGACTGTCCTGATGCTTCTGATGAGAAACAATGTGGTGAGCACAAAAATAAAATGCTGGATTTTCACTATAACACAGTTTATGTGTGTTTCCTTGATCGATTGATCTCAGGATAATTCCTGCTATCCAGCTGAAATAGAGCATTAAAGCAGTAAAAAGTCATCAATACTGTGTGTTTAATGTGTGTTACAGATTGTGGCCTGAGGCAGTTCTCCAGTCGCATTGTGGGCGGGACCAATGCCACAGAGGGGGAGTGGCCGTGGCAGGCCAGCCTACAGGTCCGGGGCACTCACATCTGTGGGGGTGCGCTGATATCCAGCCAGTGGGTGGTGTCTGCTGCCCATTGTTTCTATGACGACCGGTACGGGCAGGAAGAGAGCGGAGGAAGTGGTGAAGTTTCAGTGGAAGTTTCAGTGAAAAACAAAATAATTCAAGGAAGTGCAAGTCAAAAGCGTTGTCACAGTGATTGCTCATGCGATCTTCTTCCAAACAGCATAACTTTTGTTTGTTGAGGAACACAATGAAGATACATAGAAGCGTTTTTACCGCTCATTCAGAAGCTCTCTGTCCCTTTGCAGTTTGTACTCCCCTTCAATGTGGACAGTCTACCTTGGGAAGCTCATGCTAAACCGCGGCAGCCCCACCGAAGAGGTGGCTCGAGTTCAGCGAATCCACCTTCATCACTACTATGATGATGACACCCACGACTACGACCTGGCTCTGCTGAAGCTGGACCGGCCTGCTGCGGCGGTGCTGGCTGGACATGCTCGGCCAGCTTGCCTGCCTCCGCCCACTCACCAGCTGGAGCCGGACCTTCTCTGCTGGGTCACCGGCTGGGGATCTCTACAAGAAGGAGGTGCGAATCGAGACAAAGGGACGAAATATCAAAATCATAGGTAACATTTTTGGAATGAGTCAGCACAGACTCAAGTCAGCAGACTGAAAGTCTCCACACTCACGATGTGTCGAAAAAAACAACAACAATCTTTGGATGATCTCTTGTTCCAAATACTCAATCCATCCATCCATCCATCCATCTTCTACCGCTTGTTCCTCCACTGAGGGTCGCGGGGGGACTGGAGCCTATCCCAGAGCAATGGGCGGAGGTAGGGTACACCCTGGACTGGTCACCAGCCAATCGCAGGGCCAAATGCTCAATCCCTGTTTAGAAATGCAAAGTGAGCATGCTACACCAATTTCTTGTGGGTTTGTACAGTGGTGTTGAAACAATCCCTCTTCAAGTTTAGAGGTCACTTTGATGTGACAAATAAGAACAGGATATCTGGACTTTTTTCAGCTTCATGCTGTTATCTTTTTATCTCATTTTAGAACTTCAATTCCAAAAATCAAAATCATGGGTAACATTTTGGGAATGAGTCAGCACTTGTGGGGTACTGCGCTCTGCAGGGGGTGCCCAGATTTGAACTGGGGGCCTCTTGATCTGCAGCAGACTGAAAGTCTCCACACTCACAGGCAGGATGTGTCGAAAAAAACAACAACAATCTTCGGATGATCTCTTGTTCCAAATAGTCAATCCCTGTTTAGAAAAGCAAAGTGAGCATGCTACACCAATTTCTTGTGGGTTTGTGCCGCCGTGTTGGAACGATCCCTCTTCAAGTTTAGAGGTCTCTTCGATGTGACAAATAAGAACAGGATATCTGGACTTTTTTCAGGTTCATGCCGTTATCTTTTTATCTCCTACACAGTCTCACCTGTTTGCCTCCTTAGGTAAGGCCAGTAATGTCCTTCAGAAGGTGGATGTCCGTCTGGTGAGCGAGGAAGCCTGCATCCGCTCCTACGGCCACCTGGTCACTCCCAGAATGCTCTGTGCTGGTTACCGCAGTGGAGAGAAGGATGCCTGTCAGGTACACCAAAGTCAACCTACTTTACATGTTCTGTTTGATGTTAGGTGACAAACATTACGTGTTCCTCTTAGGGAGACTCGGGAGGTCCCCTGGTTTGCCAGGAGCCATCAGGCCGCTGGTTCCTCGCCGGGGTGGTCAGCTGGGGCAGAGGCTGTGGCCGTCCAGACTACTATGGTGTCTACACCCGCATCACCAGACTCACAGGGTGGATCAAACAGGTGATCAGCAGCCCCTGAGGATCACTGTGGAACATTAACCGCATTTCTGGTGGAGAACCATGGAAGACCTCATTCATAATCCCTCAGTGCAAACCTTTAATTGCACTATTGCACTCTGAAAAAGCCAGAGAACTGAGCTCAGAGTTTAGCTCTTGTAACAGCTGCTCCTCTTTTGTCATAAAGTTTGCAGTTTCAGTTTCATAAAGTTTGCAGCTTCTTCATTTGTGATTGGAAGTGAGATTTTGAGGGTTTTTTTGTATTAAAGACGTTTGTCTGTCTCAACCTGCTCATAAACGTGCTTAATAACAGCAGTGGGCTTGAGGTTGGATTAAAAAAGTTGTAGATGTGTAATAGGAGGATGTATCATTTGCTCTGAAGCCCACCAAAAGGGGATGAACCTTCTTTTGTGTTTACGTATCTCTCATGGTGTCCATCTTCCACGTCTGTCTGTAATCCATCATCCTGAAAACTCTGAGGCAGTCTCACTGTTTGAAGTGTTTGTTCTACAGTGTTAAATGGATCATGTTGTACTCCACAATTCAAAGAAAAATATTCAGGGAGACACTGTTTATATTCAGCTGTCTGTTCATTATTTACCAACCTAAGAACCAATATCTATATTTACAAGTGAGACCCAAACCATGCGGTGGACGTGAGCCAGGTGGAAAAAGCAGCCTCAGCGTGGGACGTTGGTTCAGTTATGGACGGCAGCCATCACGCTGCTCTTATGTTTTACTGAGACTGAATCAGGACAGATGGAGCTGGTTTTATCCTAGTCAGGTGGGACAGCTCCTAAAGCAAGCAGACAATATTTACATGACATCAGGAGAGAGGGAGTAAATACAAAAAAAAAACATTTTAGGTGTAGTTTCCACAGGGGACGTTTTAAAAGTAACCAAACTGACCTCAACATCTGGACACAAATACTCAATGGAGCTCCAGCCCTAAAATATAGTTTAAGGATGGACTGTTTCCTTCAGCCAGAGGTGTTGACTGTTTTTCTCAGTGCATTGCTGCCATCTGTAGACGGTTGAGGACATGACACCTTTACTGTAAGAGATTTTCCTATATGACTAATTATCTTTAGATGGATGGATGCAAGACTACTAATGTCATAAGTGAGCACTTGTGGGGTACTGTGTTCTGCAGGGGGTGCCCAGATTTGAACTGGGGGCCTCTTGATCTGCAGTCAAATGCTCTACCACTGAGCTACACCCCCATGGAGAGAGAGGCGATGTGGACAGTTTTATCAGTTTCAGACTCAAGTCAGCAGACTGAAAGTCTCCACACTCACGATGTGACGAAAAAAACAACAACAATCTTTGGATGATCTCTTGTTCCAAATACTCAATCCATCCATCCATCCATCCATCTTCTACCGCTTGTTCCTCCACTGAGGGTCGCGGGGGGACTGGAGCCTATCCCAGAGCAATGGGCGGAGGTAGGGTACACCCTGGACTGGTCACCAACCAATCGCAGGGCCAAATAGTCAACCCCTGTTTAGAAATGCAAAGTGAGCATGCTACACCAATTTCTTGTGGGTTTGTACAGCGGTGTTGAAACAATCCCTCTTCAAGTTTAGAGGTCACTTTGATGTGACAAATAAGAACAGGATATCTGGACTTTATTCAGCTTCATCCTGTTATCTTTTTATCTCATTTTAGAACTTCAATTCCAAAAATCAAAATCATGGGTAACATTTTGGGAATGAGTCAGCACTTGTGGGGTACCGTGTTCCGCAGGGGGTGCCCAGATTTGAACTGGGGGCCTCTTGATCTGCAGTGAAATGCTCTACCACTGAGCTACACCCCCGTGGAGAGAGAGGCTCACAGGCAGGATGTGTCGAAAAAAACAACAACAATATTCGGATGATCTCTTGTTCCAAATAGTCAATCCCTGTTTAGAAATGCAAGTGTCCGTGCCAAGTATGAAAACACCCCAAGACAGCATTTAACAGGCTCTCTGACCCCAGAACCTCCACCAGTGAGGCTTCCTTCACACAAATCTAGGCTCCCCGCCATCTGTAAACAACACAAAACCGCTTTAAAGACATTTTTAACAGCTTTACTCTAGTTTCCTCAAATTTGGCATGAAGTGGTCCAGAAAACAGCAGGAAAGCAACTAACCAGTTACTAATCCCAGATGCTGATAAGGTTTCAATAGTACTTTGCAAAATACTGCAAAAATTCTGACTTTGTACACAAGAACAATAGTCTGGTAAAATAAAAAAAACTGAGCCAAATCAAATCATTAATTGAAAAACAGCTGGTAGACTGTGGAGTGATGTTGGACATCTCTGCTAAACTGGCAGCTGTGAAAACACGGTGATGGGCTGGTCTGCTCTCTCTATAGTCAAAAACATGTTTTACATCTCCCCATGGCTCCCCTGGGCTCCTGTTCCCCTCCTTCCTCACAGTGATGGGCTATGCAGCTGAGAACTGTGTGTTTTCCTTGTGGTTTAGATTTATCTTGGGAGTCGTGGTTACATGGAGAGAGGGGGAGGACACGGGAGGAGGGTGGTGAGTGTGTGTTTATGTGTGCGTGTGTGTGTATTAGTGAGAGTTTGTGTGCATCCAGCAGGAAAGACACATGCAACAACTCCAGACGTACAGAGAGAGGTTGACAACAAACTGATAATAATTGTAAAATGTGCTTTCCAGTTTGAGAGATGCTCTTTTCCAAAAGCTTCGACAACTTTATGGTTCCTGCATTAAAGGGTTACAACAGGGGAAGGCACTTAAAATAGAGTACTTTAAACATACAGAACTATTAACAATGTTGTTAAAAGCTGACATCACATCTGTAAATCCATCTTCTGAGGATTAAGGAGAGTTATGATAATATGGGGGTTTCACCTCCATTAACAGGTATATTGTAAAGGCCGGGATTCATTTATGCTGCTGGAAAATCTTCAAAAGATGTTTTAACCTTTTGAAAAAGGTGAAAGAAACTGTTGCTACAGCAACAAAAACAAGAGCATTTAACCATGTATAAATAAACCAATGTTACCCACATTTACACACTAAAGAAAGAAACTCTTTTTGTCGCTTCCACCAAACTGTAAATCTGCTAACTTCAAAGGTTTTAAGGCCCTTTTCTGTCCTTGATTTTGTGCTTGAGTCAAATAGTAGTTGAAATAGTACACGACTTGGATCTAAATACTTCTATTTTATGTAGATCATGTCGTCATTGCTAATTTCAGCCCAAGAGACGAAAGGAGGGAAGAAGGAGGGGAAAACAGGATATAACCAGTTTAATATGAGTGTGCGTGATGGGTCAAGAAGTGGAAAATTGCATGTCTGAAATATGAACAGCAGCAAAAAGAAGAAATCAAATGACAATAATGTTTTTTCCCCCTCATTTCCCCTCATGCATGTGTGCCAGGGCGTGGCCTGCCCTCCCCACTGGTACCAGCTGGAGGTACCACCTTAATTGGTGGGCGGGGGAGAAAAGGTTTATATGAGGCACTGCCTCCAGCTGGCTTGAGTCGTTTTCTCCTTCGACGAAGGTACGGCGTGGTGCCGGTGGCTCGGCTTCGCGAAGGTGGGCTGCTGCGGCGTGGTTGAGCTGATCTGGGCTGTTTGCCCAACCGACCCTGCTCCCCTGAACGAGCATGCTGTCTGGCAGCGCCAAGGTAAAAGCGAGGCATGCTAATGCATATTTTCTCTGGTGGTCACGACTTAAAGTGCAACAGTGCTTGAACATGTGCTTGCTGCTTGTCACAGAAGGTTGGTGCTTCCTCGCCGTCCTTCTGTCCAGAGCGCTTTGCCGTAAGGGCACAAGCGCTAGGTTGCACTGGGCAGGTAAGGCACAGCAAGGCACGTCACTGACTCCCCCACTCACCCAGCTGGTAAACCAATGGTAATGGGGCTGTTCTCGCTGCAGTTGGCTGGTGCCAGTGGGTCACGTTGCCCCAGCGGGAACCCCTCACGGAGTGGGGACGCCACCAAATACAGTCGGTACAGACCACCTCGCTTACTGGACCCACTGCTGCTTTGGCTCAGTCCTTTAGTTCAGGACTCTCCCCTGTTCGCTCTCTTTCTCGTTCTCTCCCCTATATCTCGTTATCCCCCTCTTTACTCTTCCTAGGTTTTGTTTCTTGTCATTTCTTGTTTGATGTGTTTTTTTAGACTATCTGGTCAGTTTATTTGCCTGTCTGTGTGAGGGGTGTGTGTGTGCTCGTCGTGTCTAATTGTTACCACTGGAAATTGTACCTTTTCTTTGTGGACAGGTGCTGTGGGCCACGGCGGGGACCCAACTCCTGGTGGAGGGCATTTTCATCACACCCCTCGTGTGTGGATTTGGTGCAGTGGCACGGGTGTTTTTGGTTTATCTCTCCAATTTAGTTTTACCTGCCGGTGGGGCCCCAGCTCTGTCCACCACTCTTGTTAATTTAACTTTTGTGCAGTTGAGTTAATCCTTTGTTGAATAGTGGATTTAATAATAAAATTGTAGCACGTAACCCTCAATCCTGTCTCTGCCTCTGTGGTGAAAACGTATCTGCGTGTGCATCATGGGTTGATTGTTCATTGCTTAATTCCTGGGGTGAAATTCCCCAGGTGGCGTCAACTGTTCCACCTTGCCTCTCGCCACACATGCGCTGGTGTTTATGATGATGTTTTTGTCTATCAGTGAAATGTTTATTTGCCTCTGGTGGATACAAATGTAGCAGCTGTTGGAATAAAATGGAGATTCAGTACTACTGCACAGAGGGTACTGGCTCAGGGGAGGGCTTTTAGTAAAGTCTCCCTTCATGCGAGGGTATCCCTGACAAGACTGGCTCGTATTTTTAGCTCACAGCCCCCTGGAGGACCACCGCCCACCTCACACTCACCCTGCTGCACTGATACACTTCACCCAACAGCTCTCTTAAATGAAATAAACAGGAGGAAAACAGGGTAAATGGGCAGCCTGGAAAGACGCCGCTCACCCCCGAGTTTCCCATGCTAAACAAGATGCACAGTTCGCCCATGCGGAAGAGATAAGCAGAAAGGGTTGATATAATCTGACTGAGCTGCAGCAACAGCGGCGATAGCTGGAGGCAGGAAGCATGCTCGGACACATTCCAGGTTCAAGAATATACAGAAAGGGAGGTGGACATCCCACACATTTGCTTCATTTTCCAGGATGCGTAATAAACACTAGCTAAAACTTTAACATCTCACGAGCATGTTGGCATAAAGTCAAAGATGTTAATGTGTAGGGTGCTTGGTGTAGATATTTATATACGCCTCAAGGAAAACTAATAGATGAATAGATGATCAGGAATTCAGCAGGGAAGCTGATGCAGGCCAACAGAACCTCTAGAGTTGAGAGAAGAGTATGTCCTGGTTATGTGTGGTGAGGACAGTAGGCGCCTTTGTTTCATTACCCTGGTTAACCACAAACTTCAGCAAATGTGCTGGATTTAAGTATTTAAATCCCAACATCTGTCCCTCACATCTGTCACCACCTATAATTAGCCTGCACTTCCTCTGTGTCTAAACACACATGTGCCCCACTAACATTTATCAGCCGAAGTTCACTTCATATTCAAAACATTTCCTGGTGTTCACCGTACAAGTGCATTCATAATATCCTACTCATAATAGTCGCTCCAAACTGACACTTTCAGACATTTTTTACAGCCTGGAATAACTTTTCCTACATGAGTGTCACTACTGGTTGGTGTTAGGAGACAGATGTCATCACTTTCATTGTTCAGGAACTACTCAGGAACTACTGAAATGACCTCTGACCTGTGGAGAATCAGGGCTTTAGGGCCTCATTGCACTTAAACATAGGCTCATATTTGTAATTTGCTCCATTCCTTCTTCCTAAAGATTTTAGGGCGCTATAAAACATTCTGAGTGATTTATGTTTCCAGAGAGTGCTGTAGCTGAAACTAAGTGACAGATTTCAAGCTTAACAACTGATTGCAGAAAGTCTCTAGGACCGATGACATGTCTAAAACACCGCGTGTTCATTCATGTGAGTCTCTCTAACTGAAACCTGCTGTTCTCACTGCTGGAATGACAGGTGTAACACTATGCACATCATTACGAGCTTGACCTAACACTGCTGTAAAGCTAGGCAGCTGATGGTCAATTCAGGTCAAGACTGATGAACCGAGGCTTAACCAAAAATATTAGTGGTGTGTGAGGTCAGGTCAGACAGAGAGATTAAAGCAGAGATTTGTCAGTCTGGTTCCAGATGAGTGGAACATGTTTGGGGACTTTAAGCTGCTTGGAGAGGTGCAGCTGCTAACAAGGGGCTGCTGCGTAATTAACTGTTTTCACCATCAGAGCCATCCTTTATATACACCAACCAATTAGACGGCTCCAGACCGAGACCAAAGGAGCGCTCCAGTTAGACTCTTAACAACTGGAATCCCACAGTATATCATCGGCAGGGTTTGACGAGGTTCTTTTACATCTGGTTATTGTCATGAAAGATAATGAGGATGTTGAACTGGTGTAACTGGGCAAGTTCCATTCAGCCTGACTGATGCTTTGCTTTTGCCACGTCAGCAAATGCAAGGTTGATTTTTACATTACCAAGAGTGGCCACGACACCAAAGAGAGAAGTTCAGACGCTCGTCCATCAGGGCTCAAGTTTTAACTCCAGTTGGCTCAGTGGCTCGATGGTAGATGGAGACTCCCAGATGTCTGGCTGCTTGTACTGGTACATCTGGAAAAAAGCAGAACAATGTGGAGGATTGTTACTTTAAGCTAAAAGGAACACAATCTGAACTGTCAACAGTAAGTTATTATATAAGGTCCTACAACTGTATTTTTCCCCAACAACATTAGAAAAGCTTGAACTGTTGCATTGAGGCTGAATTTTCATGCATAATGTTGTGTACAGGAACAGATTGGCAAGGAAGGCATGTCCTACTTTGGTCAAGCCAAATTCCGCTGACTCTAAGACGTAATGCAGCCCAGTTAATTTGGACTTTCAGAACTGGAACGCTGTGGGGACGAACTACAGGATCTGCAACTGCTCAGAATGTGACTCACGGACACAATTAAGTAAAATGTGGATAGAAAGCGGGAGATTGAGGGATGGCTGACCTCAATTTGTGTTTGGATGAAAATTTCCTGTTCTATGTTTAGGTCTCCGGGGGCTCAGCAGACCTGACTCAGAGGTGACGGCTTGGGAACACCATTCACACCCTTAGCTTTAAATCTAAGGGTGGAGATCAAAGTGGGAAATGAGGTTATAAGTGTCTGGGAATGAAAGAAAGTCAATGTAAAGGGCCCACTAAGACAGCTGTGCAAGACTGTGTGTATGTGTGTGTGCTGGGGCCACAGAGGGAGGGAGGATAGAGCAGAGAGTCAGTTTGCTCCTCAGTAGTTCCTCCTCTCCCAGACTGATACCACAAGTCGCCTTTTGTCCTCATCTGCTGTGGAGAAACCGCATCAGGTAAGAAAAACCACCGGGCACCCACCCTCCCCGACACCACATGTCAACAACGTCTTCGCGTAATTACGCAGCGTAATTCTCAGAGATACCAAAGAGAGGGAGAGAGTTTGTGGAGAAGCCGGTGTGCGCAGACATGCGGGAGTAAAAAGTATTGAATCCGCTAACTCAGCAGGTTGTCTTTAAAAAAAAAAAAAAAAGTTACTGCCGATAGTGACGTGCACGACCGCAGATTTAATAAGTAGATTCTCTCCTTTCTCTGCGAGCTAAACTGATGTTTTGGCGACTGTAGACGTGGCTGCTGACATTCACCCATTACGGGCGTTGTGGTTCGTTTTAAGGAGCGTGTGCGTGTGCGTGCATGCGTGTGTTGGTCGGTGTGAACAACAGCACGACCACGTGTGCAGCTCTGACGGGGTCGAGGTTTTTGGGGTGAGGAGGGGTCAAGGTCGGTGTGGTAACGGCATGTGATACAGTAAACTCACTCGCTGTCGGCAAGAACGTGTCAGGATATGTAAGGTTTTCTGCAGGTTCTGGAGCAGGAGGACTTTTCCTAGCAGCAGTTATGGAAGACAAATGTAATGTAAATCTCGAGACATTTTAGGGTTTATTTGAAGGTGGTAAAATGTAATAAAGGACTTTTCAGCACAAACGCATTACACAACTTAACGTTTAGAACTCAACTAAAGTGCCATCTTGCCTGCTGTTTTATTATCCATACAGCTGCACAGTGTAAAGACCTCTGCTTTCACAAGAATGTGCAATTTGATACGCAGCCAAGGACTCTGCTAACACTGCAAAAACAAGCAATGAACTGCAAACTTGAAGTGAAGTTTTCTCTTAAGTGAGTTTTTAGGGGTCCAGGTATCCCATAGGGGCCAGGAGACACGTTAACACAGCTGTCATTCAGAAGAGTTGTTGCAGGCTTTGCAAATAATCATAGAAATGAAATAATTTATTTACTTTCAAAGGATTTGTGTATCCATTTAGCTTGCTGCAATAGTCAATAATCTCAATACAATTCCTGTCATGAATGGATTTTATTGTCAGCAGTTGTAAAATGCCGGTTCCACTCCAGTCATCATCTCCACTGTAAAATCTCCTGACAGTCTCTCAGTAATCTCATTCCTGACCATAATTTCTCTCCCATCCAGCTTTTGTTAGTCTTTCTGCCTTCTCAGTGAGTTGACGTTGTTCTTGTCTGAGAAAGATAGAAAATAGGTTGAAGGGAGATAGAAATGTGGGAGAGCATAAAAAAAACAAAACAAAAAGGATTCTTGGGAATGCGGGAAAGTTTTTTTTTCTCACTGTTCCATGTCTCATCACTTGTTTCCCACAGCTGCTTCCAGCAAACAAATTCTGATAATCTTGCTAGGCACCCCCCACCCACGCAAAATGTCCTGATTATGAACTAAACCAGAGAAAGGACAGTGTGTATGAGGTTTAATCAGAACTAGCTGTCCATTCAGCCTGTGCATTTGGATCTGGTTCAGGAGTGAGATGAGATCTATTCAAAAATGTGTTTGGCTCATTACGAGTCATGTGTTCATGTCTTCTTAACTGCTACAGTAAGCAGGTTTTCTTGCATGTTCCATCCAAGTTATATGGATGCCATATGAAAAGGCTGTCCTTGACAGATTATTGTGGATTTCTGTAGTGTGACTGAGAATTACAGATAAAAGGAATGCGTTTGTTCATCAAAGAAAATATATTTTAATTCCAGTTAACTGGGTTGTCGCTCTCCTGGAGAGCATGTTCTTTTTTTCATACTTACATTGACACACTGGTGGGACACACACTCAGAATGAATCAGAGTTGCTTCAGAATCTCACACAGATGCCTGGGAGTGAACCATCATCCTTTATGTCACTGAAACAGCCACACAAACAGTTCTGCATTGAAATATAATAAAAAATACACGTCCTTTAGGTTTTGAGTTGCATCAAAACATGATGAATCATCTGGAACCAGAATGTGGAACCAAAGCCAGATCACTTTTTCTTAAGAGAATGTGGAAAATGCAGCCAAAACAAAGGTTAGAAAAGGCAGGATGAACACTGATTGATGGTTTTTACAGTTGGCTAGTGCTCCACTCACTGGATTTTTCCAGTACTAACAGAAAACACATGATTGTATTTAAACCCAACACTGTAAGTGTCCTTTTGTCTCTCTGGAGAAACAGTCAAAACAAACAAAACAGTCAGTTTGTCCCTACTTGTATTTGCTCAAATCCAGGCCCTGCCACCATGTTGAATATGTGCTTGAGGCTGCTGGTGCTCCTCCCACTGGTTTGCTGTGTGCCATCAGCGTCCAGACCCCCGTCCAGAATCTGCAGGCGATGCTGTGACTTCCAGGAATCTCCAGCTTCCACAGCACAGTACCAGATGCCCGAGGTCCGCCCTGTCATCAACATGACCATCCTCAAAGGTAGCCAGAGCCAGGACTGATCTCTCTTTTGCTTTGCTCTAATCTGAAATACAGATCTTGGTAGAGTTTTCAAATGGACCCACGTGGTCAACTTTCTGTTTCCTGATTTGTTCTTCTTGTATGTCTGGCCTCAGTAAATCCGAACAGGAAAACAAGTGATGAAAATCTGTTATTAACAACCCACAAACCACACAGTCACATCTCAAACATCTGCGTCTCATATGAGAGCTCTCTTGGTCGAGTGAGCAGCTGCTGTGTCATTGCTCTCAGTCCACCCTCGGCTCCTCTGATACCTGAGCAAGCCAAATTTGCTCCAACTGCATGGAAACCTACAACTATTCAGACTGAAGAGGCTTTTTTGCTGTTGATGTGCACACATAAATGTGGATATAAAAGGCAGATTTAGTATTTAGGTCTCTCAATGACTGACACCACATAGATGGGTGTGTGTGTGTGTGTGTGTGTGTGTTGACAGTCAAGCCATTTCTGATGGTACTATCACAGAAGTAATGATTTTAGTTAATCTCTTTAATTGTCCTGTTATGCAGATTTTCTTATTGTTAAAAATGTCACTAAAAGTTTCTGTCAGATCTGCTCTGTCTGTTCTCTCATTTGTCAGTTCATCAGTTCATTTTAAATTGTGTGGCAATAATAATCGTCAAACAATTATGGTACAGGATGCAATTTTCTTCTTGTCCCTGCTTGTTAGTCATTAATCATTAAAATAAAGCTGCAGTGAGCCTACAGACTAATCATTTTAATTAATGCTGTAATCAGGTGAGCTGTTTGTGACAACCGAGAATACAAAGATACAGAATAGAACATGATCTCGCTGCATAATCGGCTGTCAGGCAATAGAAATCTGTTCATCCAGGCCTCAGTCGATCCCTGATCAACTTGAAATGCTCTCTTCACCTTCCTCTGGGATCTGTTTGCCTTTGGAGACCTCTCGAGGCTTTAAAAACATGGTTCCCTAATTTACAAGGTTGCCAGTTACAGTGGTAGAAATGGCAGTAAACTGTGTGAAATCTTTTCTCCCTCTTTTCTTCCTTCTGTTGTGCCTCCTTTGTCCATTTTTGCTCATGGAGTACCGAAATGAGCAGCGACGCCCCAGTTTGTTTACATGTGAAAGGCAGCAGTGGAAATCTTTGCCCGGCCGCCAACATTTCACTCAGCAGCGGTGACAGGAGGACGTACGACAAGCTCATCCATCATTTTAAAAGCCTGCTGTCACGTCAGATCTAAATTTAAAATTTCAGATTCAGTTTGTGTGACAGAATAACAGGACATAATAAGGAAGGGAGGAGGGAAGGAATGACTATTTCAGTTAGAGAAGTCAAATGTTGAAGTTGCTGGAGAACGGGTTTGCATCTCACACTTTTGTTTATGCTCGTCCACACAGGTGATAAAGGAGACAAAGGTGACAAGGGCACGCCTGGCAAACCCGGCCTAGAAGGACCTCCAGGTGCCCGAGGACCCCCGGGGTCCAAAGGCAGCAAAGGCCACGCGGGGGCCCCTGGAGACCCCTGCAAAATTCCTCACTCTTCCTTCTCTGTGGGACGCCGCAAGTCTCTCCACAGCATGGACTACTACCAGGCGCTGGTGTTCGACACGGTCTTCGTCAACGTCCAGGAGCACTTCAACATGTTCAAGGGCAAATTCTACTGCTACGTGCCAGGGATCTACTTCTTCAACGTCAACATACACACCTGGAATTTCAAGGAGACCTACCTCCACCTGATGCACAATGACAAGGAGCAGGTGATCTTGTACGCTCAGCCCAGCGAGCGCTCCATCATGCAGAGCCAGAGCGTCATGATGGATCTGGCTCTGAACGACGAGGTCTGGGTTCGGCTTTACAAGCGCGAGAGGGAAAATGCAGTTTACAGTGATGACGTGGATGTTTACATCACCTTCAATGGATACCTGGTGGCACCGAGCATCCAGTGAAAGACTTTTTTTTTTCCCACTATGGATTCAGATTTTTGCCAAGAACAAAAAACTGACCAGCAGACATTGAAGTTTGGTGCTTATTGAAAATCCCTCTCAAACTGGAGAGAATAGCATTTCAATGCCAGAATCATAAAGGAACCACAAGAAAAGCAGCAGAGCACACAATTAGGAAGGAATGCTGAATTACTTCCTTTGCACTAGAAATAGATTTTTGTACAAAGTTGATTTTCTTTCCTGCTTCTATGATTTGCTGCTTTGCTTCCTGGATCAGGGACTGTGTAAGGGATTCTCCTTTATTCAAGAATTAACAAAAAAAACCTGTGCTCAGAAAAAACTGCAGGTAAACCTCTGACAGATGGTGTTTTACTTTTACCAGTCTGAGTTGCTGGGACTCATTTTGGTGCCAACATTCCACCCAGCATCAGGGATCTGGTCCGTTGGTGCTACAAACTTGCTGTCAAAAGAGATTCTTCATCATGTCCAGTGCTCCAGTTCAGGAGACGACAGCCTTGTGTCCCCATGGGTGTGCTTTTGATTTGGACACACTGGTGTTGGAGACAAGAGGGTGACACGCCAGTGACCAAAATAAACATGGTCCTATTGCCAAGGACACGATACACCTGCAGGGACGGAGGCTCAGCTATCTGATCGGTGCTTAATTCATTAACACGGTGCTTTAATTGTGGAATTAGCAAAATTAGCCCTTCCACATCCTCCAGACGCATCAGACCTCATGTGATTTGAACGCTGTTCTTGTTTATCAATTTGAACATTTTTAAGAGATATAAAAGAATCCAAAATATAAATTAAATTTCATCAGTCGGATGTATGAGCTTGGGCGGGTGTCTTGTGAATGCACATGTGCATTTGATTCCCTAAATTAACAGATATTTTATGCATGAGTGCACCCTCTGATTGGCATTTTGGTAGACCAGTGCATGAGAATAACAAAACTTTGGCTTACCTTCTCGGATTAAAGCTAACAACACCCAAAGGCGCAGATGTTTACTCAAGCCGGGAACAGATGCGATCTTCTGAAACACACGGATCCCATTAGCTGGCTCATATCAGGGAGCGTACGCAGTCTGAAGATTGTTCACATGATAACTTTCTGTCAGGCAGCTTTGAGGAAGCTTCGTGGAGGAAAGTCTAGAAAGCACTTTCTGGAAGTCTCTTCTGCAGGCTGCAGGTTCTGTTCACAAGGTCTGGATCATCTAATCAGAGGTGTACCACTAAAACCCTCTCTGGTTCACACTGATGTGGTCTTCAGGTTCACATGTTGGGCTTAAGCAAGTCCAGACTTATCAAGATAAAGATTATGGACTAAGAAATGCAGGACACCACAGAGGAACCACATACTTTAAGCTGCAGAGCAGTTTTTGTACGTACATGTCTGTGTCACAACTGCCCTGTGTGCACATATTTGTTTTTTTAAAGTTTTCTCTTTGTTCTGCACCAAAAAAATTGTCTTGTTTGTGATAAAAATAAAGGTTTTGCACACTTTGTCATCTCTCTAATTTGTGACAAACTTGCATCCAGCTTAGCGCCAGCCTTTCAACCACGACGTTCAATCCCACAAAGGGAAAAAAAACCAAAAAACATTTGAGAATTAAGCCCCTAAAGCTGGCTAACTCTGCACCAAACAGGCAAACCGACTCTCAAACTCACAGAGACAGAAGCATGCCAGCTCCATCTGTTTGGCCATATCTCTCCCATTAGCTGTAATTCCGTCCTCGGGGAGCCTGGCAGCAGGAAAAGCAGACCGCGGCATTGTAAATACTTTAAGCCTTGAGTAGAGATCTTGAAAGCTCTTTTGGGAAACAAAGTAGAATTTTTTAAGTTTCCTGGATATTGTCCTAGTTTTTCCAACAGGGTGACAACAGCTAAATGAGTCAGTGTAGCTCCGCTTTGAAAACAGTAGTTTACGCCTGTAACATTATTTGGCCATAAACGGGTACACATATAGTATAAATTATCTAGGAAATGTGTAATAAACCTGATTAGAACAGGTTCCAGCACCACCTGGTTACCCAGAAGTAATTTGCCTGTAAAAAATGATCAGCCAAAAACTGCAAAAAAGAGATTTATCAAAATTGTCAACACAGAATAAAGCCTCAGCATGTAAATATGTGTGCATGTTCAGGTGTTCTGCATCGGTACCACATTCCTCTGTTGGCCCCCTGAGCTGTTTTTGGAAGGCTGTCATCGGCATGCCGAGGCCACGAGGAGAGTGTTTTCGTCTGCAAAAGTTTAAGCAGATATTTTATGTCAGGTTATATTCACATGAAGGGTTATTCAACACTTATTTTATTATTTCATTTAAAATGGCACAGCATACAGAAGCGCTTATACAGGTAGATCAAATAAAAACCACACTTGCAGTATCACAGTTATTTATGTCTTTGGGCTGTTTAGGGCTTTCTTCAAAGCAGCAATGGAACGTTAATCTTCAAACAAAAGAAGACTCAGTTTGCACATATTTAACATGCGTGTATTTGAGATGCATCGTTGAAATATTCCATGAGTACTCGGCGACCTCTCAGCATTCCAGCCCCTCTACACTTCTGCAGTTATGTAACTGATTCAGCAGAAATGAAATTCTTTATGGTTAATGTTATGAGACAGTGAAGGCTGTTCAAAGACTGATTTATTTAGGTTGGGAAGTTGAAGGCTGGGCCCTGGAGCTGACAGCTGCTCTCAAGGCTGGTAAGTGGAGAAAAGGAAGTCCTGAAGCCTGACCACAACCACATGACCCCTGACCGTGCTCATCTGTCACAAGAGAAAAGACTGAGGGGCCAAGAAGGAGGAGACGGGGATATAAATCACTTACTGTTCCAGATTGTCCAATAAAATAACAAAATGACATCCCTTTAAAACAGAAAAGCTCGCAGGCTCTGATTTGCACGTCCACGGGCCAGCACAGCTGCAGAAACACACAGACCGCTAACTCACCTCGCAGACACCCTCAGCTGCAGGATCTCAGAGATCTTTAAGACGCACGGAGTGACAACATGTCGGCTAATGGAGCTGCACCCAGGCCACTCTGAGCTTTATGTTGAGCACCGTGAAACATCTGTAGAAACTGTTCGGTCTTACTTTTGCTCACAGAATATCACATGCAGTGTTCTTACCACCTCCACTAACAATGCTAACAATAATCACAGCTGGAGGTGCCATTTTCTCCTCTTAAAAGATTGGATGGATCTCCCTATAGCTAAGAACAAACTAGAAACAGCTGGACCACAAAGTTCATCCACACTGACGCTGCTGCATGGACCTGGATCAGCCAATGAAGAGATGACACAAAAATGCATCATGTGAAATCATCTTCTCTCTCTTACCACAAGAGCACTATTTGGAAATACATTTATACTCAGTGTACAGTGTTGTTTTAGGGTTCTGGGTTCCATGACTAATTCCCTTTGATAAATAGTTTGACTCATTAAGCAGAATTTAACAGGATTGAATTGCTGATGACAGTCCTATGGCTGCTTCCCTCTGCACATATTATATTATTTTACGTGAACATCACATCGGAGTAAACAAAACAAATTTCTATATTTCTACATGTCATTTTATTGTTTCTGTAGTAAAATAAAATGAATGCATGTTTTCTGTGCTTCACACGTGCTTCTGATCACCTCATTAGGCCATCGCCTTTCCTAGCTTCTAGCTGGAAGAGCAGCTCTCTGGGTGTCAAGACGAGAACGTCTGTCAGATCTCAGTCATGACTGGAGGCACCCAAGCAGCCGTTTCAACCGTCACCCTGGGGTGTTGTGTTGGCAATGAAAGGCGGCGGCGCACGTGAGAACGCCAGGAAGGGACGTTTGTTTGGGAGAACCGCGGCTTTGCTGCTCCTCTCAAGTGTGAAGTGACAGATAACAGTTCTGACAGGAGATGTATGGTGATTCCCCCAGAGTTTGATTCAATCTGCATGGAGATAAAAGTGGCTCAAACCTGTCAGCTCATTGATCCATTTACTAAAGACATATTGAAGAATTTCAGAAAAGGTGAGATGTCTCGAGCTGAACGGAATTGGCATGAAAAACAAAGCACATTTCATATGTTTGTTTTCATGTGTTTTGCATTTTTCTTTAAAGGCGTAAGGGAATGCAGAGTGGAGGCGTGAGGTAGACATAGCCTGGTACACTCAAAGAAGTGTTTAAAAATGAATTCAATCAGGTGGGACAATTGGAGTAGAAAAGGTAGCTCCCATTGTAGTAGAGCTCATACAATCATGTCTAATTAAGAAAAGTACCAATATTGGTGTTATTTTCAGAAATTCCACATGTTCAAAAGAGTAATGTTTGGCTTTTTGACCCTGACCTCTGCTGACCTCTTGCATTGGTGAAACTCACATTTTTCTGTCCTGAACTCCCAATGTTACAAAACTGAACTCTACACCTACACACACACAGACACATAGACAAACACACACACACACACACATAGACAAACACACACACACACACACACACACACACACACACACACACACACACACACACACACACACACTGCCTGCAGCTCCTTATTTTAACATGTACACAGTTACAAACCAGCACACAAACTTTCTGGCTACATTCCTTCTTTGTGCTGGAAAATTATAGAGCAGCGTACTCTACTGTGCCTGACCCCACCCCGCGATCTTAGTTACCCCGAGAAATAACTGTACCAAAATACACACTCCCGTACACCAAAATACCTGTCCACTGGGCCTGAGGCCCTCTGTAATCACTGCAAATCTGGCTCTGCAGCAGCCATCCAGTCTTCCATCTGCAGGGGGTGTGTTCCATTCCTCGCTCACGCAGACACACAAACAAAGCCTCTGGCCCTCACCAGCCTGGATTTTCTTCTATTTTGGTGTCATTCCTTCTGAACTTCACAGGGAAAAGATGTGCCGGCACTGTGGGAGGCAGAGGAACACAAACGTAATCATATTTAGAAGCAGACGGAGCAGTCAGTGTCATGGCGACGGAGATGGGAGCTGACAGGAACACAGGCTGGGACTGAAGCCGTGCGGTCGAGTTTGATGAGAAGGCAACGAATACAAAACAGAAAGACCACGAAGGCTTTATACATGCTCTTGTATATTTGAATACATTATATTCTCAGTTGTTTTTCTGCTCACTGGGATGCCTCCAGCTGTTGCTCCTTCTAGAATGGCAAAAACAGCAAATATTTTAAGTGACCTACATTAATTCACAAATCAACATACTTGTAATTATATATTAAAGGTAAATATAGAAGAGTCAGCAGCATTACCTCGCCGTGTCTTCATCCTCTTGCCTCACTTTTCCATGTGAAAAATCAATTTTTGGAAAATGCTGCATATTATTTATGCTGCCAGGGTTGTTCTTGCCTTAATTACAGCTAAATGTTAACTGTGTTCATTAGTCAACAAGTGTACTTTGTGTCATGCATTGTAATCAGCTCAGACTAATTAACATTTAGACTTTTTTAACAGCCGGGTGGCATTTTCATTTTTACTCAGAGAAGGAGCTTGATGCAAAAGTTTGGATTGGTGACAAATACGTTTGTCACCGTACTGGATGCAGTGGCACCATGACGATGAGGAACCATGGACGTGTGATTGGGCTCCTGTAGGGTTGGCTTTTTCTTCTCAGTGTGTCACCGTTTCCTCTTTGAATTCTAGGGTACTTTTCAATTCACTTTCTAAAGTCTGTTTTTCATACATGCTAACACAACTTGTTAGTTTAAAGGTCGTACGCTGCTGAAATGCTAATGCCACCATTAGCAATTATGAAGGAAACAAAGAGGTTGTTGAAATCTGATGGGAATAAATTTATTGATTGCCTCTGGCTTTACTGATGGAAACAAAAAAATTAAAGAAGTAAAAGTGATGCAAGGTTGATTAATGTGCATCAGTAGCTATTTTGCATTTGTCTCATGATTCAATTAACCTCCCTTTTGCCTTACAGCTGTTGCACAGCTCTAAATTTGGACACAATCACAGTTAAAAACCTGCTGTAACAAGATTTATTCATCTTATGCTTCTACCACCCCCTCCAAAAAAAGCCACAAAGATGTTGGATTTTGACAATGGTGCAGTGCTAAATTACAGCCGTTCTGATGTAATTTGCAGACAGTGCAAATCTGTTGAAAATATCTTGAGTTGGAGACTCCCTGTTTTACGGTTTTTGCAGGACTGAATTCTTTATTAGGCCCGATGGGGCAGTAGACTTTATTAGCATATAAAATTTCTCTCCGCCTCTTTGTATATTTTTGTGCTGTTACACCCTGGATGACTGTGGCTGACGACATTCAGCAGACGTTAGGGACGTGAAGTAGCTCAATTTTTCTGAAAAATCTGACGCGTTTGCAAACTTCCCGAGTTGCATGGATGTGTGCTGCAGTGCTGCCCTCTAGTGAGACCAGGGACAGATGACGCAAATCACTGCAACCTGCAAAGTCTGCAAATTCAACTCCCCACAGCCACAACTGCACAGAGAGGGAACAAAAACTTAATTTAAAATTAATTTATTATATGTCTTTGTCATAGAACTTTCTGTTCATGGTTAACATACAGCCATTCATATAGAGAACAAATGAGATCCTGTATTCATCATTTTCAATTAACTTAGAAATGTACACTCTTGTGACCCTGCAGAGGAGAAAAAAGAAACCCTAAAGTATCATATGTTTTTTTTTTCCAACTGAGGGGAAACACCCCGCTGTGGGGGTCTTCGGCCCGCCTCTTTACCACTCTTTCTCTCTCTCTCATTGGTTTGGATGAACAGATGTGGAAACAAGTGCACACCTGAACACACTGGCACCATGATGAATGCAGGCAGGAGTGTGATGTGCACTCGGAGCGGAACACAAAGTGGCAGGGGCCGTTTGTCTCCCCCTGCTCACACATTCAGTTTACACACACTCTCACACCATTTACAGAGACCACAAAAGCAAATATAACAGCACAAAATCAGAAATGGATCCAGAAACACATCAGAGCCCCCACAGTGATATAAAAAATAAAACTTTGTGACCAATTACAATCATCAGCAGTGCACCAGGGAAGATGGAGACAGTAAGTTATATTTCTTTGTTGTACAATTAATAAAATTAAATTTTGGTTCCATTTAAACACAAACAAACAAAACAAAATTGTACATCTTGGCTGGGATGCGTTAAAATGGCTTCATGAACAGATATTCAGGTAAATGAGCACTTATACACAAAACCACTGTGTGGTGCTTAAGAAAGGAACTAATGTGCTGAATCTGGCAACGTGGCGACACAGTGACGGTCAGATATGAACTTGGCAAGTGTCACTGTTGGTGAAGCCGGATCAGACAAAACTTTAGTTCAATTGGTGTGTGTGTGTGTGTGTGTGTGTGTGTGTGTGTGTGTGTGTGTGTGTGTGCGCGCATGTGAACAAAATGTATTCACAGAGCAGTAATAGGAAAGTGGTCAGGGTCCTCGCCCCCCAATACCAGACTGGGCTCTTTACCATGGACTATTTAGAACTATTTAACATGACACAATTATTTTCAGAGATAGAAATGGAATGTTTGGTTCTGCCTAAATTAATGGGAGGAGGCAGAGCTTAGCGACGCACCAGTAGAGACAGCAATACTGTCAAATACAAATGGAAATCCACCTGCTACTGATGCTTAAACCAGGATTGTGTCACAGCAACAGTGAAGAGGAGAAGGCTACAATGAAGTGTACTTGATGAATTATTAATCTGTGGAGTGTGTCCCTGTACCCGGTGACCTCAGCTTCGCTCTGAGGATCCTCGTGCTCTGCATGAACTAAAATTTGTAGTTGACATACTACAGATGAGCCAAATAATAAACCCTGTTTAAGACACGTCGCATGGTAAAAGGTACATCTTTTGAAAAAAAAATTGAAAAATGATATATCACAACAACATGTATTAATCTATTAAACTGAATTTAACAATAACAACAACAAAATCCCCCCCAATAAGGTGCAATTCAGAGTTTTACAGGCAGGAAGATAATGTGCATTTCCACATGCATCACAATTAAAAAGCTTTTAGAGGTGCTCTGATGAGAAAATATTATCATCTGCATTTTTTAGAAGAGGATATCGGTTGGGGAAATAAGAACACATGTAGCATCTTTGTTAAAATAATAATAGTAAAAAAAAACCTGTGAGGACATGAGTAGGCAGATTTTTACCCATATGCTGGGATTTTATCTGGCTCAAACTGGATTTCAGAGGCTGAACAAAGAACATTTTCTTTATTTAATGGCAAGCCTTCACAGCTATCGCACAACAGTGAGAGCCCAAACAGAGTGGCTACAGTAGTCAGAGTGTTTGACCAGCAGGGGACATGGCCACAATGAGCCCAGAGTCAAAATAAATAAATCAACTAAAACAGAGGCCGAGTATTCTGAGTGTGCCTGCATGGATGGATGGATGGATGGATGAATGGACCAGTGTGTGTGTGTGTGTGTGTGTGTGTGTGTGTGTGTGTTTCGTGCACACATGGAGATGAAAACCAAGTTAGGCTGAAACAATTATTTAAAAAAAAAAAAAAAAAAAAAAAAAAAGGCTGCAACATTATAAAACCCAAAATCAACAGAGGTAAAGGGAGTGAGGAGGAGAAGAAGCATGCGCACACATGCACGCACAGACACAGAAACACACAGACACACACACACACACACACAGCCTTACAAAGATATTAAATATCAAGCTGCCAAGTAGATGAAGCTAAACTACAACCTTCAGGGCTCCACATGAAAAATTCAAACCTCTGAGACAAAAACACTGAGTGCAAAAGACACCCCCCCCAGACCTTTAAAAATGACTGAGGGTTGTACATATGGGGAATGGTGAGTGTAAGGATGTTTTTGTTTCTCTCTCAACCCCCTCCGCCCCACTATAGCATGCAGGGAAATGACAGGAATGAACCTACTCAGTCAGCACAGTTGTAAATGGAAGGTCCCTGAAAATCCCCGATGTAGAACTAAATCTGACACCCGCAGCAAAGATGGCAGCACGGCAGGAGACGCATCAAGGTGTCACAGAAATGCACATTATTAGCTGACTGATATGCATTTAATATTCAGGTAATGCCTTTTCTTTCATTCCCATCATCTCCTGAAACACCAGTGGGTCCTGCAGTTGGATCCACTGAAGCCAGAGTGAGTTTCAGAGTCGTGATGACAACATCGCCTTCATATTGTAGCCATATTGTTCCGTCTCCTCTACAGACAAACCCAGTCCCACGTTCATTCCCTTCCTTTCACTCTCCGGGTGTCGGCGTGCCAGTGTGCCTGAGTTTTCATGAATCTCTGTGTCCATCTGTCTCCGTGGTGCCACGATGACTCTCTTGTTTTTGATCTGCAACATCACAACATATGGGCTCCCGCGACAGTCTCCCGACACCCCTCCTGCACCCACCCCGAGCCAACAATCTGTCCTGAAGTGAGTCTGAACGCGTCCTTCTCCTGATTACACGCCTCCCTCAAAACGTGCACAACTGGAATTTCTAAGAAATAAAATTTACAACTGCGTTTTGACGGGTTTTCCTAAATCAAAGCCCCTTTAAACATAGACCAACCTTTAGGTAAGCGCCTGGCTCAATCGAGCTGCACGGCTCCTGACTGGCCTGCTTATCACAAACAATAAGCATAAACAAAGCTGTCTGGCTCTTAGTGGTGGTGTCCAGTGATGTGAGTGTGTTTTTCCTGTTTCATGCTGTAAACTGTTAGTCTAATGGTATCCAGTCATGCAGAATGTTTTTGTTTGATCTGGCCAGATGTCTGCCTCCTACATTGGAATCAGCAGGAAATTCTTTTGTGGTTTTTCGCAACTTTCCTTTCCAGGAATAACTCCACACACAATATGGAGTTGACAAGATTTGCAGGGGAATATTTTTTCATTGATGAAAGAGTCATCATGGAATATCAGGACAGCTTAAAGAAAAACAGAGGAAGCGGTTCATCATCTGGGTTTGACCTGTTTCAGTGTTTCCAGTGTCAAACACTTGTCCTCCCCTTTCCTCCTGAATCCCTCCCCCTCAGCTGTGACACACGGCTGCAGCTGTCAGGGAGGCTGTCTTCAGCAGCCTGGACAGGATGACCATTTTCTGTTGCTGCATGATCTGACAGAAAAACACGTTTGTTGCTCGCGTTGTGGCAGTGACGGGTGGCAGACACAGTTGCAGGATGCATTAACACAGTTTGCACAATTCCTGACCCATGCAGGAGCCACAAAGAATAAATCACAAGCCATTAATGTCTAAATGACCCTATTTTCTGTGGACCCACTTCCACTGAAAAGCGCTGTTGATGGAAGCTGCAGGCTGGTTGGGCAGTAGGGCCGAGGGCATCTAAGGCTTTAATACCGGGTCAAAAATGATGGTGGGGGTGGGCCGGGGTCTGTACAGGACATGCACATGTGTTGGATGTTAGTAAACATGCGTCACTTTTTACAGTGCAAAAAATGTAAGTCTGACAGAGAGGAAATTATAGAGTCCATCTGGAGGTTTCTGACTTGTCGCCGTGGTTACTATCATTAATAACTGAAACGAAGGACCGTGCAGAGCTGTAGCTTGGCGTGGAAGTGTTCCATATCTCTTAGATTTATGCATCTTAAACATGATTTATTCCCTCAGTTCTGCTACCGGAAGATACCACTTGTTGTTTTATTACTGTGGACTCACTGACATTAAATATCAAAGCTTGCGTCTTTTAAAATGTCCTTGAACAAACTTTTTTTTTGACATTTTAAATCCATTACGAGGCCAACGGGGAGGATGGCACACCTCTTCAATCGTTTAACATCACATCTCTTCCACTGCGATCGTCCCGGGTCAGGGAATTGCTTTTGCACACAGGATGAGATGAGCTGCTGGCTTCATCTGGATGGTTTTCATTTTCCTCGCAGCTTGGAATTTTCCCTCATCAAAGTGAAAACTCAAAACCATTTGGTCCAGATTATTACCTCCCTCCTTTCCTGCGTGTCGTAAGCACGCCGCATCCAATAAGGCTGTCATCACAAACAGTGGCTGAATCTCAGTATTATTTCTCAGAGGTCTCCTTCTGGATCCTCCTCTTTAATCTTGGATCCGTTTGAAAGGCAAGACACTTTTATTCTTTTGTTTTTTTTGCCTGTGCTGTCTGGTATTCTGCTTTTTCTGAGACTGCTGTGATCTCCACTTTTTTCCAAGGAATCTGTCAAAGACATGAAAATCTATGGAAAATGTGTCATGGATGGATTTGATTGAAGTTGGTGAACTCCTCCTGTCAGAGTTTAGACAGAAGCATCAGACCAGGACAGGATTGAGACGGACCTCCTGACAACACATTCACATATGAAACCTAAAAATACAGCAGGAGGGACTCATTTTCCCCAAACTAGCCCCAGCACCTTCCTCACTGATGGCACAGTCAAAACAGAATTGACATTCGTCCATGAAAACAACGCATACCTAATTAATACCTAATTACAACAATTCATAATTCAAACTTGCTTTTGTCCCTCTGAGGATGAATGCGGGCTTGCTTCTCAACACCAAAACCAACAGCTGCTGCGGCACAAACCCGTAACAACTGCCAGCTGCCTGTTGGCCAATCAGCTTTCCCCGTTAACAGACAACAACGAGCCAGTGTGATGAAGGACACTGCTGCACGAGCTCAGCAGCAGCGCCTATGCCGTACGATCGGGAGGTTGTTTTTTCTTTTCTTTCTTTTTTTTTGTCTACATCTACGGCTGCCAAGTGAGGTGAGAGTTCAGGCATGGAGCCACGTTGGCAGCAGAACGAAGCAAAGAGGCACTCAAGCCTGAATGTTCGGGACGATAAGCGATCTCTGTGCCCTACTGTCCTGCAGAGACAGGAGCAGAGAAATGAGGTGGAGAGAAGAGAATACACACCTTTATCTCTAGAAGTGAATGTTTATGAGGATTAGTGGGAAATGGACACACACCCAGAATGGCCAGTGAGACCTTGAGAGTGTGTGTGTGTGTGTGTGTGTGTGTGTGTGTGTGTGTGTGTGTGTATGTGTGTGTGTGTGTGTGTGTGAAGTAATGGGAAAGATTTTTTTTGACAGGGAAACATGGTGTAAAATAAAATGCAATGTTAAATGAACTGAGAAACAGCAAACTCAGACCCTGCCCATACTAATACAGATATTTTGCAGAGAACGGGCTGTTAATGTTCCAGTGTGCACAGAAAATAGAAATGTGTGCAAACTTGGTCATTTCCTTTAAAAAAAAATGCGGGAGGTAAATATCTGGATGAGGGTGGTCATGGCCTAAAACAAACACCACAATGAAGAAGCATAAAGACACTTGATGGCATAAAAACAAGAACCAACTTCAAGAGTTATTTTCAGAGTGTAGATGATGGAGAGCTGGGAGATTTAAAGAGGAGGAACATTTTACAGACAGGACCTGCAGTCAGTGTTGTCCTAAACTGAACCCGCCCACTCAATATGTCTCATTCTGCATTCATTAGTTTCTGAACAAACGATCGTCTCAGCCGTCGGGAGGCCATTCTCATCAGGCGAACAACACTAATTTTATCTGTGTCGGGTGTGGTTGAAGGAACATGATTTCAGAGCTGTCTTTGAGCACTGTCAAACTGAATGTTCACATCACCAAACACTGTGACAAAAGAAAAGTTGAAGAGGACGTCCTTTCATTTTTCTTTCAACATTGCTTTTTCTCTCTCTTTCCTGCCTTTCTGATCTTGCTGTCTTTCTTTACTATCTGGATTCCTTTTCACCTACTGAATCCACTGGCTGATATTTTGCCCGACAGACAAATTCTCTTTCCTTTACTTGTTTTTTTTTATAAACATACATACAGTTATAAGGTGCATGTGAATGGGTAGGTGAAACTTCCAGCGAGTTACTCAGTTTTCATTCAGCTGTTGTTGCTTCAGTGGTGTTTAAATATGATTTTGAATACTGAGAGCGAAGAACACCTTCTGAGAGTGCATCTGTTTCCAGAAGGAGGTCACCAAATATACCAGGAAGACATCTGAAGGTGGAGAGTGAGGTGTGAACATCGGTCCATAGATTTTAGTAAACACGCAAACAAAAACATCCTTCGCTTCCAAGTGTCTTTTCTCTGCAGGTTTCACCAAGCTGAAAAATATTTGCTTTGATGCCTCAGCAGGCCGACTTGCTTGAGTGAAAAAATAAGAGAGGACGGTGAGGTTGAAAATTAAAGAAATAGCTTGGCTCCTCCCCCAAAAAGGGAGGAATGAGGAAAATATTAATTTTGTTATTATCCAGTGGTTGCATCATTTGAAATCAAATCCATGGTGGATGTGAATTAGTCTTCCCTTTTTACCAGTTTTTTTTAAGAGATCTTTAAATCCCTGCAACATCAGTGCTGCCTGGTGGAGCGTCGCTCCAACATGAGGACTAGTTAAGTTTGTACTATTTGTACCCCCAAGAACTCAGTGCGGTGGGCTCAATCTGGCCCAATTCTTTTCATTTCCTAACGTTTTCTCTGTCCGTCCACTCTGCTGTAGGGATTCTCCAGGAGGTAGTGGTACTTTACAAAGTTCTCCAGTATGAACTTGGGGGCATACATGTGCTCTTTGGGATCCACAGGAGGATATTCCTGCTGGGAGCCATCAAACCAGCCCCCAGTCCTAATTAGATCGCGAATGTAGTTGAGGTCACGCTTGTCCTCGTAGTCGCCCCACCGTGGGAAATCTCCATTCTGCGCCGACACCAGCTTGAAATAAATCCCCTCAGGCTTGAAACACCACGAGCAGTGCCAGCCGGCAAAGTGAATGGGGCTGCCCACTGACCACTGCACCAGGATGTGGCCCGTTTCATTTTCGTACTTACGGAAACCTGGCATGGTGTAGTATTCACGACGGCGGAGTTTGATACCATCGCCATCGTAGACCCTCTGAAGCATCCCAATGGTGCAGCCAGACACCACTTCCAGAGTGCCAAACTGCTTCCAGAAAAACCCATACAGTGACTGGAAGTCAAAGGAGAAGGAAAGAAAACAGGATATCAACCTGGCCTCACTCCAGTTTCAGTTGTGCTTTTGCTGCTGCGGTTTTGTATCTAAAATTAAATGACGTTTACCTTTCGCATGTGGATGGCAAATGGTTCTGTCCAGCCATCAAACAGCTTGAGGAAAATGAGGCCCTCGTGAGCAGGGATCTCATCCGCGTCATTAATGACAAAGACATCATCCGGCCGTACGCCCACCACCCTGGACAATCCGTTCTGAGTCAGAAATGTGCGCAGGTAGTCGTCAGCGATCCAGCCGTCCTGCCTGCCGCCTTCAGGGAAGTGGTTCAGGAACACGTACATGATTTTGTGACGGATGTAATCATATGTACCATTGAGGAGAAGATGCAGAAATCTGTAGAGAACACAAATGCCGCAGAAGTGGGTTATTTCACAGAAAGAGACCCAAAAGAAGGCACAAACCAGTCTGACCTGTCTAAGATAAACAGCCTGCTGAAGGTGCTCATTTTCACAAAGTCACATCTAATGATTTAACGACTCCCTCAAGACTGAACAATTAGGTGCTTGTTGCAATAATCTGCTCTAAAATGGCTCCAAAGGCACATCACTTATCACTCTACCTTATAAGCCTACACCACAAACATAAATAACTTACGTTAGAGGCCGTTTGTCTCCATATGCAGTAAAGTTAGATTCACAAATGAGGAAGAGATCAACTGCATTGGCAAGTTCATGAAGGCGTGCGTGCAGCAGGTCGAACTCGTGATTAATGTTTATGGCGTTGATCACCCTCCGGGGGGTCTCCCTGGGTATCAGTCGTTCCTTGGTGGGCAGATTGGAATGGTACACCATTGTTGGAACTCCACAATAAGGTCCGTGCCAGCCGGGCCGACACACACACTTGACCAACCGCTTCCCACTGCCTCTGGACCTGGCCTTGGCTTTTGGAGTTAGGGAGGGCTGCTGCTGGACTTGCAGAGGTTTCCGCTGCCCAGCCGCCACAGCAGGAGCTGCTTCCCCATCTCCATTGGCAACAGATCCTGCTGCTTTTGCAGAGTACTCCTTTGGGGCAGCCACCTCGGTGCCCTGCCTGAAACACAGGGCTCCAGCTTTGGTTCGGACAAAGTAAGGTGTTTTGTCATCTTGGAGATGGTAAAGGCGGGTGTGGAGGTCACCCATCATTTCTATTGGATCTGGCAGTTTATATTTCAACTCCATGTGCTCGTTTCTCACAAATGAGGCCCCTGGATGATTTGGCCCTGCAGGGTTGGGCTTTTGCTCCTTCAAGTGGTCTTCATCTCTTTCCTATTAAATAAAAGAAAATAGGTCACTTTCTATGACAGCCTCGATCAAAATAATTTCTAACCATTATATTTTGATTTGACTGGTTTATACTTTAGGGTAAAAGTGGTGGAATAGTATATGTTTGTTTCTACAGTCAGTTGCCCCATGATGTGGAAAAGCAATTGTTACACAGTATTCTGGGACTGAATATTCTGGGAGTTTAAAACTGAGTGAGCAGAGATGATCTTGCAGCACCCACTTGCATTTTTCTCTCTCAATATCTACAATGTTGTGATAAAGTGTCTTACTTCAAAGCTTAGTTCATCTGGAGTGTCTCCATGTTGGTTCTCTTCTGGTTTCTGCCAAGGATGTGGGGGTTCTGGCTCCTCCTTCAACTTCATCTCTAGTCTTTCTCTGCTGATGATTCCAACACCATCAACATTGCGCAGACTCATTCCTCCTCCTGCACCTCCCTGAGATCCCGCCATGACTCTGGCCTTACTATCCAGCTGAGGAAGACCCGGAATGGGAGGAGCCTCATCCGGGGAACTGTGAACAAGAGGAGTAGTAGCTGCGCCCTTCTCTCTCCAGAAGAAGCCGGTGACCATGATGAAGGACTTGATGTTGGGATATGGGGCAGAGAGCTCACGCAGCAGGGACACGTAGTGGAGGGCCTTGTAGTAGTGGAGGAAGGAGATGACGCACAGGCCCACAGTGCAGAGCAAGAAAACCCTGTGCCGCCGCATTTTCATCCTGGGATGAGGAAATTAAGAAAGTTTAAAAATGACACCAGTAAACCGTTTCCTTCATTCAGATCATATTTCAACTCCCATCTGAAATCCAGTTAAATGAAAAGCAGGAACAACGTTTTTTTCCATAGTACAAAAGCAGTTCTTTGTTTTTATTTGTGAAGATGCTCATGGGGCTTTCCCTGCGAGGAGTAGCAGCAGGGCTGGGCTCCAGAGCACCATTCATCTTTGTCTGAAACGCAAAGAAGTGACTGAGACTAGAAGGCTGCCTCCAGCACCACCCCAGTCTTATCACCTTGGTGTGTATTTAATAAAATGTGCCTATTTGAGATGTGAGCTACACCAGCCTGGATGAGATTAATGCCACCTCTCCTAATCAGATCAAGTTTCTCCAAACAACAAAAATGGTGCCTATTATCTTTAAAGACCACGCTCTGTTTGGGGCATCACAGGGACAAGAAGTGACCGAGTGAAGCAGCTAAATATATAATCATTGACCAGATTAGGAAGGGCTTTAGTACCAAGATAGCAATTTTACCTTCTTTCTGATTCTAAATTGCTTTAGTGTCACCCAGGTTGAAACCACCATTACACCAAAAGATCATCACTAATGTGTAGCTGTACCTCCAGCCCACCCAGTCCAAATGAATGAATACATCTTTATTTTTTTATTGCATTAGCAAAAATAAGTAAAAAGTAAATATGTTTGCCCCCTCCCAAAAAAAGAAACACCTGAAGTATAACAAAACTTTTCACATGCTGAACAGATGGAGTCTGAGGCAGGGGTGTATGAGAAGAGCTAACACCAGGAGATAAGAGATCATTTAGTGTTTATGTTGTTCATTGAGCTTAGCCCATATCTTTGGTCAATGCAGCACGTGCAGAGAAAATGTAGCAGAACACAGCTCAGAGGACTGTGATATCCAGTGGAACTGGTTTGTTAAGAGCACGTTAGTCAGGACACAATTCAGCAGAATGAACAATGTGAAGCAAATCTTTAAATGTACATCTCGTCCAGAACAACACAGGGCATATGAATATTAAAATGCCAAAATGAACTAATATATTTAATTTAACCTGTCCGATCACATCAACCAACCACGCATGACTAACTGGTGCAAACTGACTCACAACCAGTGTAATCCTGTCTCACATGGGAACTGTGATAGTTTCCCAGGTCACTGTGGCATCAAGATGGTCCAAAGTCTCCGAGGGTACTGTAGTTTGCAAAACAATAAGGGCTTTTAAAATAAATAAACTCCAAATCATGTACCCTCTTACTGCTGTTTCTATACAAATTGTCTCCTCAGAATGTTTTCATACAATTTCATGATTTGCATCTTCCAGCCTAATCAGCCCATCACCAACCCGGACACCAATAACTAATCCATACGTAAAAGAACTTACAAACAGAGGAGCCGCTGGCATGGTAGGGGATTATAATGTTGATTCAGGGGTTTCCAGGCAACACGCAGGCAAGACATGATTGCAGAGCCAATTCCAGTGTGCTTGAAAATACCTTCCAGTACGCTCTTGTAACGTACGCCTCCTTCAAAGAGTAAAAAGGGTGGTGTCAAACGCAGAATGCCTGCATGCCGGAATGCTGTCAGTCTCCTTTGGATATTCAAATATGATGTTTGTCTGGTGAAAGAGTAGCTGGAGAATGTGGAAAGAACAAATGCACTTTATAGGAATGCTTATCAGTATGGAGACTCGTGGCCAGAATCAGACAGAATCAGTTCAAGTGGACTTTCTAATCTCTTGGTAGAAGACCTTTTACATCTCATCTGAAAGGTTTTTTCAGTTCTAAAAACCTGTTTCACATTTTCTTTGAAAAGAATATCTTCTGGTCCCTCTGAGCTGAGCTTTAGCACAAAATCAAACCATCCATTTATTTGGCTGTGCTGCCTGCACCAGAGAGTTTTCCTGGATCTGTTTGGCTGAGAGCCATGCTTGTTCTATAGCTTCTGAATCGCATCGGTCCTACTGCTAGTACCTGCATAAAGCTGTTTGTTAATAGCAGATGTGTATTGCTTTCAGCTTTTGCCTTTGGCTGGGAGCCACGCAACATTTCCAGGCCACACTGTTTCACATGGACAAAGCAGTGGGCTCCTGCAGAAAAAGAGCCGTAGAGCTGCGAGCTTCGCTGCCGTGAGTGACTTTCGCACTACAAAGGTCTAAAAATGTCACAGCTAAAACTCTGCTTTAGTCTGTGTTGTAGTGTGTGAAGCATGTATTTCTTTCTGTGTGGGCAACTCTCACAGCTGCATGCACACTGGCTACAGAAATTAACAAGCAACATAGCAAACTCCAACTGCCAATTTGCAAAAATGATAATAACAAAACAGTTGATAGCAAATCTGTCTTTTTTCTGCTCCATGGAGACTTGCACCATATGCTTAGTGGTGGTAATGAATCTTCTTTGTGCAACTTCTCACTGTATTTTGTTAAATTCATGTCATACTCTATTTCTCTTTGTTAGAAGAAGGTGGTGGTGTGGGAGGGTGACTAGCCATCCATGGTCTCTGCATGTTGTGCCTCAAACCTGATGGAAGGACCAGAACACACGTTGCCTGGTCTGTAGAGCCAGAGGACTCCTTGTTTGAGACCAATTTATGGACCAAAAACCGATTGATGATGCATGTCCATTTGTTCTTTGTATGCTCATGTACCAAACAATAATAAAACAATAATTTCCACTCTTAGGATTAATAAAGGAGGCTTATTGTTGGGGAGTGGGTGTAATTTATTGCAGATGGGGATGGAAACAGCCAGTCAAGTGGCTCCTTTACTCCAGCCTCATCCATAATTCAGGTCTGTAGCGGTCCATGAGGTCTTTCTTACTCTCTCTGTTTTCTCTTCACTGAAGGTGGAGACAAATGTGCAAAGGCATGTTTCACAGTCTCTATCCTGGGGTGTGAGGGTGGGGGTGCAGAGTAACATGGAATGTGTTGCATTATAAACGTTAGATATTAAAAACTCCTAAGTGCTTCTTGCCTTGCAGTGATGACTCAGCTTTGACTTTCGCCCACAGTCCTTTGTTGATTCCAAAATGCTTTTTATGATTTCTGAAGGAGTGAATCCCAGTGAAGGTGGTGTTTTTTTTACATCTTGCGACAAGGGTTGATGGCTCTAAAGAGCCATGTGTTTCAAAAAGCTTCAGTGACTTAAAAGCCGCTCTTTTTAAGATAGGCCAGACAGGTTGTAAATTTGTGTTGTGTTATCTGCCTCCTTCCATCCTGTAATTTGTTTCTGCAGCCACAACATATCTGACGACAGCAGCTCTCATTTAAATGCACAGGTTCAGGTTTTCTCCAAACTTCCTGCAGCCAGCAGCCTTGTTGACCAAACACAAATTAAAAAGGGTGGCCAATTATACATCTGTGGCCTACAGAGCAACTTTCATCCATTAAAAAAGACCCCCGCACATACATCACTATGCTGCTCAGTTGATGAGCGCACCCCCCTTAAAAAGCCCATTTTCACTGCAGTGATTCCTGCCACACCCACTGACACACAATGAGGAGTAAACAAGGTCAGCTACGGTGGTTTCTACAGGTTAAACAAGTAGATCCAGAAATGGATAAAACTCGTTCTGCAGCAACACATTTACACCTTTTCACAACAACCTTTAACCAGGTTTATTGACCCTTACTGGAAGGGGCCGGTTGCTTTGTTGTGCTGTTTGGTTACATGTGGCAGCCATTGAGAACAAACCTGCTGCAGTTTTTCATGTGATTATGAGTGAAGCTCATGTGGAACCAAAAGTATAGAATCTGATCATCCAGCAAGGTGACTGACAAACTGGTATCAGTAGAAAACAACACAGGCATGGGATTAGCCCAAGTAGGTCAGCACGCTCAAAAGAAAAATACCCCAAAAATACAAAAGATTCACTGTCACGTGTCTATTGTCAGCTGCTTATCATTGTTATGCTGGAAACAGGAAGCTCTCTGGATAAGCACTGTTTTTTTTTGTTTTTTTTTTGCATAGGTCAGGCAGTAGTTGCTGAAGGCACAGATTTGGCCCCGAGGAGCCAAGAGAATGGCGCCTTTGTGTCTAGTGTTGTTGTGTAGCACATCATAGGATATGTATGTACCTGCAAAATCCACAAACAAGCGTTCATTTATGTATAAAAGCATATGTTTGGAATTTCCTCCTGTTGGCTGCAGGTCTTTAAGAAACTGGGTCTAATAAGATCCAATCAAGCTTTCTGGACACTTCCTGTCCTCTCAGAGGTCAGACGTTGAAGCAGTGTCTGATCTACACACTATGTTAGTCAGTAGGTAAAGCTCAGATCATTCAAGAGGTTTTGGTGTTTTTCAATGATGGATCGATGGAGCCTCTCGAGGAGAAGATGTGATGAGGGAGGAGTGAAGAGGCAGTGATTAAACAGAGGCACGTAGGCAGGGGAAATCAAAAGAGGAAGAGCTGGAGGGCACAGAAGGGCAATCTCAAAGAAGAGATGGAAGGATGGAGTAAAAGAAAAAGAGATGGTGAGAAAGTTGGGCAGGGGTACAGAGGAAACCAAGGGGAGGGTTTTTAAATGGATTAAATGGATGAACTTTAGTACTGTGGATTGACAGATGGAGGATACAAGCTTGATTAGGGAAAGAAAAGGATGAGCTTAAATGTACACCTGAAGCTTCTGTAAGGGAAGATGAAGAGGTATAAATGTATGAATGATACTTGTTATTCACAAAGACTACTCATCATTTTAATGCTGAAGCACGAATGGTTTTCTAATGAGGGTAATCTATTCAGTAAACCTGCAGGAAAAGTGATAAATCTGGATTAATTAATTTTTTTATCAGTCTTAGTGTGAGAATGATAACTCTGAAGGGCTGGACCCGGCCATGAAAGAACCAGGAGGCAGAGGGTCATCAGTTCGGAAGGGAATTCGGAGACAGATGAATGAGCCTAGGATAAACTGATCAGGTGGATAGTGTCAGATGTGTGACGGCTGGAGGTAAAACTGCAATCATTAGTCTTTTTTCTGCCTCTGCCGTCATCTGTTCTGCACTGATGAGAAAATAAAAAGTCATAAAACGACTGAAAGTGCTCGAAGCTCAGCTCTGCTTTCACAGCCAAAGGACATACGTAAAAAGAAATGCTAAAAGTTATAGTGGGAATAAAAATCTACAGCTGTTCACTGGAAAAGAAGGATTTGTTTTCATGTTCTTCAATTGAGCTTTGTTTTCGGAGTATATGCTAGCAAGATCAGATAGAAATTGAAATCCAAAACAATCCCTCAAATGGGTTAATTCAAAATTTTTACTGAACATTAGTGCAAAGTAGAAGCAAAATTCATACTATATACAAATAACACTGCAATGTTGACAGTAAAAAGCTAGCGGCCTGAGTGCTGAGAACCAATTCTAATTACAATGTTCCTAAAAGCTGCTTAAAGCCTAAAGCTCCATTTTGGAAAGAATATGTCAAAACACATCACCGTATTGCTGTCTTTCAAACCAAAAGTAAAAGGAGGATGTCTCAAATGACACATTGTACAAGAGAAGAATACTTGCAAAGGGGTATGTTCTTTTGCCCTTCAGGCTTGAGACGTATTTGTTTACTGATAGAAGCAAGGGAAAGGGGCAGCTTGCATGAGCATCATGTGACGTGGCATTTCTCTGGACGTGCCCCAACCTATGAAGGAATCTGATCTATGGCTTCCACCACATCCTCTGCAACCAAAACACAATACGTGTTAAAAATATATTCAGCAGGGCACTGTTGCCAAGTTTGTGCTGTGGCTGTACAACCGGCCAGATAAACAGGCTGGGCATGATGGTTTGCTCTGCAGTAGTAGCAGTGACAAGACTGGTGATTAAAGCAAATTAAACATGACAAGGCAGCTTCTGACAGGGCTACACACCTGTCACATACATCCAGACATGTAGTTGTCCTGTAGGAGGTTTAATTCATGTCAGCTGGGGCTGACCATCACAGCAGCAGAAAAAGCAAGTCTTAATCCAGCAGAACAAGCGGATGAGACTGGGTCCTCATATCTGACATAAACCCCTGTGCTCCTCACAAAGAAAGGCTGCTGCACAGCTCAAGACTCTATTATTGATGGACCAGGGGGTCACGGTGGCTGCTGCGTCTCACAGCATCAGAGCTCCTCAATCTGAGATCTCCACGCTGCAGGAATGAGCCCACTAACAGAAGGTGGGGGAGACAGACAGACTGATAAGCGTTTAAAGGATTTGCTGCTCGGAGGCAGCAGGCTGGAGAGGCTTCAGTCGGAGGGACACTTCCTTCAATGACTGACCCTAAAAAACCAAGCATGTGGCCAGTCCAGCTGGAGATGTTCAGGATGCAGCCAGCCAGTAATTTCTGCGTCCCTTCATTTCTAATTTAATGCACTTGTATTGTTCCTCAAGAGAATTGGTTGGTCTGGTTATAGTTATTCGTGCATAAAAGCAAATGTTTTTGCAGTTTAGGCTGTTAGCATCCACCTTTATTCACTTGGCAGCTAGCTGACCTACAGGCTAAGCTCTCTTATCTTTGCGACTCTTTCCTTTTCCTGCAGCTTCACCTGAACACAATCAGGCTGTAAGTGGAAAGTTTGACAACGGACAGGAAAAGTGCCAGCCGGCGAAGGAAGGGGGGTGGGGACGAGGAAAAAATGGGTGCTCTGATATGCAGTAAGATGTGCGCTGAGAAGAAAAAGCGCCGTGCCTAGTTTGTCAATCCCTGTGAGACCTGGGTAAACAAATCCCAGGACTATTTATTGTGTTCTCCAGATGCTTGTCATTATGCTTGAAATGCACACAAATAATGACATTTTCAGTGCTCCCTCCTGCACCTGACAAATTGTACCGTCATACAATGAAGACAGTAAACACAACACTACACCCGTCTTTGGAGGATATGGGTGCTGCCACATTATAGGAAAATATCACTACTACGAGCAAAACATTTTAGTTTTAATCTCAAGAGACATTTAATGTTTTTAAAGTGACAATTCATTTGTGACTGAGACAACCTTAGTTTTAGATTCTGATGCTGCTAAAAATACTGTTCAACTGGGAAAGGGAAACAGCAAACAAAAACGTCATGACAGTGCTGTTTTTTTTGGCATTTTTTTATGCTATTCCTAGAAAAAACAAGGAGGAAGTGTGCTGACATTTTGAACCTCCCACCTCCCACCAGCTGAGATATTTTCCTCCTGCATAGTCGAGTACTGTGTGCAAAACATGCCGGCACATTAGCATGACACACTCATTTTAACTGTTGTTGCAAGTCATCACAGGAAGAAGAGTTACAAACATTTTGTTGTGGGGGTTGAACAGCTGAAGGTAGGAAAAAGACAAAAATAGTGTTCCAACTTGTTTGTAGAGAAGCTGAAGAGGGAGGGGCTTAAAGTAGTCAGAAGCTGCACTGAACATGTCCACCACTAGGTGTCAGCGAATCTCACAAACAAAACAATATTTGTATTTCAGTATCAAACATACATGTGCATTTTATGCACAAGTACATCTTTTATTTTATGAAGTCATGATGTCAAAAAAGGAATGAACCACCCAGACATGACAGAAGGTTTCGGTTGATTTAATCCTTGGCAGATGACACAGAGAGATCTGATGAGCCTCCAGGAGCTTTTGGCTGATTGCTATCAAGTGGAAATTTAAAAGAAATGCATGTAAACAACATATTTCCCTTTAGTTCCTGCTTGGATGTCAGCATAAGTGCACATAATCAAAGCTAATCACGTGGCTGATAAACGCGCGCAACCAGAGAAAGCAAAGGTCTTCAGTGAGATCAGCTGCTTTGAATTAACACTCGGCCTCATTTAAAAACAGTCAGTTCGATAATGTTATGACTTAAAGTTTACAACATCGATCTGTATCTGGACTGTTCAGGAAATTATATACATAAACATGTAAAAAAAATGAAGAAAAAGGCTTCAGACATATTTCCAAGCCACTGTATGAACGAGTGTGGTGGCAACAATTAATGATGGTGGTTCTGCTTTTCAGTGTCACCTCCAAACAGTGAGGCAACCCCTGCGCTTCTGTGCTAACCACACTCCTACCGCATCCACAGCTGACTGAATGACATATTTAAGACTGGTTTGGGCTGGTTTTATGTCATCTGAACTGGATGTTTTCAGACAGACACTTAGAAAATGGTGCTGATTAATATGCACTTTGGTCTGGCAGTGAAGGCTCATGAATGCCTCTGAAAACCTGTAAATCACGACAACAAAAACAAAAATGCCACTGCTCTTCCTCTGTCACAAATAAATAAGGAGCCGAAATGAGCACCTGCCTCCACAGGCCACTCTGGCCGAATATGAAGGCAACCGTGAGAGACTGGCAGCTCATTAAAGACTAGAAGACAGCCTATTAATTACGCCAGCAGCGAGCAAGTGCGTCACTCAGACCTCAGCTCTGACAATAGATGCTGCAGGATGGAGGCAGACGGAGGAACTGATGGTCCACATCAGGAAACACAAACTGTACACACCGAAACAGAGAAGGTGTGCAGACTGCCGTCAATCATGTACATCTTCAGGACTCCAAACAAACTTTGCTCAAGACAAGGTCTCTTCCTAATAATCTTGTTTATTGCGATGGCAGTAGGACAACGTATGTGAGCGCACGCCAGCAGTCCCATCGACTGGAAGTCCAGCCGATGGCGACCTTGGACAAATGAGGTTTCCATCTGATCGCGATGAAAAACGGGCTGAATAAAATTCAGCAAGGTGAAATCCACAAATCAGCTGTGAGTGGGTCAAATTTTTACATCTGGGAAACTGTAGAATTCTCTAATTTAATTGTTCGTTTTCAGCCCGTCGCCATTGCTTCAAAGCACACAAACTTGGATCAGTGAAACACTCTAGCACCCACTCTAGCACCCACTCTAGCACCCATCGTGCCACGCTCAACTTCCTGCTCTTTGAGTGCCTCGCAGCCTTGCCAGCAGCATATGCTTCATTATCCTGCATCAGTTCTGTTTTAATTAACCAACTGATAAAAAAAAGAAAACCCCTGCTCCCCAACAGCAGCGAAGAAAAACAAAATCCCTCAATCTTAAAGGGATGAAGGTGAAGAGAGAGGAAGAGCGTGCTTCTTTAATGACCTGATGTAGGAGGTGGGATATGATTCACTGGGGTGACACGAGGTGTTAATTTGATGAGTTTTTCTGCCTATGGAGCTCTGCAAAGGTCATGATGCCACCAATGCTCAGCTTCAAGCATTGCATTCCTCTGCTGCTTGGCCATACTGTGTTTTTTTTGGCTCAGAGTAAATCAAATTTACCATTAAGGACAAAGAAATGGCCAATCCCAGGGGGAAGCTCACAATAGTGCAGTTGTGTTTTAGATATTCCTGTGGAACGGCCATCCTCTGGTACATGAACGGGATCATTCAGATACATGGACAGCCTCGTTATTTTCCGATTGGGCTTCATTATCGCCCTGGAAACAGTCAGGAGCGTGACACGGCTGATTAGGCTGGAGGCTGCACGCCGACGCTTGCTCGGCTCTTCTCACAGGAGCAACATCAGATGTTCAATTAAAGTGAAGGACTGCAGCTCCACAAAAAAACTCTCTCAAAAAAAAAAAAAACTCGCCTACACATCGACCATTTTAGATTCAGATTCAAAGATATTTCTTATATATGATTGACACTGTTTGCGTGTGTGTCCAACACCAGTGAGAAGGTGAGCTGGTGGTGAGCTGGGATTCCATCAGCTCACAGGTAACTGATAAATGGTGCGACTCCTTCATCAGTCAGTTGTAACTTATCCAATTTAATTTTCATCTTCATTAAATCCAAGATGTCACATCTGTTGGCGAAAACATTAATTGCACTGTAGCGCCACCAAAAAAAACAAAAAAAACAAGTTAATTTACTGGGAATAACAAATTGTATTTTCATGATCGTTATATTCCAAATAATGTATGTAATTATTCAGTTAGAAATATATCATTTCAATTTCAGTTTCATTTGATCCACCTTTGTACAACTACAGCGCTCTGGTAATTGGCCCTCATTCTCTGGTGACGCGCCGCCGGGGCCTGCTGTGACGGCAGATTGGCAATAATGGCAGCAGACCCGCAGAGAGGAGCGCGGCACCGGAGTCGATCTGACAACGGAAGAAGAAGGGACCAAAACAGGAAGAGGAAAGTAGGGTGTGACATGAAATGAGCACCTGGCAGGGAGAGGAGTGTGTGTGAGAGAGGGAAGCGACACGGTGTGGTGAGCGGCGCCGTAATGAGCATGTGAACTGACGCTTCTTCCGTGGTCATCTGTCACGTGTTTTCTGTCAGATTTACATTTAATTGCCACAGAAAAATCATTCTTTGTTTAATATAGCCACAAAATCAACAGTGTTCCACAGCACTCAACCAGACCTGCTCACTGTCACGTTAGGAAGCCTGTGTACCGTGTGTATTACAGTTCTGATGCGCTTTCATTACACACTGAGACCGGACAGAAGACAAACATATTGTTGAGATAGTAACACAACGTGAAGGGAAGTAACCCTGAACAAACTGGGAGAGACAGCCATTCTTGAGGATATCAGCAGATCCGAGCAAAATTCACCAACTTCGCTTGAAGACATCCAGACATCCAGACGTCTATCTGCTCTGGGCTAATTTATATTCAGGGCAGACTCTGAGGTGTCACACAACACACACGTGCACATACACACATGCATACACAGATGCACGCACACCCACGCACGCTCATGCGTGCACGGACGACACACACACACACACACACACACACACACACACACACACACACACACAAACATATTGTGTGTTTTCTTGCATTTTCAATAGAACTCAGAAGTACCAGCCCCACAAACAGCCTGTGCATGTGTGCGTGTAGGTGTGTGTGGGTGTGTATGTGAAACAGTTACCATTATTTCAACTTCCACTTTTCGCTCAAAATACTCATCTGTGTATTTCCTTTGCAACAAACTTTGCTGTTAACAAGTCATATATCCAACATTCATTTTTTGGGGTGTTTTATGTCATCACAGATACATTTTTCTTTCTATTAAATCCAGGGAAAGGTAAAATAACTGCTACAAACCTCAACCTGAAACACATTAAACCCCAAAGATAGGG
This sequence comes from Lagocephalus sceleratus, assembly GCA_911728415.1. Classification (NCBI taxonomy): domain Eukaryota; kingdom Metazoa; phylum Chordata; class Actinopteri; order Tetraodontiformes; family Tetraodontidae; genus Lagocephalus; species Lagocephalus sceleratus. The sequence continues at coordinate 15,525,312 of CAJVRN010000232.1, forward strand.
AGCACTCCAGGATACTCCAGTTTTTGTTACTGTAAACCTCACTTTTAAACTTTTCTTTTTCCCAGCATGCACTGCATTCATAACATAGGTTAAAAACTGCTAACAAAGCTGACTCAAGGTCGAGCTTACTCCAAACTTTCCAGTGATTACATTTCTTTAGGGGCCTCAGGACTGACACAGGTGGTCCATTTTCACCATTTTGGAAATGGGAATCCTGCTCCAATGACAACTGCTAAAGTTTACCCGTAAACAAGTTTCCCCAAGCTGCCTGTGCTGAAGCCGTGACATGATCTATAACTGCTCAGTTGTTGTCGCTGCTCACGGAATCAAGTTGTTCAAACAGTGGTGATATAGAGAGGACAAGTCTGGTGTGTCTCCAATACAGTGCTTCTCTTTGTGTGTGTGTGTGTGTGTGGGGGGGGGTCAAGCAGAGGGCTGGGCACAGGATATTGTATGGTATATGCTCCTGTGTGTGTGTCTGAGGGAGAGAGTGAGCGCACTTTTGGAGTGGCTCGTCACTCTGTCTCTGAGATAGTTCTGTTAAAACACAATGACGCTCATTCAGCTCTTGAGTCGCCCACTGTCTCTGGAAGAGGGCAGGGTGCATGCCAGGCATGTAGCTGTACACACACGCAGGAACTCTCTCAATCACACAAAGAATGCACATAATCCACAGTAAAACCAGTTTTACATTGTCATTAAAATGAGCTAATAGCTCATGCGTGGATGTAATGTCAGGGGATGTTATAAAGATCCTTATCATGTAAACAACCCTCACGGTGAACAGCTGTCCCGCACGTACACCCCCAGAATGAAAACTAAGACTTACATAAGCATCTAACAATGCATATTTTCACATTAAATAGCATATACTTCTACTATAGAGACCACCATTTTATACACATTTTGCACATCCCTTTAGTTTAGAGCTCATTAATTTAATGCACATCGCAATAATGACGGAGAGGCTAAAACAGACTGGCTAAAGTGCGACCAACGGTCGCCTATAAAATCAGAGAGTTGCTGACAGTCAAACTCACCAAAGTTTTACGCGCCTAAGAGTCACCATTTTCCATGTGAACAAAGATGTGATAATTCTTGGTCTTCACCAGCAACAGTGCAGAGGCAGCCTTTTTTAATCCGTCTTCCTGAATACGTTTTAGGGGAAGAGAAAAAAACAGCCTGCAACGTTAGGCTGGCGTTGGACCTTTAGTCATTGGTTGTCTGCTCTAGGTGGTAAAAAGGACTACCAGGTTGTAACCGGGCTGTTATATTTTAAAGCTGCAACATAAGAGCCACCTGAGTATGTTTCACAGTCAATACACACAACCCACATTCTCCTGACTGTCACCAGAGGTGTTTACTTACGCAACCTTTCATGGTACAATAAAGTCCAAGCAGAGCAAAGTACCTCAACTGGGCGGATGATAACATGATGAGGGAGTGGAGGGTGTGCTGCTCTAGGTGTATTAATGGATTGACTGTGGATTATTAGTTGAACTGACATGCAGGTTAAGCATTGAAAAAGGTTCTCTCTTTCACAAACCTGACATGACAGGGTGATGGTGTGGAGACATGGAGGTTAAAGAGTCCCGCCTTCTTCATTAAAATGTTTCACACACTCAGAGAAAACTCTTCAAATCTATCAAAACATGTGTGTGTTGTTCTAAAGCTTTAGGTGCCCAGCACAGTCCCACACACCATATTGTGTTACACTTTTTAGCCCACTTTGGCAGCACCCAGCTAAAATAACAATAAATACAATTATAAATTATATAAATATAAATAAATAACCTATATTAAAACAACTTTCACAGATCAAGTATTATCTATATCTATCTCCAGAAGGATCTTGAAGAACAGAAGAAGTCGCTAAGCTGATATTAAGGAAACGTGCAGAGATGATCCTCAACAGTGAGAAAACACAAACAAAACTGCTAATGCAAGAATTTAGGATTAACCCGTAATCTGCACCACTGCAGAGAAAGAGCACGGATCGATGGCAGTCGGGAATCATTCCCTGTCTCCAGTGTTGATGGGTTTGTTTTTCCTTACAGGTTATGGACTGGTCTTCATGATTACAGCAAACTGTTTTCTACAGGTACCTTCAGCCTCTAGCTCAACTAACCTAAAGGTCTCTAAGCAGATAATAGTCTGTAAATTTTAATTAGGGAGTTGGTTTAATCTACATGACAATCCATCACCACCATGCTGAGCTTTATGGGACAATAAATTAATGAATAAATCAACAGACCTTTTTTCAAGGACTCCATCTGATGAGTCATCAGTTTTTTCTCGATAAATTGATAATCTATTCTACATCTGCACTCCAGCTCAAGCGTCTTCTTTCTGAAAAAATGTAACTAATCTAAGATAAGAGTGAAAAAGCTAGTCAAAAGGTCCCAGAGCAAAGGAGGATATGAAATTGTTTTTTTTTTATATCCCATTAACAGACTGTGACGGAGAAATGAATCAGAGGGCAGTAAATCCTCACTTTTATGACGACAGCTGCTGCAGCTGGTTGGCAGTTCAGCAAACAGAGACTCTTTTATCACATCGCATTTGTTGCCCGATCATCTATCTAGGGCATGGACGCACCTCTTTAGCACTCAACTTTTCTTCACTCAGCTCGGAAACACCAAGAAAAAAAGGATTCGTCCTGTCAGCTGGGAGGTGGCTGCTGCTTTCACCTGGTTTGTACAAGAGAAGGTCCAACACTGTTCATAGTGTGTGCATGTGTGTGTGTATGTGTGTGTGTGTGCATGTGTGTGTGGGTGGGGGGGTGACAGGGAGCTCCTGTAGGTTTCCCAGCCTCCTGAGGCCGTCTGCCTGTGTGTGTGTCTGTGTGTGTGTGTGGGGGGGGTGTGTGTGTTCACTAAGCACTGGGCCACTTTCCCAGATGAGATTCTGTGCTGCAGGATAATCCTGATGAAAATGTCTTTCCTCTTCCCCTCTCTTCATTCTCTCCATCCATCTGTCCGTCTGGGCGGACAAACGAGCGGCAGGCCGTGCTCCCTCCTCCTCCATGACCATTGTTCACATCTCACCTCCCTGGTGCTACGACCGACAGACGCCGCACTGACGTCTGTATCTCTCCAACAGTCACAAAAGACACAGAACACAAGTGCGTCACTGTCACTTTTCTTAAGGTCAAGCTGCTTAAAATGAATCAGAATCACGCCGCCAACTTACTCCTCGGGTCTCTTGTCTGCAGCGTTTTCTGCCACCAATCTCTCTACATCTCTACCTCTTTTTTTTCTGCATGCTGAAATCTTGTCAAGTGGATTTGAGAACTTAAAGAACAATCTTCCTTTCGGTGCCGAGGGGAGCGGCGCAGCATCATTTGCTATTTTAAGGCTTTTTTTCCTCCTTCTTTTCAGTCACAGAGGATGTGCTGCAGGCGCGCAGGAGGCAGTAAACGATGTTCCGGAGTCTGTTCAACCTTGAAGCCGACAATGGCCGTGCATTTAAACAATAACATTAAGAGAAATAAAACACATCTTTGGAAGATTCTCCTACTGCCTCTTGCTTTTTCCACTATAAGTAAACACAATTATGCGCCTTAATTTCTATTTTTCTAATTTTGTTTCCCACCGGATCACTGTTTTTATCCACTTAGAATTCCTGAGATGCTCTCAAGTAAAATTCCCTGCTGAAGAGATAAATTAAGGTCTTAACTTCATTAAATACAGACATTTTTCAGATCTACAGAATAGACCTTTTGTATAAATGCTGTCAGCAAAGCCTAAATAATGCAGATCTGCGTTTAATTCTCATATGTAAACTTTCTCACTTTGACAACAATGTTTTCTTTTCTTTGCCGTTATGGAGAAAATGTTGAGTGCACGCTATAACAAGGCCATGAAAACATGTGCTTTATAAGTGAAACCTTGCTTTCGCTATGAATTTTCTTTGCAGCCATGGGGCACGTTAACATGAGGGGCGGGGGGGCATGGAAATTCAATCAGGCTGCAGTCTGATGTTTCCATGTGCTTTTACATCTTTATTGAGTAAATAAATAAAAAAAACACTCTCATCCTGCTACCCATCTTCAAACACGCAAAAAATGTCAGAAATGTATGACTTCACAGATACACACCATCAGCCACCACTCCCCAACCTAAATATCGAATATCATTTTATCCCCCGCCCCTCCCCCCAGACCTCCTTTCCAAATGGTAACCTTTAGAATTTGTGCAGCAGTGGTACCGTTAAGCCCTGCAGGCTCAATAACACACATTCTGGGTCGAGCACAGGTCAGGACCATTTCTGTCCCGGCACAGCAGGTCTCCTGAGGTCTCAACAGCAGGACACAAATGTAAGATGACACTGTGGTAGGGGGCAAGAAAAAGGGAAGAAACAAAGAGAATGAGAGGAGAGAAGGAGAACAGGAGAGGAGATTGAAATTGTCAAGGGCAGAGGACTCCTAATTTAGCCCGGTGTTAAACTTCAGCGCTGCTGTCCAACAAGAACAGGACACACACACACACACATACACACAGACACACACAGACACACACAGACACAGACACAGACACACACAGGGTGTCTTTGAACCGAAAGGAGGGGTCTGAGGTCACAGGCAGAGAAACTGCCATATTTAGTGAACGGGAGCGCCCTGCAAATAGAGAGAATGAGAGAGAGAGAGAGAGAGAGAGAGAGAGAGAGACAGACAGAAAGTTAAGAGAGAGAGAGAGAGAGAGAGAGAGAGAGAGAGAGAGAGAGAGAGAGAGAGAGAGAGAGAGAGGAAGGGAATGCAAACGGAGAGGAAATGTTTTCAGTACTGATATGGAGCCATCTTTGTCCATGTTTAACACTTTCTGCCCACAGAAAACAAAAATGTAATCTGCACAACTGCCCCCTCATACAAAATCCTGAACCCTGTGTGTGTGTGTGTGTGTGTGTGTGTGTGTGTGTGTGTGAGAGAGAGAGAGAGAGAGAGAGAGAGAGTGTGTGTGAGAGAGAGAGTGTGTGTGTGTGAGAGAGAGAGAGAGTGTGTGTGGGTGTGTGTGTGTGTGTGAGAGAGAGAGATAGATAGATAGAGAGAGAGAGAGACATGCTTTGTGGAGATTACATTGAACTCTGAAAACAGCTGCTGTTGCCAGCATGCAATGCTGTTTCTATTAAAAATAGAATATTAATCAGGTGCATGCACACGTCATGTATGTGCTGACTGGCACAACCCGGTTGTTGAAGGTAATGTGACTTAAATACTGCTGCATTTGAGACCTGAGAATGACAGTGTGATCAGAATGACAGTGTGCATAACCACTAACAACAAGCAATAAACTTGTGTTTAGCTTGATAAATCTACTACAAAGCATCCAAGTCTATCCTCAGGGGAACAGGTTACAAATAAAGCCATTTTTAGCCCAAACTGCTGTTATCTCTAAAAACATTTAATCGTCCCCACTCCAGCCCTGTAAATGCACCACTCTTAGTCCTGTAAAGATCTAGACGTTGTTTTTCTCATTCATTTCCTTTAGTTAATTTGCCCTCGAGCTCACACTGAGGGGTGGGTGGAGGTTGACACAACAGGAAAAGTGTTTTCTTCTTCTTCTCCCCATTTGCCCTGGTCTCTTCTGTCTCTGAACAGAACCCAGACTCTGCAGCGAGTGTGGGCAGATATTCGTGGTGGCAAACACCTGACTAGAAACCTGACTGAAATCCATCTACGTGAGCAGAATTAAACAATAGTGACACGGACATTCTGTACATATGTGATTATACGTCCAAGAAGCATCCTGTCCCGCGTTAACCTGGTGGCTGAGCAGCAACGATGCCCGCAGAGGTCATCTTCCACTTTCAGATCTGGGTCAGTGAAAAGACAGACAAGGCTCGTGTTGCTGCCTCCCCCTCCCCGTCCCTCCGTGCTGACTTATGTCTTGTAATCACCTCAGCCCTCACCAGGGTTCGCGCCTGGGTGTCTCTGCTGAAAAAAAATCCCTTTGTCTCATCGACTTCCAGGGGCATAAAGAGCATATTTATGCCACAGACCACACCAGCAGATGGTAACATTAGCTGCTGGGACAAACATGCCCTCTCACATCCTTCAGCAACACTCAGCCTGATATAATGGAGATAACATTGAATAACAGTAAATGTGAGACATCCATAACAATGTCTCAATGGCAGCGAGCTGCAAAAGGATTCATGGCATCCCATTTCTACCAAGCTGAAATAAATGAAAGTCAGACACAGGTAATAATTCTCAGAACTTGCTTACATGAAGCTGCTTACAGCTTGTGAGTGGTCACTTCCTGCAAACTTACTGTCTTCTTACAAAATCAAAATTAAAGGAGAACCCAAATTTAAAAGTTTAACTGTACCAAATACTACTACTAAAAAAAATACAAATAAAATATGATAATGATAATAATAATAATAATAATAATAATAATAATAATAATAATAATAATAATAGATTACAGTGAGGAAGAAAAAATCCCCTGCAGAGCAGTTCTCTTCCCTTCTGACTATCTGAGAAGAAACGGTCTTGGTGGGAACCTTGCGAAACAGGCGGCTGCGCAAGGGAAAGAGGCCACCGACCTCCACATTCAAAGATCACTTTCTGCAACCTAAACTGACAGGAACTGAGTGCCAGCAAAGCCATTTGCTTCAGCCTTGCAACTCAAGTCGTGAGCAGTGAAAAGAGAGAGCGGAATAATGAAATCATTGACGAGAGGAGGCGAGGGATGAAGAATGGAAGAGTTGTTGACACAGGAAAGAGAGCCTAATAATATGAGGAAAGTGGAAGGCAGAGATACAGGAACTATCTAACTGCTAATTATACCATTTAATGCACGAATGATCCTTGGTTAGGAGTGCATGACGGTGTAACTTCCGGTGCCCCTGCCTTGAAAGAGCTTCCTCCTCTGCTCTCTGTCGAGACAAATGGACGCTTGCAAGGCCACAAGGCAGGTTGACTGTCTGCAGCCACAGAGCAGCGCAGATGCAGCCTGACAGACTGTTTGTCATCCGTCTGTCTGCCTTAAATGGAAAAGTCCTCATTTTGAGAAAGCGCCATTGTTTGCCTTCCTGCCGAGTTAAAGGAGATTGATGCCACTGACGTATGAAACTGACATAAAACTGCTTCATCAGTGCTGCTGTCTGGAGCCACCAGGAAACCCCCCTCACCCCAACCCCGTATCCCACGGATTAAAAACACTGCAAAACACATACTTCATACAATGAAAATAGAAAAAAAGGAAATGAAACCAAATAGGAACACATAAAAAATGCTAAAAGAAGATATGTCGGGGAGGAATGAATGAATTAACTAATTAATATAAAAATATACCACGACAAAGCCTATTTTTCCTTTAAGTGACAAATGTAGAAAGGAAGATGGAGAAACTTACGAGTTGGTGACTTGCTACTGGGACACTCTTCATCTTAGTTAACTCTCGTACATTGACATGTCACACAGCATCAGACCATGAGGCGGAGCAAAAGTGAAAGAGGGTGTGAAAGAGAGCTGCAAGGGAGGGGGACTCAGGAGCGTGCTCCTAATCAAATCTGGCAAAAGATTGTGAGCTTCATCTGCAGGGATCAGGTGCATCTGTGGACCTCACACCTTCAATATGACTGTGTCGCCTGCAACACGCACGCGTGTGCACGCACACAGACCCACAAATGCACCCACGTACATACTCACTCACACATTTCCTGTACTTGAATTTGTTTGTCAGATTAAATCTTTCCATCATGTAAAATCATCATCCTTTATAACTGATGATCAAGAAAGCATATCTGGGGTTTTTTATAGCTCTGTTGCTTAGTCATAAAGCCCCCACTGTCTACCGCACAACACAGCACTCAGTTGTAACATTGGAGTAATTCAGACGAGTTTGAACCAGACGTGAATTCCCAGAAAGAGCTAATTGTACAAGATGGTACATCGTGTGCTGCATTTTGGGCTGTCATCAACTCCCTCGCGGTGTCGGGGTTGGCTCCAGGTTTTCTGAGACCTGTTTCACCGTCTGAATCGGTCACGTTCCAGAATAAACCCTGAGGTTTGTTTTCAGTAAACATCCTTTTGGTGCAACATGTGGCCACAGACATTTTCTGATGGGGAAATATAAAGGTAGGGCGGCCCTGGTGCTGCGTGTCAGACATGTGTGCCACAAACACACAGAGAACCCTGCAGTAACTAAGCTCCCCATTTAGAGTCACACATCATAATGCTGCCCTCAAGCCTGATTTAAGTCAACATTTTGGGGTCCCACAATAACAAGTAATTATATTTAAAGGGTGTGCACAGAGAACTTTGCATTAGAAATGTTTCCTGTGCGACCTCAGACCCTCGGACTGTCTCTTTGCATCAGTGTCACAGTGAAGTGAAAAGGCCAGCAGTCCCACCAGATGAGTTCTGCTGTGCTGAATCGAGGGGGTCTGGGATGGCGGGGCTCCGACGACCATTTGAAGCGAGATGGCAACGCGAGCGACGCGTCTCTAGCTCAGCCTATGCAACAGTGGTGTCCTTAAAAAGATACTTTTGCAGCTCCTCCTCCAGGAGTCCACAGAATTCCTGCTCATTAACAGATTGCGGTTATCCATTTTTCACCGTGGATCCTCGGGCTGCTCCTTCTTCTCCGCTGTGGCTCCTGGTCAGATATGAACTTAGTTACGCCCTCCTGTCCTCAAGCCCACCGGAAAGCCTGGATCAATACCTGACCTCTAAATGGAGAACAGAAACCCAGGCGCACTCCTGCGGGAAATCAGAAATGGATTGAGCAGATGATGGGGGGACTCCCGCTGGGCAGGAAGATCCAAACAGTTGCAGATGCTGGATCTTCCTGGGTGGAGGTTTTGACTGAGGTGGGGGGGGCATGTATCAAAGCCGCACTGAAGTGATGTTTCCACACATGTTTATCACATCAAAAACGTGGGTGTCGTGAGCAAACAGCCCTTGTTTTGGGGGGGGGTTCCTGTGTACTTCTGAACATCTCATCTTCTTCAACCCAGATTTTCCCTGATGGAAACGGGACTGTGGCATCACAATCAGTGACAAACTGTTTTCCATCATAAAGCACCAGGGAGGAGAGCAGGACTACCAACAATCACCAGCGCTATGTGCTACCATGTTAGAGTTCCTGAATCAACATCAAAAATCAGCTTTCACCAAAAAGTTGTTCTCCCAAAACTATTTACACAACACCAACAGGCAGTGTGGAGTCAGGGGACGGTGTCCCCACAAGCACATTTCCACATTTGTTGCACATGTATGTGTTATTTCGGTGCCTTCTGGAGCCCTGACTCAACATCTGGAACATTCACCGCCTTACGGAGCAGAAGAGCGTCATCTGAGGTGGCCTGAGATACACCATCTCCAATCTGACCAATGCCATCTGCCTACTGCCACCCCCCCAAATTACAACCTCATCCTCCCAGTGATGTACAGTGCCACGGGGGGGGGGGCTTCACATCCCCATGCCCGCAATAAATGATTCAAAAGCAGAGGATCTCGCCTTACCCATCTGTGCCTGTGTCGGATGTCTTTAGAGGCTCATGGTGGATGAGAGCCCTGCTGATCTGCTTCTAGTCTAGTGCTGCAGATGAAGCCGCTTTGCCATCGCATTGGTGCTGCTGGAGGGGGGGCGGGAGGGGGGGGTCTCGGTGCGTCCTCCGGTTTACGCCACCGTCTCCTCGCAGCGGTTTGCAGCGGACGATCGTCCCGAGTCAGACTTCCCGGCGGTCGCGGTGATGCCAGAGCCTCCTCTCCGGCTCCTGGGGCTCACTACCGGAGCCTGGACGGGAGGCTCGGTCCGAGGAGGCTGCAAGAACGGAGGAAAAACAGGGGGGGGGGCGTCGATCTGCTTTGGCGTGCAAAAAGGATGATGAGCCGCAAACGGTGCAGAAAAAAGGATGGCGATGAGCAGATGAGGATGGACGCGGGGACGGCGGGGGGTGGGGGGCGAGCAACTATCTGGCGTCCTATTCGTCGTTTTCTGTCGTGTTTGTGAGCCGCTCTCGCCTCCTCCCTCGCCTCTTCTCGGGCTCTCTCGGTCGGTGATGCGTCTCCCTCTCTTCCGTCCTCCGCGCTGCGCCGTGCGCTCCGTGCGCTCTTTGTGACGCCTTTTCCGCTCCCTGCGAAAACAAGCTCTCTGCCCCCCCGCGCTCTCTCCTCTTTTACCTCTTTTCCATCACCCCCATGTCTCTCTGGATTCAGACAGGCTGCAGGAAAGAGGAGGAGGAGGTGGAGAGCAAAATCTGTGAGGGGTGTGTGTGTGTGTGTGTGTGTTGGTGGGGGGGTTCAGAGAAGAGAGGCAGCGAAGGAGGAGCCGGGAAGAAGGAGGCTCCTCCCAGTTATGCTGCTTATTGGGGGTGTATCCCGATAAGGGGTGTAAGAGGGCACATATGCCAAAAACACGGCCGGAGGGTGTGTGTGTGTGTGTGTGTGTGTGTGTGTAGACGCTCCAAGAGACAAACTCTTGTTTTTACTCCTGTCGTGACTCCTCCGATTCCCTGGTAAAGGTTTATACTAAATTGGCCCAAGTTCTGCGAATCTAAAAATATGATCGAGTGTGCAACCACAGCAGGAGCCGCCGTCAGGCTGTAACGCACATTGCATACTTATCATTTTTCAATTGTAGAATCCTCCCTTTTTAAAAAAAAAAAATCAAAACACACTCAATGATTTCAACATTGGACCGTAGAAAAACGCAGTAAAAATGCACCTTCTTATCTAAAATACTGGATAAGCAGCACAAGAGCATATCCAGCCTTTTTTGGTTATTCCTGTGCTAATTCTACAGACCTGCAGAAACCCATGGCCACATACTTTCTATCCGGTGCTCTTGGGTGAGAGCTGCCAGTCAGGGCTTGTTAGCTCTGCGCTGAATCCAGCTGGATATTGGGCCTCCAGCAGTGCAACATCCCTCCTGTCAGCCTCAGATCATCAACCTCCACGCCTCCATTTGTTTTCCCGCTGAGCCACCAGCAGCAGAGAGGCTGGAGGCCGCCGCACGTCCCGCCTTCCTTTCACTTTAATCAAATATTAATAACAGTCCATCACCACATCTGATTGAGACGCGGAGACTGTTGAGTGCTGACGTCAGGGGGAAACCGCACCAGCAACCACACCGTGCTGGGACCGACATGAGCTGCACCGTCACTACGCTCCGGACCTTGGGCCAGACCGGACAGCTCCAACATCAACTGCAAGACTGCTTGTGCAGCTGCGATAATTCTGTTAACTGTTGGCTCAGGTGACACAGAAGGTAGGAATTGCTGCAGAGACGTAATCGGAGACCAGACCCAGGAAAAAAAAAAAAAAAAACCCTTCTGTGAGCAAATAAACTTCTCCAGTGATAAGATCAGGAGTGAGATGAGAAGATCAAAAGAGCCTTGAGGAAAGGTTGAAGAGAAAAAGAGCACTTCACTGGATGTATGACCGGCCTCGTGTCAGGAGGACTTTACCCACATTGTATATCTTATTTAGGCTGATGGGAAGAAATGTTGAAATGTCATCGTCTCCATCACCATCCTGACCATAGACTGTACCTAAGGGTGGACACATGAAGCTGTCTCTGGGCGACGGCAGTCAATAAGTCCCTCCTCACGCCATTATTATAAACACACACCTCCCCTGGAAAATTATGAACCAGCTTTGGTGGCACGAACGGGATCAAGACGTTACATTGTTCTCCTGGAATTACCATCCGACACTGCTTCAGGGCGAGGCAGGAAGACTGTCAGAACTCATGGACAGAATAAAGATCCAGCGAGTCCTTTCACCAGCAGCAAGCAGACACGCTGGCATGCCTGCATGATTACGCCTCAAACCCAGCTCACCCACACACACACACACACACACACACACACACACACACACACACAACAGAAGGCATTTACCTTCTTCGCCCTTTGCAGAGTCCCATGAGGCAGCCAGCGTCAAGATCAGGAGCCAGGTGAGTGGACAGGGTCTGTGCAGGAAGTGGACAGGTGCTCCAGCGAAGGTGAACTCTGTCTGCGCTGCAGCTTCAACACGCCCTCAGGTATCCCGGACCCCGTAACATTTCAACAGCGTTTCAGTAAACAGCAGTAAACCCGACCAGGTTGGAATCAGTGGCTTCCAGCAGAAACAAGAATGTGTTTGGGATCTTGTTTGACCACTACTTGATTGTCTGCTCTGTTGAACCATTTGGGCTCTCCAAAATCAAGATGGTAATTCAAATATGTCTCCGTTATCGCAAGTGCACTTAGCAACCGCTGCTCCTGATACGTTATCCACATTCATTTGATAGTTCCCATTTATTTGATAATTAAATGCGTTCTGCATGGCATTTGCCAAAGTGCTGATTAAGTTGAACACTAAAGCAAACATAACATCACCGCGGTGCAGTCTAAGCTTGTGCTGTCAGGCAGTGGCTCCACTTCAGACTGGCTGCAACATGTGCTGAGTGACTCAATGTTAGTTCATCAGCTTGATTCATTCTCTGTTTGAGGATGGCGAGATCTGCTCAGACTATCCCGGCTCAACCACAGTCTGCTCCCCTCCCATCAGAGCAGAGGACCAGTGAAGACAAGAGACCAAACCGGCAGCTACTCGACACATACAGTAAAAAAGGAAGAAGAAAGGAGGAAAGCCAAAACCCTTGTGCATGAATCTGAGCCAACTGTGAATATTTCTGGGACAGTGTTTACCAAGAGCTTCCACTGAGGTCGTCCATCAGCCCACCGTCCAGCGTGAACACAGCGTGTTTCTCCAGTGCACAACGCCTCGAGGTAGTCTCCCAGTGAGCAGTAGAACAACACACCAGTGAAATGTAATCACGACAAACAGGGTGCAGAAGGTTAGGTTTGACCTCTCAACAGTTGTCACCTTCAAAAATATGCACATTCACATCTTTTCTTCACCGCCAGTTTGATCTCTCACTGTTCACCACACTTCCCACTTCCCTTCATGTTCTAGAGAGCAATAAAATGAACTGCACTCGCTTCAACAATTAGGTCACGGCCTGTGCAGGAGGAAAACGCCAATTACCCCTAAAATGAGCAATTAGTAACATGGTCTGGTGTCAGCTTTGATACCGAACATCCCTGCATCATCCCTGAACATGGTGATTGGAGGATTTAATGAAAATCTTTTTTTTTTTTTCCCCCCACTTATTACTTTCTGGTGTATTTCTAATCACTGCCTTCATTAAGCCAATTATAGTTCATAACAGTGAGAAGTTCATTTAAAGAATGAGATTAAGTCCTGACTTTCAGGACTGAAGTGTCTGTGTGGGGAGTGGAGGCACAGGAACACCCACAGACCACCACTTCATTCAGCTGTAGGTACACTTTTGGTTCTTTTTGGATTAAGGTGGGAGATACAGTGCAATGGTGAAAGATAAATACTGGGATGAAGGGGGTTGAAACTCAACTCGTCTTGCAGACCCACCTCCTTTTAGTAGTGAACACTCCTCCGTGCATTCTGAGTTGTTGGTTCACCATACAATTTCCTGGATGACAATCAAAATGAACTGACATGCATCAGGTGCTTGAAATGTTGTAATTGCAAATACAACAAATGTACAGATATGATTTAATTACAGATAAACAAGTATTTCCCACCATACCCATTAGGTCTGTTTGAGACCTTTTAGTCTTTTATTATTGTAGAATCCAGGAGCCCCTGAAACTGCTCCGTCTTTTTGAATTTGACTACAATCAGGATTACATTAGTTTCACCGTTTCTTGTGTCCAACTTTGGCTGCAGAAGCAAAAACAGGACTTTCCGTCACAGACACTGATTACAGATGGAAAGTCTGTAATCAGCCTCTGATGAGACCTTCTCATCCTCTAGTCCTTCCTCCATGATGATATAACGGTAACGTCACCCCGACCACGTCTTTGAAAGTTTGTCCCATCTTAATCCACAGGCCTCCTCAAGACCTACTTGTCTTTCTACTGTGGTCCAAGTCCACCTTGTGTGCTCTGTCCGTCGCTGTGCTCGCTTCCCCACAGGCGGTAAAACTGACTGAAGTCCACGTAAGGCAGGACCCTGCCCGTCTCGTCGGGCTGCGCCGCCTGGCTGCCTCTCTGGCGGAAGAGGCTTCCATCTCCCGAGCTGGAGCTGGAGCTCTGCGTCTGGGTGTTGGTGGACTGGAGGGTGGCAGTGGGGCTCTGGCTGCTGGGAAGAGGGGCAGAGCAGAAGAAGGGAGAGGAGAAAGGTGGTTGGTCGGGGATGGTGGAAGTTGAGACGGGAACGAGGGTGGGGACGGAGGAGCACGAGGAAATTGGACCCACGGAGGAAAGGAACCGGTCTGAGATGCAGGAGAGAGAGGTGGAGAGAGGAAGGGGACAGGGTGGAGGAGGCGTGGAGGAAAAAGACAAGAGGGAAGTGGAAAGAGGAAGACGAGGAAGATGAAGGACAGGGTATAGAGGGACTTCAAATATGGGCTGCAGAATATCCACAGAGGCTTGGTGGGCGATGTGATGGAACGTGCTAAAGGATCAATATAAGAGACGGAATGAAGCATAGGACACACGGTGGATATCGGCAAGGTGGAGGGCAACGAAGAAGAGAAACAAACGTAAGTCAGACGATGAGCAGCAGCAAGACGGAAAGAATTTCTGCTGGAAGGCGTGGAGGCGACTAAAGAGAAGAAGAATGTGAGTACGCAAAGTGACGAGTTCAAACAACACACACTTTTACATTTCAACATTCAGCAAAAGCCAGACTGTAAATTGATGACAATCTACATTTGAATTGATCAGGAAGTCCTTCTAGAGTCTATGACGTCAAATTCAGGCAGCGACATGAGGTGAAGGGAAACCTGGGACAAGTGGAAGTGAGCCACGTCAATGCATAAACTGTGACAGTGTGTTTAAAAGTTGACCTATGACCTTGCCAATTACAATCGACAATTTAATGGATAAAATCCCTTGGTCCATATAAGATGTATGCTCTCAGTGGATTAAGTCTGTAATAAACAAGAAAACCTTAACTTCTGAGCGTTTTAGGGCCCCATTTATATCTGACTACATCCTGCTGCTGGGGACAATATCAGAGCAGTGAACAGTACTGCTTTTCCTCTATATTTTTAAACTGTTGCTAGGCAACACTACACGACAACTTAACGAAGCTCTCAAGTGTACGAGGCACCAATTCAGCCTTGGGCTTTCAATCCTTCATTAATAAATGCAGTTGGCAAATTAATAGCCGTCATAACTACTTCCTGTTGACTAAATTTAAATGTTTGTTTTGTACAAGAAACAGACTTCGTTGGTCCAATTGTCTCCCCACGCTTCAGACTGGGAAATGGAAAATGGGGCAAAAAAAGTCAAATGCAATATTCTCACAACTTCATTGATAAACAAATCACGAGATAATCAAAAAAGAAGAATAATCTCTGTAGATGTGCATTACCAGCTGTGGTTTTACTGAAAGCTAATGCAAGGCAGCAAGGGTGGTGAGCGCAATGGGAAACCACGATGTGGATACTGTAAATGTTTTTATAAGCAACAACAGGAGGAAAACACTGTCTGACATCATGCTGCGCAGGACGAGCTCACTCAGATGTGAGCAAAGGTGAGGAAGGAAAAGAAGACAAAGCAAACTCACCCAGGAGTGGGAGTGCCTTCCTCCAGTGTGGAGGCTGTGTTGGTTCCATTGGTGAGAGTACTTTGGGAGGGCATGACCAGTGAGAGGGTCACACTGGTTTTACTGGTGCTTTGACTATTGGAGTAGGGGACTGAGACTGGGTAGATACGACCACCTGAGTGGAAGACAAAAAGAGGGCAAGACCTGTTTGTTAACCAAAGCCTCAAGCTGTGTTTTCCATCAATTTTTACAAGTTATAACATCAAACAGATGGGAGCATAAGCACTTTTGGAAACGGAAATGACCAGGATTCTCTGGTATGTTGGTTCTATAAAGTATTCTTGGCTGCAGATGCAGATAGTTTCTAGATAACTGTGCTTTGTAGAAGCCGGTTCTTCAGATATGGTTAAGATAATATTTATTTCACATAAATCTCCTTTCACCATGGGAGGATGTTTGTTTTTATGTGCTACAGGAACCTGCCCCTGACAGCCTCTCCTACCCTGTGTGGGTGTGAGCGCTCCATCAGCCAGAGGGTAGTTGATGGTGCGGATCAGGAGAGTCATGTCCTCGTGTCGGGAACAGTACACTGCCCTCTGGCGGCCCGACACGTAGACGTCGTGGTGCAAGCGTTTGACGCGGTCCACCACCGACTGAGCCGCTGCCTCGATACTAGCCTGCTGGGCCAGCTCTGCTGCTACCATGGCAACAATTTCCTACAACAAAGAGCAAACAACAAGGAGTGGTAGGCAGTGCGCAGGGAAAAGCTGTAAATGACATAAAATACAGACCATATATGCAGAAATACAATATAATGTGCTAACCTGATTGGCCTGCTCAGGGCCATGCGCAGACTCCAGCGCAGTGATGAGGCCTTCTGACATCAACACCAAGAAGCCAGAGATGTTGTCCAAAGCCTGACTGCCATGAATCTCAGGCTCTGAGATGATTGGCTTGGTCTTTGCCGCACTGATGGCGCAGAAGATGGACAGATGTGTGGAGAAGAGAAGAAGACAAAGGACAAGAATTAGATTTAACTTAAAAGGAGTAAATCCTAACAATGACTAATACACTTGCTTTATCTAACTGCACTCTCTCTCTCATTCTCCTGACATTAGAAATTCTGTTATAGTTGTATTGTGTGTTTTATTGTAATCGTAATCAGGATTAGTCAGATCACATCTGCCCATGCTTTTCCTGGGCTGGACTGTAGACAGAGACAGGAAATGAGAAGGGTGGGAAATGGGACCCAGATTGTGGAATTTTGAGAGGCTGAGCGGGACCAAAAATGATTGACTGGAACAGAGTCAGATCTGATAACAACACCTGTAATATGAAAGCAGAACCTCCACGATGCAGAGTGGACACGGTTAATGCTGTACAGTCAGAAACTGATTCTGTTCCATTATTGTACGCTGCTAAAATAATTGCATTCCTGCTGTTTTTTTCTTTTAGAAGCAATAGTGACAGAAAAGAATCAGAGGGTGTTGAAAAAAACCCATAACTCTTGAGTGCATCTGTCCCTGACAGGGCTGCCAGTATGATACTGTGATGAAAGAGTTAGACAAATGCTCATATTCACCCTGACTGAACAAGACTGTGTGCAGCAGAGTATCTGTCACCCAACACAGGAATCTACCCAACATTTAGAACCACTCTTTTTTTCCCCAAGTTTGCTACTAAGAATAGACTAGACCAAGGGAAAAATATGCAAACTGTGCAGCTTCACACTGCACCAGTGTGCCCCCTAAGATCACTGCTCCTCTCATTAAGGAAGCTGGATACTTAGTGGCGTTAACGTTTGTGTTATGGAACAGATGCACTAATCATGGCTGCAAAAGAAGAGATGCTCAGATCAACAGACACAGGGCATGAGGTTGAGGGGGGGCCACAAGGTATACAGAGAGAAATACAGCTGAAGGTAGACGTCTTTGTGTGTGGAGAGACTTTACCTAAGTAAATCAATGTCGTTGTAGTTTAACTTCACCCGGTAGTCTCCGAGTCTCCTGGTGCTGGTCTGTCCAGCAATCTGACCGGCCTGCCTCACACGAGCTGAATCCACACCTGTGTGAGGGTGACGTTATGAAAAACACGGAGAGCGTTAGTGTGGTTTGAGAACTGCAGGAGGTGAATGGATGGATGAGGATGAGAATCTGAAGGACAGAATAAAGCAACAAATGAAGAGCAGAGGGTGGGAGGAGGAGAGGGGTGTATGGACAGAGCATACGAGGGAAGCGGTCACCTTCAGCTGGATAACTGGAATGAATACTATTTCATTTAAATCAGCCAGAGAAGCACCAACAGAATAATTATGTGGACTCCTGACTGGGGAGAGAACAAACAGCAGCAGGCAGCCCAGCTTCCTCTCTTGATGATATGAGATTATGGAAACGATGGAGTTTATTCGCCATTACTGCGTACTTAACACAGGTGTCAGGCTTCAGCGACTGGTTCTGTGCGGATAATTAGAATGTCCGCATTTTCAGTAATATGTAACGGCCACATTACTGGACCATTAGCTGGGGAGTCTGCAGTGGAACAACCATTCAAAGTGTGTCTGTTTCCCCCCACTAATGATGGTCTCTGAATATCCAGCTGAGTGCAATGAACACAACTTGAATGCAAAAAGCTTAGTTTTATTTAGCCGCAGAGGGCCGTTTCGCCAACTTCATATGAAAGGCTAGTAAAACAGGGAGGTAAGAATTAATCTACTTTTTTTGCATGCAAGTGTGCCATCTGTCTCACCCAGGGCAGCGAGCCTCTGTAGCTCGTCCTCACTGTCGGTGGTGTGAGGCCGGCCAATCTGGAGAACCTGGTTCTGGCCATCGCTGCTGGACTTGCACAGAAGAGCCCGGTTGGTACCTGAAATCACAGTCCAATACAAAATGAATTCAAAGACAAGGTCTTATTTACATGGACACATCGGATGAAAAATGCATTGATGTGATGATTAAAGCTGGATCCAGATGCCTTTGCCAACTAAACTGATAACTTCTCTCTCATCTTAACTGTGCTTTGGTCATTGGGCCTTGACCACACCACCTCCACATAGCACTGAAGTTTGTACAGCAGAAGGCCCTCCTCTATTGTGTTAATGCCTCTCTCCCTCTCTAGAGTTACCGCACCAGGAAACACAGACTATAAAATCCATTCAATGATTGTTAGCATTTTCTTGTCATTGAATTTTCAGAACAATTAGAAATTGCCACAATTGTATGGATTACACATAATGCCTTAAAAAATATCCATACTGTTGACCCTATAATGACCCTATATACTATACTGCTATTGCTCCATATGTGGAAAGAAGAGGAAAGAAAATTCTTCTGTATATTATCTGTGATTATTATCCTCCACTCTTTCTATACGGTTCCCACTGTATCAAATTATTGGGTTACTTGACCTTAACTGTCAAATGTAATTCACATCAGCGCACAGCTGGAAGTGCTTTTCTGGGCCCCATATGCTACTACGATTAAATCTCTTTGGATTCATGTTCTATCAACTTTGAACTAGTGACTTTTACGCTGCAGGCCAATGAGAAGAGCTGAAGTGGGTTTTTTTATGCTAATGACTGCGCTCTCCTCAGCACTATTTAATGCACTGTGCTCTCTGCTTCATGACAAAAGGAAATTAAATCAACAGAGTGGGCGAGGAGCTATTATGCATGGCCTACGACATGGTTAAGGTGTATATTTGCAGTAGTGTCTGGGTGGAGTTACTGCAAAAGAAATAAAACAAAAACATATCTTTGGACAGAAAAGAGGTGCATGGTCTCTGTCTAAGCCTGACATCTACTGGTTCATTTATGTGGTGGGCTGTATTTTTCAGATGTATTATAAGACTCAGCTGTGTTAAATATAAAATATTTGTGTTAGTGATGAAAATAAACCATACAGATAATCGGGTTTTCGTACCAACATTGGCGATGTAAAGCTTGTTGTTGGTAATCAGTGCAACAATCGCTGTAGCTCCTCCCGACACCTCCTGTTCCAGCTCCTTCAGACGCTCCTACACAAATAAATCAATGAGGATAATAAAATGACAATGTAAGGACACATCAAACAATGAGAATAGTGACCAGGGAAATGAAAGTGGGAGGATGAGAATAAAGAAACAACCATGGTTTTAATAATTTAAGCAAAAAAGCAAAAGAGAAACCATACAGTTGATTATCACCACAGTGTGAACCAGAGAGGTCAAAGAGCAGATATGGCACAGAAAAAAAAACATAATTAGCCAGGGTTAAAACTGATTCCATCTTATCTAATGAAAAATAAGCAAATGAGCCCAATTACCCCACAGTATGCATGAACTCACACTGATGCCCATAGCAGGGTTTCTATGGAAACCACCAGTGAACTTTCCCTCTCCAATTTTCAGCTCACTCAATAAAACAGCGTTTCGGTGCCTGTGCGCGTACCTCGTTGTGTGGTAGGTGGTAACTGGACAGGTTTGCTTTTTCAGCCAGAGCATCATCTATGGTCTCAAAGTAGCTCTTTTCCACCACATCAAAGGCCTGCAACACACAAGAACATGCACGTGGATGAGAGAGCGATGACGCAGCAGAGAACACCCAGCAAACAGCAGCAACGTCAATCCTACTGCAGCTCTTCATGGAGCACCGCACGAGCGTGACCTCGCATCAGTTAAGCTTCAGACAGATTTTACATAACTGGAATCAAGGGCGTACATGTTCTGACATTTAAATGCATGAAAGGAGTAAAAGTAGAGTCAGGAAAGACCTGTGTGAGGATCCTACGAATGTCGTTGTCTGTGTGGCTGGAGTTGATCTGCCCAAGTAGTAGCTCAGCTGTCAGACACTGGGAGGCAAAACTGGCCACCCTGCTGCCATCGTAACCATTAAAAACCCCATACAGGAAACAGTTGTCCTCACCTCTGATTGGTGCAACAAACACACAGACACAATTCATTTTTATCTTAACAAGAGACAGGAGGCTCAGGTTTACCACATTTATGACAAGTGTGATTGAAAACTGACACCAGTGATTTTACCGTTAAAGGTTTTAGAAAGGTCATTCATGACTTAAGGGAAGGGTTTAAGACATTGTAATGAACCGCAGGCCTCTGAACTAGACTTGTGGTCATTTGTCATGTGTTTTTCTCTTCCAGTTTGCGTCTCACCTGAACCTGAGGTGTCCGTCCTCGTTGGTGTGGCTCTGAGTTCCTTTCCCATCGGGGCCGTACACACAGTTGGGGGCAGTGCCAACCCCACACATCTGGCACAGCGGGAGGTCATCTGTCCAGCTCTGATGCTGTCAAGATAAAATTGTTTTTTTTTTTGCATTTCCAGTGTTCATATTCCAGTCTTATGTTACAGTACATCTACTACATCTTTAACCATTTGTTTTGAAGACCACTTTCAGTAGAATATATTGATTCAACCTTAGTTACCTAAAATGTTATCCAGGAGAGTATGCTGACTGTGTCCTGGAGAGAATGTGACTAAACATTGTTGTTTCTCTATATTATATGCCTTTATTGAAAATATAAAGTCCAGTTTTGGTACAATAAGAAACTATCACTCATATGAGGAGGGGTGTCAACAACAGTCGCTGACTGTTACACGCTTTACTCCACATGTATTGTCGCACAATTGCCTCGTTCTCCTTGAGACTACTGTCTATGGTGATTAGATTAAACGCATTTAATTCCACTTGTACTCGTTTATTGTCACTGTTGTTGGTGACACTTCAACACAAACTCAACTGCTGCTAAACTAGCTAGCATCTCTTAACGACACCGAATAAAACTAAGAACTGAAGAAGAAGTAGCGACCGAAATGGAAGGACAGAGTAGAGCAGAAGCGTCTCCGACAGCTCCACGACAGTGGGGCTCTTAACTAGTTATTCTGGTCATTTATTTGGCTTATACTCACACTCTGCATCAAGTTCCTGCGCTGGGCCGCCATGTTGGATGGCTCACGGTGCGTTCACGTCCACTGGAAAAGTCGAAAACCACAACTTCGGTAGTTAACGCGCTTCTGATTGCGTTAACGAAATTAAAAGCTAAATTAAATTAACTAAAACACTAAATTAAAGCACTGGGATTGTTCATATTCTTTTATTTGTTTAATTTGAAATTGACACTAAAACATGCAGACATATTTTTCTGTTTATATAATGTATAATAATATATCATGCCTGTACTTTAGTCAATTTTGTTAATTTGGTGTCTTGTCGTGTTGCATAAATCCCCAAACAGAGAGTTTGGGTATTCTTTCTGTATTTTTAAATTATAAGCTTTAATTATAAATGTCAGTTGCTCTGCGGTACTTTGCTGTTTTTCAACAACGACTACGCTGCCATCATGTGGATGTTCTATGAATTGCTACAGATTTTTATTTTACTGATGGGCATCCTTCCCCAGGAGTAAGATTATTTATAGACCTTTGACTTGAGTACAAATTCATTTCATATCACAGTACACACATTTCTTTATCTGTCTGTGTGTCATGGCTGCACCAGAAACGTTGAATCATTGAAATGTTTTCAGATATTTTTGTATTTATGTTGAAAAAATACAAGTCTAAAAAAGGATAGCAGAGACAATGTCTTTACCAGTATGATTTTAATGGGTTAAAATTGAAGACATCCAAAACATACATTTGTACGGAATCTTTTCCATGAAACGTACATTAGATTGACCAGATTTCACAAAGGAATATCACACATTTCTACATCTACACAGTGGTACAGTAGAAAGTATATATGTGCATACACCATATACTTTGATAGATTTTGGTCACTTTTTTATACAGTATTTTTTTTATACTTTGTATTATTATTCCAAAATAAAAACATCTGCTTAACCTGAAAGCAACAGATATCTGATCACATCACGCAGCAGAACATCGAGCTATCTCTTCTTCTTTTGTACAGAGCTAGCATAATGCCCTAAAATAAAGGAAATTATCTTTTTTAAAAAACATTCTAATATACTGAATGATAGATTTACTTGTATGGACATGTATGTATGTATATGTAAATATATACATATACGTATATACATGTATATATACTATTACTTTAAGAAAAGAGAGCAATGCATGTTCATAAATACTTAATTTTGATGGTTGCCTCAGTTACAGAGGGGGTACAGCTGAAAACCTTTAGTTTTTAGGGGACAGTGATGACCATAGCTTGCATTGTTCTGGGTTTTGTCATGTGCTCGAGGACCAAATCAAGATAAATCTTAAATCTGGACGTCTGCTCCGAAGACGCAGAAAGAGGTCTGTGATGGTGTGCGTTCAACGTGTTCGCTGGATTTGGCTTGGCAGTCAGCACTAAGGCAAGGTTAAGGAGAGGAAAAAGCAGGTTCTTCAGAGCAAAAACATGAGAAAACACATCAGTCCCAAACCCTAATATCAGAAGAAACCTCAGTATACCCACAGAACCTGTTACTGGGGGGCATTAGTCACCAGATAAGACGATGCCGCCTGTTTTCCTACAAGATGACAGAAAATCATAGCTCTGTGTGTGTGTGTGTGTGTGTGTCAGATAAACCTGATTGCAGTCATAACATGACCTCAGGTTTCAAGTCAAAGGGGTGACCGTTCTCCACATCTTCAGCTCTGTCCCGTTTATGCCCCTCAGCCCTGATCGGTTCAGATCCCCTTCCTACACGGTGCCAACAATCTCTGTAAGAGACATCTCATCTGATCCACGGCAAGAGGACACTGAGTTAGCTACAGTCTCGCTTCCCATACTCAATCACAATGATCTGGCACAATCACCAATGTTTAAAATGTTAAAAACTGAACATCTTTGGAGTGTTAAAGCGGCCAAATTGAGTAGTACTAAATGGTATTATGCAAAATGTGAGCATTAACCGCCTCATTAACGGCCACTGCTTCCACTCTATTGGCCTGTCTCGTTCACTTTTGCCCCTGCACAAGAACAACCTAGAGTTCAACTGAATATAAAATAGCACCAACAAAATACTGTGAATGTTGACCAACACTACTGCTGGATTGTCAACCCAAATGAGTGTGAAGACCGGACTGTGTTCGGAGGTCTTAAATGAAGATATAGTAGCTGAAGGAGACTATTTGTGTGTGTTTACGTTCCTAAGTGTGTTCCTATTGTGTCAGAAACACGTCCACTCCTTTGCTTTTACCTCATAAACTTTTCGCTCATGAGAATTTGTGGACACCAGTTCAAAGGTCAACCTGTTTGTGTCTGACATTCAGCGTGAACAAAACTAAAAACACCAGTTTTAATTTGTAAATAGGCGGCGTCGCCCAGAGCCTGTTACACCCCCCCCCCACCCCCCCGGATGTGTTTCCCTCGTGTGCCTCAGTAGTCCTGACGCTGGTAGCCACCGGAGCCATCGAAGGCCCCGTCGCTGTTGGCCTGGCCCCCTCCTCGGCTCGGGCTCTCCACGTCGTCCCCGCCGAAAGAGGTGTAAGGGGCTCCGCCGTCCTGGCTGGGGTCCGTGTACTCCTGCGAGAAGAGGGCCGAGTCGGCCCCCAGCTTGTACCTCTGGAAGGCCAGGAAAGACTGGCCCGCCTTGGGGGTGGACCGGCAGGGGAAGAGCGTGGAGGAACGGGTGGAGGTGAAAGCAGAGAGGCGACGGTGTTAGAGCGGGGGTGGGGGGGTTATGAGAGACAAAAAAGAGAACAAAGAGAGATTAGCCAGCTGGGAAAGCTTATTAGACACAGCCCTGCGAGTGAGCCAATTAGTCAGCCAGCCAGTTAGTGCGCGAGGGCGGCGCAGGCAGGTTGAGGCGCTGCTCAGCTCCCCATGAACACCAGCACCGCCCGCCTGCCCCGGGGAAGCAGCCGCCACACAGCGGCTCTGAGCCCCGCTCAGCAGCCGCAGCCCCCGCGGTCGTTTGCTCCTCGTCGGCGGGGACGCGCGGGGGGGAAGAGCGGGCAGCGGCAGCGGCGGCGGCGCAGGACGAGAGGGGGGCGCTTTCGTGACAGCTCACATGTCGGTCCGGACCCGGCGCCATCCACACGAGACAAAGTCCCGTCGGTGTCGGGGCCGGCGCCGTCACATGCTGCGCTCAGATGATTTATGTCAACCTCGCCCACTAATCTGTGTCCATCAAGTGCTTCATTTAGCCGGTTGGTTTCATTTATTTTTTTAATACTGAACGACTTTAGCACTCAGACTAAACCCTGAAATGCTTTGAAACAAACATTTAAATACTCTTGACAAATGTATAAATCACCAAGTAACATACAGAGGAACAAAACAGTGAATGTGAAAAGTGGAAACAGTCTGACAATGAATGCAAATTTCCTAAAGCTGCTTGTGTTCTTGAACTGCCGCCAGTCTCATAAAGTTACCGCTAACAAACCCTGAAATATTCAGTGAGTGGGGAAATTAATGGAATAATTCAACTTTGTGCTGAGATGCTGAGATGAATTCAAAGCATCCAGGCCTTCTTTGTTCTCTACGTGACCCTTCACCTGCCCCCTCCACACCTGCCATTCTCGGTTCTGCTGGAATGAGGTCGTTTTCCTGTTCATGAAGTGTTCCTGTGACACAGTGTTCACACCGACATCGTCTCCACAAGTCTGAGGGTGCTGTGACGTCAAAGCGTCGCTAGGTGTCAGTGTGCACGCGGAGAGGAACCCCTGACGTGCACCAGACACAAGACGCTCCAAAGCCTCATAACAGGATCATCCACTTTTCTCTGGTTGGCGACCCCACCCAACTTTATCCCTCATGTACGAGCACCACAGGCACACTCTTGCACAGAATTACAGCGCGGCGTCCTGTCTTGTACGCTTGTATCAGGTGTTTTGGAACATCGAGACAAGATCAGACTGTGTCCCCAGAGTGTTTCCTGGAATTCCATATGCTTAGAGTGTTATCCAAAAACAACAGGGGAGGTGGGGTGAAGGTGTCCTTAAAATGCTGGTTGGGGGTTAAGCATAGTCTAAAACCTTTTTCAGTTTGAAGCCTTTCAGTCTGACAGATGCATAAAAAGTCGTATAAAACTCGGACTTTTCCAGTCATGGCAGTAACATACATGCTGTGAGCATGGATGTTGCCTGTTCTGTGAATAGAACTGCATTTGTCCAAGGGCTCAACACTACCGTCGAGAGGAGAAGCGGTTGATGTTGGGGAACTGAAATCCATTTTTGGATTACAGGAATTGACGAAGGCCAGGAATCAGCATTACGTGATCTAATCATTGGGCCACACTCATTGAACTGTGCAGGGGTTCATTACAGCATCATGACAAGGGAGAGTTGTGCTACTTTGAAAGAATCAGCCCGTCTCACTATAAATACACTCACTTCCAGCAGTACTGCACAGCCTCAAACAAATGCAGCCACAGCGACTAACAGGAGCAGGTAAAGCAACACTCAGACAAAAGGTTGATTAGGCTGAGGTGGGAACAGCTTGATGTATTCCTCTTCAAATGACACATTCTTTAACTTCTCCATTGAGAAAAGTGTCTGAGCGCCCTGTTGGAACAACAGCCACGTAAAGCCCGGTTACACATACGGCCATGTTCACGTGTATTTAAAGACAGAGGAACTGAGCACTGAGTCAGCCCAGACGGGTCACGTGATCTGCCACACGTGCGGCGGGGCCCTTACCCAGGTGAAGATGGAGAAGAAGCAGAAGGTGATGGTTGCCCGGGCAGCATCGCCGCCCTCCTTCAGCGGGTTGTCCTCCGGCTTGGACATCTGCCACTGGTTCGCCAAGAAGCAGAAGCCCACGAACCACATGAAGGACCAGAATGCTGGAAAAGAGCGCAGGGCCGAGGTGAGATGAAGGAGCAGACGCGTCTGCTTGGCGTCAGCACTGTGTTGTTCAGCTTATTTCAGCAATCCAGATGCAACAGGTGGAAAACTCTTTCAATTTCTGAGCCAGCAGGTGAGTTAGCATTATAGCTTAGCAAACAGACCTCTGAAATGAGCTGAGACGAGAAGGAAACGTACCAGTAACGCTCTACCCTGAGTAAGGAGGCCAAAGACATGAAGGAGGCAGATTCTGATGATGCAAGACTCTAAATATTTCACGAACGAACTGGGAGACAAACTGACGGCGCGAGTGATGAAAGCAGAGGCGGCAGATCTGCGTGTGACAGATTGAGCACTTCAACACACTTCAGCAGTGTGTTCAGACATCGCTGAGCTAAACACCCGAGAACCCCTTCCTCAACAAACCCTCCTTTCTCTTTGTGGTGCGCTGAAATCAACTACAGCTTCTACCATCCCTTAAATGTCCCATTTATGTTATTATCAATCAGCTTCTTCTGACTCAATGGCGAACATCCCTCAGTGAACCCACCTGACACGCCCACGTCGGCCAGCACCGCCTTCTTCCGGTCTTTGACGCTGCTGATCTGAGGGAAGTAGATGTCGAGGGCTAGCAGGGCCATGCAGCAGAGGAAGGCCATGGAGCCCATGAAGACCCCGTAGTTGCAGGCGTTCTGGTTGCGGTTGAAGATGCAGTACTCTTCCACTTCGTTGGGTCGGTTGATGTAGCCCTCGTTGGCGATGCAGCCGAAGATCACGATGGAGAACAGCTGCAGAGATTCAGGCAGGAAAAATGGGTGCATTTTCCACACTCATAACACACACACACACACACACACACACACACACACACACACACACACACACAGCACCTGCTGTGGTCTAGTGGTATATTTAGTGACCGCATAATTCAGAATGAATAAGAAGAGGAAAAAAAACTCCTAAGCCTATAAAGTCACAACAGCCCTGCAGGGGACATTTATGAATAATTCCAGCCCCCCACCCAACCCTCCCCGGACAGTTTTGCTCAGCGTGTCTGGATAATTTCAGCTCATATCTCCAAATCGGGAGCGTGACTGTGGCGTCCTCTGCTCAGTGGAACTGACATGTAGGCAGGGACATACAGGCTGCACACAGCCTGTTAACATGTCATCACATGATGTTCCGGACTGATTGATATCGGGATGATTTTGATGGTAACTGTAAAGGGAATGTGGGGCAGGGATGCCTGCGGCATTCCTCTCGTTACACGGCTCTCCTCTCCAGTAGACTTTCCCAGGCCAGGCAGCGTGTGTGAGAGCGCGTACGCAACAGTCCACAGCGTCTCACCTCCAATGGGGCGCAGTCTCTGTTGTGTGATAACGTGAATGGGCTTTAGACTGCTCTGCAGGCAGCAATAAAGATATTTAAATGATCTCACACATCTTACGAAGGCACACGCTTAATTTGACACGGTCAGAATAATGTGAGCATGTGGTCCAATCAAAGACACAACTGTGGCTGATTTAGGCCACGTCATGCCACATAACTCACTTCTGTCTCCACAGGAGGGTCGACTGCTGCCGGTTGCAAGAAACAGTTTTTCCTACTCTGACAAATCATCCTCGCAGCTCATGACATTAATCATCTCTGTCGCTGCTTCTGTTTCCCCAACAAACTTTGACTGGTTGGTGACCAAGCGGGTTTATGATCTCGTTCACTTCTGCATGCTCGTCCTCTCTGAGACGCAGCACGCAGCTATCAGCAGGTCTCTGCTCACTATTGGTACAGAACCACCGCCGTGTGGGGGCCGTGTGATGGGTGTGCAGGAGGAGCCCCCCCGCTGAGCTGGTGCTCACGCTGGATGTGTAAGGATGTGTGTGTGTGTGTGTGTGTGTGTGTGTAAGACAGGAGAGCAGACAGAGGCGAACGCCGGCTTCGTCCCTGCCCGGACCGTTTACCCAGCTGTCGTTTCTCTGTGTGACAAACGACAATGGCACAAAGGGAGAGAGCCCATAATAGATGCACGTCCACCGACAGGCTGGGCCACGGGGGCCAACGACCCGCTCATTTGGGCTTTACAGTGCAGGCTCCTCCATTACCTTGTGTGCTTAGACTTATTTCCAACAATCCTCTTCATACATTTGAAGGCAAATATTAACTGTGGACTCACTCAGCCTCCCAAGGGCCAGTTAAGCATGTGCGTCAAATTAACTGTAAAGTTTGAGTTTTTTCATGGCTTGAGTAGAGAATAGCAAAAAGAAGAGGGAGAGGAGTGTTTCCATGCAAATGCGTGTGCTTTCCTCCAGTTTTTGAGCCTGGTGTATCTGGTGGGTTTAGGCTAACGGTTTGCATTTCCTGTTTGTGACGCCTGAACTGTAATAACACGACTCTGAAAGCTTCTCCAGTCCCTGTCTGGATTAGCAATGGATTCAAAGCTACGTTTGCTAATTATAGCAAATAATATTCACGTTGGAATTCAGCTCAAAACACTTGAGTCACAAACAAGTAACAACACAATATTGAAAGAGAATGAGTGGCTTTGAATGAGGATTTATGGTGATTTACATCAGCACCCTTTCTCTTCTATTGTGCATATCTGTTTGATTCAATTCGGTTTTCTTCTTTGTCTGCCGATTTCTCAGCACTTCCTGGTTATTTGATACCTGGTGGACTTTAATCATCAATGTCATCAATGTGTGTCACAATGACACACACAATCGATGTGAGATACACCAATGTGAAATGAAAAGTCCTCCCAAGCTTTGTTCTGAATGGAGCTGGCATTTAAAGGCTTGGAGCCAAACCAGAACAGTTTGTTTTCCAGCAGCACAACCTTTGCGTTCCCCGTCCCCGCCGTGCTCTCCTGTCCTCTGGACCTGTAGTCCTCTTCCAGGGAGGCCGAAGAGGTCTGGGGAGGTCATAGTGACAACCTTTACCTGGGCCTGCGATATTTTGTTTCATGAAAGAGGGAGATGCTTAAAAGACGATGGAAAGATTGATGGAGGAAAGAGATAGAGGGATTGTGGAAAAGAGGAAGCATCAGGGGTAGAAGAAGCATGGAGGATGGGCTATTTTTAGAACGGCTGCATCATCGCTTGCTCCCTCTATCTCATCTTCTCTGAGCTCCCCCGTTAGTAGTCCTGCCTCTGCCCTCAAGCATTCTTGAGAACACACACACACACACACACACACACACACACACACACACACACACACACACACACACTTGTTCACATGCTTGGCTTCCTTCAGTGAGATCCAGGTCAGAACACACACACACACAGAGCCCATCACATGATGTCTGTAGGACATCAGAGGGTTCTGCCTCCACGCTCACACAATGAAGCTGGGCTCACGTTAAACAGGCTGAGGAGAGAGGGTTGGCTGTAGTTCGCTTCCCTGGAATGTTTGTGACTGGCCCCTCCAGAGGAACACACAGGAAAGAGCCTTGGTTTAGGTTTTGCTGAAGGCTCAGCAGAGTTCAGAACAGTCAGCATCATCCTCCTGGCAAAGGTCAGAATCAACAGCACTCGGGTTACCTAAACCTGCTTCCACTGTTTCGTACTCTGTTCCATTATAGATCTGTGACTGAATTAGTCCTGATGGAACCTTTAAAACTGGGTTGAATATAATTCAATTACTATTTATAAGATTAATCTTTGGGTGCATAACGCAGCTTCTGTAACAAGGACGGTAGGACCTGCAGGGCCAACAGTAATTTGCAATGACATGGTTTTATATTATTTTACTCAATTTCCAGGGGGGAAACTATCCGGCTCCACATTTCCTATTTTCCTCTACGTCTGTGTCCATTTCTATGACATAAACAAGGAGCGGGCTTTTCTTGAAAGAGACACTGGTTGCAGCATGCCCTACTTTGTGAGAGGGGAAAACACACATTGTTGTCAGGGTCACAATTGCATTTGCTGTCACATGGAGGGTGGCGGCGCCAGTGGTGGCGGCGGCGGGGGGCGGGGGGGGGGGGGGTTGGATTCATGAGTTTTTTTCTCTGGTTCCACTCAGAAATCCAGCTGTGTTTCATCAAACTAATACTGATATAAGAGTGAGTTATAAAAATGAGGAGACAAAGCAATAAGCTCCAACTGAACCCGTGCAAAAGCTAAACCTGCCAATTAGTCAGAATCATTACTAATTATCTTTAATTTCACTGGTTTCAACAGTCACAAGTAAGCATGGACAGGTTCAATTTAAGGAATACTTAAAATGTCTGTCAGTGTGGATTCGTGGATACGCAGATACACGAGAGTCTCCGTGACTCATCCAGGATGTCACAGAAGAACTTTGAGTCCGTGTACCTCTCTGCTCTCACCTGCGTTAATGAGACAAAGACCACAGAAGAGAGATTCACTGGATCCACGTGTCTGCCCGTTACCAGAAACCACCTCCTCTCAGCTGCTTTAGCAACACACGGGATTCCTTCCATAGTTCCTCTCAATGGAAAAATAAATCTGTGCACACCTTTGTTGTGAGCCACAGCACTAAACCAGCACGGCTGGTCCCACACTGGTGGGACTGGGAAGGCTCAAGTTAGATATTATGTAGCACAAAAAATGTGGAGTGAATGAAAAGTATGTTAGAACATTAAAAAAAACGGTGCAGCATGTGATCCCACCCGCCACTCTGCAGAGAACCTGTAGATTCACTTCATAAGGAGTGTGTGTATGTGTGTGTGTGTGTGCCTCTGATCCATGAACAGATCACAAGGCTTTGGTGCTGATGAAAGCAGGCTCTGTGAAGACGGCCACGTGGGTTCTGATCTCATGACCATCAGATGGTCCAAATTTGAGCATAAAGATGCAATTTGCAGAATGTTTATCCACTCACACATTCTGCAGTCACACACATCACATTTTCAACTCTCAGATAACCATCTATGCAATTGAACACATGAAATCACCAGTACCCCTGCAAAGAGGAGTTAATCTCATTTATACCAGACAAAAGAGAATTATTTTTCAAAAATATATAAAAAAATAATATAAAGTGAGAAAGGCGTGGCAGAGTGACGTGAAAGTTCACTTTGGGTCAGCAACAAATAGCTGCACTGCTGAATAATACAGGATTTGTGTGTGTGAGCGTGTGTGTGTGTGTGTCTGCTGCAGTATATTGGCTCAGTCTGCATGGCCATACCTGATCGCTACCGTCACCATGGTAGCGGCAGCTCACGTAATAAGAAAGAAGGAGGGAAAAGGGAAAGCAAGAAGATCTCGGCGAGGCGCAGATCAAGGAGAGCTGCCGTGGCCACAAGGATAAACAATGAGTCACGCACAAAGCCAAGGAACACCAGACCCCCACAATTACACACACACACACACACACACACACACACACACACACACACACACACACACACACACACTTTGCTTCACTACATCATAATATAAAATCATAATATAATTGCGTAACAGATCGTTAAAGGTAGATTCTTGGTCTACGTGTTCCTCTACAGTGAACTTAAAAGTGTATTTAAAGGGATGTACTTATGGTATACCTTAGTTTGTATGAAGCAGGAGCACATTTATCAGTCTGATGTTAAATCACAAAAACAAATGCCAAATATGTGCAGATATGACATCCTAAATGTTCTTTTTGGTGCTTTGTCTGTATTTATCATCTGTATTATTTTATCTTTCCACTTATTCCTTCTACAGTTTAGTGCTTTGAAAAATTCCAGACATCTCTTGTGCCAGGAAAAGAGGTTTAAACTCCATAACAGGGATTGCAATCACATGATCAGCAGGGCGCAGACACAAGGTGGGATTTACGATACCGTTTGAGCACAAAGACAATGCAGTGCATCACCCTTTGACCTTTCACTTTAGCCTAATTTTGTTTTCCACCCCAACCTTTACCTTCTTTGTTTCTGTACATTGACCTGTGAGTATTTGATGCATTAAAAAAGTTAAATCAGATCTAAACACGTGCAAATTATAAAGGCCCTGATCAACTTTACAGATGAAGCTTTCTCATTAAAGTGACTTTTAAATAAGACTTGAATTCTGACATGCAGCTGCTAAGAAACTGTGGGTTTGCATGTGAGTGTGTTGCTGCATCACATGGAGCCGACAGAATGTGCTGCACTGCAGAGTGTGTTTGTGCTGCTAATCTCCTGACCTCTGAAACAGCTAAATTTAACCCATGTTACTTACTCTATGTTGGAACGTTTCTAATCTTTATCACACTGGCTCTGTTAAAAGGCCTTGTAAATAATGCTTTATTATAAGATGCAGGTATGTAACCAAAAAAAAACAGTTTTTATATTTTGTATTCACTAAGGTTAAATTAATGATACATGTTTTGACCTGCCTTGGTAATAATCTACTTTAATCTATAGAATTAAATAAGGACAAAGATGTCAGCTCACCTGATCGTTTCTATAGTGATTCCATTAATTGTGTATCACATCATAAATATGCCATAACAACAAATCTGCTGAGGCTGATCACGCATAAACATAGCAGCCCTTATTAACACCTCCACATGCAGCCTAATGAGCTACAGGGAAAAGGGAGGAGCCACTGAGCTTTTTTCTCTTTCACCCATTCAAACAAGCCAATTCCAGCCTTTTGGGTCCTGCCTACTGAGCACAGACGCGTCACCCAGCGTGCACCATCTCCAAATCGTATGAAGGCCAACAGCTTCCTCTGTAAACTGACTTCTGGTGCCATCACACCCAGCATCACCGTTAAGCCAGGGTCTGTTACTATGGAGACATTGTTGCTCTGGTGACACTTCACAGGAGAAACATCTCAAGGGGGCCAACAGATTCCTCCTATACACTTCATGTACATGTGAAATTTACTTTTTTATACACTACGGCAATTGTACACATTGCAAATGCATATATTACTGATTTAAACATCATCTAATGGGATATTACTATTACTATTATTTTCTACATTATTTTCTGGGAAATATTATATTTTAAATCATAAAAAATATATATTTTAATATATTTACCTTACCTTCTAGAGAACAATAGGTGTGTGTAATAGTAGAAGAGCAAAACTCTGCCATATTTATGCTCTCTTCATCCCTTAAAGTACATAGTAGTGTGTCGATGTGTGTTTTTTCTGCAGCACGTTCAGGACAGAGCATATAATAGCAGACTGTAACCGATGAATTCAAACATTCTGCCCTAACAGAATATGCAGTACGAGTGTGTGTTTGCATACAAGGGGAGGCCCAAACACGACGGCTTTCACAGGTCACTGACCACCCGTGTCTCCTCTCTCTCGAGACACTTCAGATTTAAGCAGCTCACAGCCCAGTTTCACAACCGTGTCATGTGGTTAACTTTAAGCTGTTGTCATAAGCAATAGCTGAAAAGACAGAAAAGCAAAGGTACATGACAGAATTGGCTGCTTTTCAGTGTTAACCAATTTTCCCTCCATGAAAGTTAAATAACGTCCTGACGGCCCCACTCAATACACGTTAACAGGAAACAATTGGTGATCAGACCTCTTGATCTAATCATCATCACAACAAAGCTTCTCAATTACAAGACAAAGAGAAAATCACCTGATGATGTTTGTCAAAAGGCTCCATTGTTTCAGGGTCCAGAAGACCATTAGGATCATCTGAACCACCACAGACATGAAGTGCACGAGGAATCAAGGAAAGTATTTGTCGATTATTAAATATGAAAGAAGTGATGGAAATGCACGTGTCCTCAATAGTTCACAAAAAAGAATCTTGTAATCTTTGTTTTTCTCTGTATTCCAACAGGAAGAACACAACCTGACATATCAGGGAGACGGTTTGTTTGCATAAAAGTTTTTCCTCTTTCCATCATTACCGCCGCTCCACCAGCGGATACCAGAGAATAATTTACTGTGAAATAAAATCACTGTATAATATATTTTACCAAGCAATACATCCAGGAGCAATTATTGGCCTAAATTACTCAATACAGATAAATGACACAAACCTAAAATGACAATATCAAAAACACGATAATCAACACATTATTATAATAATAATAATAATTCACACAATCACACAGTTATCTTCCATTTTCACAGGTATGAAGGCTATTTTCACCTAAGACAGGCAACCATTAAAATGTCTGCTATGTAAGACAGAGATCATCGGGGGGAATGAGACTGATCGATCCCCCTTAGAATAAACTTCCTGACTCACCCACGACACGATGCGGATGATGGTCTGTGGCTGCTGGAAGAAGGTGATGGGGTCGAAGGCTCCTCCGGCTTTGCCTGCCCCGTACGCCTGCATCCCCTCCATGGTCCGGACCGGGCTGTCGTCCAGTCGTCCCCTCCTCCCCGTCGCTGCTTCACAGGCACAGGCTGCACGGAGCCCCGGGACCCGGAATATCCCTCAACCTGCCCCCGCTGCTGTGGCTGCCGCAGCGCGGACGGACGGACGGACGGATGGACGGACGGATGGATGGATGGATGGATGGATGCTTCACCACCAAGGATGTGTGCACGCTCGGGGAGTCTTCTTCCTCTTCTCCTCGGCGCGTAAGCGTCCCTGGGCTGTCCTGGATGGGTCCCCGGGGAGGGCTGCGGCTCATAAGCCGTTATTATGATGCCGCTTCCTCCGCCTTCTCCGCGCAAGCCGGTGGCGGACGCGTGAACGCGCTCGGACGGCCACGCCCCTTCCGGGAGCGCCCTAGGCGGGGGCGCGCACGCACCTAGACGGTGCACGCGCGGGGTCATGCGCTTTACCCGCGAGCAGACGGTGCAAACAGCGCGTATAAGCTTCATATAGGCGGTCTCCTAACGTAAGAATGAACGTGTGCTGGAAGTGCTACAGCCTGTTTTTAAACTACGAAAGGGATAAATGTCGCCCTCTAGCGGTGCGACCGAGCTTTAATATTCCTATTTTCCTGTCTTGTTCATGAAAGCTCTCCCCCAGCTCTTGGCGCCACTGCGCCACCACTGTGGTCAATGGGAGGTTTAATCGGGGTTTTTATTTCCACAAACGTACCTTTAGGGTCATGAGATGTATACCTGGCAGACAAAACCCGGGCAATCAGCGCATTCTATGACGTCATTAAGAATCAACCAATGGCAACGAGGAATCCTCTTCGGCAGCACCAGGTACACGCCCCCGTCCGCTGGTCGCTAGGCAACGCGTTGTGAGTCGTTGCTATCTGCGGCACGGGCAGTACCCATCCATGCTAAAAACGCAGAAATCGGAAGTGAGTCATTTACAAACGCGTTCCAAACACGTTCTAAACAACAATGGTCAAACTTCGAGCAAGATGCCTGCTTGTCGGTAAGATTTAAAGTTAGTTCGCTCTCATGTGACGTTAAATACAGAAGCTAAGGCTAACCGCGCTTAGCTCCAGCGCTCTCAGCTCAGCGGGGATGGTCTCGTCTTTGCCAAATTGTGTATTTAATAATAATATTAATAATAATTATAATAATACCTTCATCACGTCCTATAGGAGATGCTGCAGTGGGCAAAACGTCACTTACACAGACGTTCCACAGTGACGGCATCCTCTTCCAGAAGAACTACAGCATGGTGAGAGACCAGCATGATTTTAACAACATCATGCCGTGTATGGCTTTAATATACTCTTAAAATCAGTCACGTTTCTTAAAATTAAATGGTTGTTTATATGTATGTTATGAGCGTTTTTGTTCTTTTTTTGTGTGCATAGCGTAATCAGTCAATTTATTTATTTCCCCCGAAAAAATATGTTTAGTTAATTTCACCTAAGCTCATAATCGATTTAATTATATAGGTTAACCTACGTGTTTATAAAATGTGTTTTGACATGAATTAACACTTTGCTGAACAATTTTTTTAAACAATTTTTCTCACTGTGGAACTACTGTGGCCTTTCTGTTGTGACGAATTAAAGAGAAAGCAGCAGCGTTAGTGAAGCTCTTCCTTGTGTGTGAACTTCATCATTTGGTTTTGGGTGTGTGTGTGTGTGTGTGTGTGTGTGTGTGTGTGTGAGTGAGTGTGAGTGAGATAAGTGCATGTTTGCAGCTTTAGACTCTCTGGTATTTGACATATACTGCTATGTGCAAGCTCAGGACATCAGATCAATTTAGAGTTTGGTGCTGATGTGATGAAACCCCTTCAAGGTCAGCACTGATCTCATATCGGCACATGCGTAGAAGTGAAAGTCAGGCTGCAACCATCCAATCCACTTAGGACTTCATTAGATCTCTCAGCCTGTGAATGCATCTATGAAAAGATCACATTTATGATATCCTCTGTGCATTCTGTTTCATGCTTCATAACTGCCTCTTATATTTGCCCTGGAATGATTTAAAGAAAATCTCACTGTGCACCAAAGATCAATCACATACACACTGTTTATGTCATGCTTTTATCAATACATTTAAAATGAATGTCTCACTTGTATCTTCCTTAAAGCTGAACTTGGTTCTGTTTTTGTTGGGGTGTAGATCTTGTAAATCTCAGCTTTCAAGTAAAAATAACTGAAAATATTTCCTCTTGGATTTTCATTAGGCAGTATGATGCGCACAATTTCTTAATTGTTACCACCACAAAGAGTGCTCCCCGAAGACAGTTTTCTTCATTGAGATACTGCAAATAATGAGATTCAGAGTAATGGAGACACAGGAGAGTAGAATTGGTCAGGATGTAAACAGCAGGATGGGTAAAATGCTTTCAAGCAAAGCCAAGCTGTTAATTAGTGATGTCTGCATGTAGAGATGAAAGCAAATCACAACTAGTGCTGCTGTACATGGAGTCAAGAGCCAAATGCCTCTTCTTGACTCTTGTCTTCTCACTGAACTCTACAAGAACAGGTGAAGAGGAATAACATTTTTTAAAAAGTTGTGAGTGAACAGTCCTGTTTGTCACACAGACGACAGGTGTTGAGCTGCAGATGAAATGTGTGAACATCCCAGAGAGCAGCGACAGCGTGGTGAGTGCACCATTGTTCGCCACAGACCGTTTAGACTTCTCATGTACAATATTAGAATTTCCAAATCACTGCATGCATGTTGGTCTTGCAAGCTGGAAGCTCCTTCATTCCCTCTGCTTCACTGTCATTTTGTCGACTGTATTTGGTTCATGTCAAAGCAAAACCAGGATTAAAACCAGTAATTGTGCTACATGTCTCTGAATAACAGCTTACCATTTTCCCCCGCAGGAGCTCTACATTATTGACTCTGCGGGGAAGCAAATGTTGGTGGAAGCCAGTGAAAAAATGGTGAGCATGCTCCTGGACTTATGAAGCTGAATAACAAGCTTGAACCATGAGCTGAAACCACAATCCTCTTCTCTGCAGTGGGGTGACCCGTCTCTGCTGTGCCTTGTTTTTGACCTCACAAATGAGCAGTCTTTTGCCAACTGTAGCCAGTGGATGGAGAGAGTGCGTCCTCACTTTCAGGGTCGCCATGTTCCAGGTAATATTTTCTAAAATTCTAAACATGTGATGTGTTTCTATGGAAAGCAGCGATCAGTGATGGTGTCTATAATGTATTGATCCTTCCCAGGGGACCAAAGTATTTTCAAGCTTGTGGAGTAAAATTGGATGATCAATAATAATTTGCAAGTTTATGAAATATGTGCATATTAGTAAACATCCCTGATGCAGGGAACATGAATCAAAACTCCACGTGGTGGCCAATCTCAATGTTGAAATGTACCAAATCAAAGCAGTTAGGGTCAGTGTTGTTGCCGCTCTACTGTTTTTCTTGTCTTGTACTGAGACAATTGATTGTTGGAATGTCCATGCTTATTTTTAACTGTTAACATTTACAGGCGAGCACTTTGTGCTCTGAAGAATTTGAGGCTGCAGTCAATGTGCGCTGTAAATGAACTGTGGATCACATTACTGTGTGCAATAATGGACATGGACTGTAATCAGCTCTTTAGGATGCAGTAAATTGTGGCGATGCAGCACATTTGTCCAGCCTCGTTCATACCACACAAACAGTGCTAAATAGCTTTAATCACATTTCTGTTGAATGTAATTTGCTTAATATATTGATTGATACCTTGTTTTACATTTATTCTTTAATAATTGCGTTCATTGTGTTGCTGCTGTTTCTCAACACATTTACTTACTAATCTTTCCTGCTCTGTTCAGGTGTCCTGGTGGGAAACAAATCTGATTTATCCTCGAGAAGGGGGGTCCAAGCATCTGTGGCCCAAGAATGGGCTCAAAGTCAGGGAATAGAGTATTTTGAGACTTCAGCTGTAAGTGTGCTGTCTACGTGTTGGGCTTTTATCATATAGGCTATGTTGCATTTATTATTTTTTCATGACTTTGACTCAGAAGGAAAAGGAAAACTGTGATGCACCATTCCTCAGTCTGGCCCAGGCCTTCCACTCGCTCTACCAGGAGAGCTGCAGCACCATCCAGAACCTGAGTCCAGGATATTCAACCTCGCCACCCTTAGACATGCCATCGTAATGCAAAAAGGCATTGCACATGCAGCAACAAGCTTCTGTTTACTTGAAAGCAGTTTGTGGTTTAGGCAACCATGAGTTGCTGAAGATGCAAAGACTATTTTATAACAAGAAATGCTGTGATAAGTGTTTGGTTTGATTGAAAGTTTGTACATAACCCAACACAAATAGGCTCACACAAATAGAGGGGAACATGTCATACAGCCACAGAGGGGTGAAAACTGTACACACATGAGGCATTTTTGAAGGGTTTGACGAGCACTTAAATGGAGACTTTGAACCTAACCGTTGTGGCTTCCCTTTCGTCTCACTGCTCCAACTCTACACCTGCATTTTCATTTTTCAATAGAGCACGTGTCTCCGGCAGGGCTCAGACAAACAGTAATCAACATTCTAATTAGTGTTCTCCCATTTGAAGCAGGTAAACAACGTGTCCCTATTCTGTCCGACCAGCTGCCACCATTCACACAAGGGTGGCTGAAGCCAGACGGGTTTTTAACTGGTTTGGCCTCACCGGTGCGGACGTGTAATATTCCACACACAGCCCTGCCTGCAGAGGCGCATCTCTGATTTTATCCTTTTCACACTTGTTGGACTTGATTTCGCAGCTACAACACACATAACTAACAGACAAAGTTTTTTGTAAACTTAAAAACTGATTTGTAATATGTTTTTTTTTCCTTTTAACTTGATCGGTAATTGTTGTAAGCATCCTGTAATTGCTGTTGCAGCAAAGAGTTTAGTTTTACCCGTTTAGTGGGCGATCATAATTACAGTAATTACGATCTCTCTGCATCTCTTTATTTCTGTCCTCATTGTGTGCTTGCGTGCATTTCCTGGAAAGGCTGGTGGATGTTAAGGTATGCACCTGAATAATCACAATGATCTTGTTTTGTCACACGGTGCGGGGCTGTGTCCCACCATGCAGATTAGGCACTTGGTTCTTTTGTTTCTGTCCAACGCTGCAGAGGAGGATGTGAAGTTCACTGGTGGTCTACCGGCCCTTTTCATCAGCCCGAGAAATTCATTCTGAGCACCTCGGCCACATCCCAAAGTCTGCCTCCTATTCTTTGATATGGAAGGTCGTGTCTGGGGAATGTAATTTAATAACTTCTTGGGGCAGGCCGTGGGCTGATGCTTATTGCTTTGGGAGACACTTCTCCATTTCCACAGATATTGAAACAGTCCGTCAGCAATCATATGGTGTAGAGATGAGCCCGTTCCAGTGGCTTTATGAACCTCAAGTGTGTTCAGTCGCCCGTCCCCCTGAAACACAGCCGTGCACGCCCAGTAATTATTATTCAAAGCAGACACGCTGCCTTGGAGCAGACCCCTAGTGCAGCACTAACAACTGTTGTTCAGCGTTTAGCCACAAGAGAGAGCAACAGTTGTTGCTGCTGCTGTCTTCTTCAGAGCTCTGAGGTCTGCAGAGACCTGATAAAGGTCCACTGTGACACGTTAACCACAGGATGGTTGGGGAAACGGTCAAGTTTAATCCGTTGAAGCTTTTATGTTGGCAGTTAGGGAAGAATGATTCAACATTTGATTGTTCTGTGTATCATTATAAACGCTGTCCATGTATCACCAGTAACTC
This sequence comes from Lagocephalus sceleratus, assembly GCA_911728415.1. Lineage (NCBI taxonomy): Eukaryota > Metazoa > Chordata > Actinopteri > Tetraodontiformes > Tetraodontidae > Lagocephalus > Lagocephalus sceleratus. The sequence goes on from CAJVRN010000232.1 coordinate 15,565,563, forward strand.
TTGAACGTTAGCTATAATGACTGAACAACAGCAATAAAGATTTTGTATTTGAACAAATGGAAATCTGCAGCTTTTACTTCAGCTGTATTTCATTGTAGCGCTCCTCACCCAAACAAACACAAGTTCCTATTCATCACGCAGCCTGAGTGCAACGTCCCCGCTCAAACCTCCAACACCGGCTCCTTTATTCACACTTCTGCATCTCAGCTGTCTGTCTGGAGATTTTCTCCTCAAACCTTTCACATTTTAAATTATGCTGTTCTGTATGTGCTGAACTATCTGTCAGCCATGCCCCGAAGCACTTCAGGAACAAATTATGCCAACACTAATGATTATCGCTCATTTAGTCACGTTGACTTCAATCTCCTCTAACTCTCAGACATTGTGTGCATTTGTACGTGTGTGTATAAGCAAAGCTTGTTACATAGCCTTTAACCGTCAATGACCTACAAAAACATGCTAATTGCACGTGAGGGAGAACACAATAGATCTACTTTACTCTCAGTGATAAACATCTGGTTTGCAGGTAACCTGTGTGGCTATCATTTCAGAAAGATTGACGAATTCTGCTTGTGTGGCTCCAACCAAGGTGACCAAAGTAGGACTTACACATTAGGATTAATGCATCACTCAGGTTGTTTTGAAAAGACAATGAAGGGGAGTCCTATGCTTTTAACCTCCACCCCTTGAAGGTATGGGTGCCTGGTCAAGGTGTGGCCTACCTGAGCACCAACACCCCCCCCTACCACGTCACACCAGTAATCAAGGTCCCACGAACGGGGACGTGCGCCAGGATAAAACCGCCTAAAGTCATTGTGTACCTCCAAACCAGAGGGGGGCACTGCGCCACTGCCGGAGCCAGGCTACCCAACGCCTCCACTCCCTTTTCTCTCTCTCCTTCCTCCCTATAGTTGCCTCCCTCGCTCACCCCTCTTCAGTGATCACAGCAGTGCTGCAGAGACATGCCAGCCACTTTGATCATCGCACTAGGGGAGGAGAGAGGGATGCAGCAAGAGAGAGGGAGGGTAGAAGAGCGAGAAAGAGAGCACATAGTATCGTGCAGCAGGACATTGAGACTGATGTTGAAGAATCTGACATTTATTCCACAGCTGGTGGAACAGCAGGTCAGCCAGCCACTGGTGCGCATACAAGGAGACGACGATGCAGCGAGAGAGTGACTGAAAGCAAATCAGTGATGGACAGAGTGCAGAGGAGAGGATGCAGGGTGTTCTGTACCCATGAATAAAATTAATGAATCCCAGTTACACTGCAGTGGTTCTACACACCGTCTCCACCCCGAGGATGTCTCATCTGTGCTGCAGCATTTTTTAATAACCAAACATGATATATTCCCCTTTTTTTTCCAACATGAGCCAGTGAATCTGAGGCAGGTGCTTGGGAGGGAAACGAGCAACAGCAACTATGATGCAAACGTGCAATAAATGAAGTGTGCTGCACATTCATTGGAAAATGTGTCAGCATATCCAGCAGGTTTTCCACAGGTTTGAAACAGTAGCTGGAGCCTCTTTTTTTTTTGCCTGATGTTGATATGCCTTTGAAACACCAATCCTCTGTTTTCCTGCAAATACACAAGATTTCATGTGCAGTTTAAAGTGGAACACACCATTCATCACTAGTGTCTTCATCCAAAAAAGAGGCTTCTTTGCCCTGTTGGGGTTCAATTTTTTTTTTATTCGTCATCAGGACTTGATGCATCCAAGTTCAGAATCATTCAGTTTTGGCACCTTGAAAGACATTATGCTGTTTTTTTCTTTCATTTACAACAACACAACGCAAAAAAAGAACAGTAAAATGAGACAAAGAAAGAGACTAAGGCTGTGTGAGAGTTCAAAGTAAGTGAGAAGATCAAATAAAAATGCAAGATTGAAAAAAAAAAAGCCTTGATATTCTCCAAAGTTTGCTCTTATTGTTTCAATTATAATGAAGCCCCCTCCCAATGTATCTGCTCAAATAAAAAAAAAACAATGGATATAGACACAGTACTGCAACATTAAGTTCTACATTGTCACCCCGCTGCCCTTATGTGGTGTCTTCAACTGTTGAAAAACATAGGCTCCTTAAAAGCAGATCGGATGATTTTGACTAGCATGCATGTAAATTCTTAATTTTTGGAGTCACTTAGCATCACCTTGCTGGTAGCCGTGTCCTCTCGTGCACTACTTCTCTGTCTTTGGCAGTAGTGACATTTCATTGTCCACAGTCTTCTTCAAGTTTCCGAGGGCTCCCCAGTTAACCTTTCCTTACTCTGCCCCTACGTGGAGCGTCAGCAAAAAGCAAGGTCGGCTTTTCCACCCCTGCTTGACCACGCCGGCTGCCAAAGTTTCTGCGGAAGGCCAAAAGATTTTTTTTTTTTCATTTTTGCTGTAAAATAATGTAATGATGTAATCTAATACTAACTGATATCAGTTTATCAGAAAGGCTGAAGCCTTAGATTTTCCCGTCGAATGAGCCAGTCATTGAATCCTCCTTCTTCGGGTTGTCTCCGTGATGACTTTGTTTACGTTCACTTGTAGGTTACTTTTTTCTTGTTGATGTTTTTGCATCAGGGAACTCTCGTCATGATTTATTGACATATATATTTATATATTATTAATATATAATCAATACATATATTAACATTTTTTTCTGTTTTTTTGCGGCCTGAATTTCTCCCTGCTAAAATCCCACACCGCGTTGTTTCACAGTATTAATGAGAATAAAGAATGAAATCAAGAAGATACAGCAACTAAAGAAGGGGTCTGAAGGGAGGTAGGGTGTTTTGGGGCGGGGCCTCTAGGATGGTCACGTGAGAGCGGGATCATCGGCTGGGGTCTTTCTATCAGACTGAGGAAGAGTAAAAAATATAAAGCTCACCTTTCATTGGGTAGTCTGACCCCGCCCACCACGTCGCACGCTTCCACAGCCCCCCGAGACACAGCTCCACTTTCCCCATCCTCCCCCTCAAATCTTTACAAACATATTCAAAACTTTTTTTTTTAAACAATGGTTGATGGGAAAATCATGCATGCCTCTTTTTTGTTTCCTTTTTTAAAAACAGAATCTAGTTGATCATCGGAAGTGCTGCGGAGTGCTCATGTCCCCTCCCCCCTCTCTCCACCTGAGTCTCCTTACAGCATGACCTGTCTTTTAGCCGCCTACCCCCCAAAATTATTTCTCTAAGTTTTCTCCAGGGCCACAGGTCCCTTGAACAGTTTCATACTGGTGTGGTGCGTCGGTTGGCGGTGTTGCTGTGGCTGCCCGAGTCTTTCAGATCTTTCTGGATGCAGTTGTGGACCTGCAGGAAGTTGTGGTCCCTCTCAGTGGAGTTATAGGTGGCTGTCGGGGTGCCCGTTTGACCTTTGGGCAGCGTGTACATGGACAGCTCGGTGGAGGGCAGCGTCCCGAAGGCTTTCAGGCCAACCGGTGACGGCTCACGGGAGTGCGAGGGATCCGTGGAGCGGGACGAAGAGCGTGAGCGGCGTCGGTAGCGGTAGCGGTAGCTGGGGATGCGGGTAATGGCTGCACCTTGGAGGTAGTCGGCGGCTCGCGCCCCTACGCGCAGCTCCCGATGTCGATCGATGAACATGTGCACAGCCAGCACGCCCACCATCTCAGCCATGATAAAGGACAGGGCACCAAAGTAGAAGGACCAACCGTAGGAGTAGCTGTTCTTCTTGGAGTCACTCTTGGAAGGGTCCCCAGCGTTGGCTGATATGTACACGATGATTCCTATGATGTTGCTCAGGCCTGGACCAGAAAGGAGAGACAATGAGCGAAATTCAGCCCATTCCACTCGTCAGCTCTACAGTCTGCTGGCCACGCAGTCAAACTGTAGAGGAGGACTCTTTAATCACCTGAACACCCTCTTTGGTTCTTGTGGTTGTTTCAACACACAAATGCTCAGCTTCACCGGCTGGCACATGCGTGTAAATGTGGCCATTTACGCAGATATTTGGACAAAAGTGTTGAAACGACATTAAGAGACGGTGAAACAGGGTGAGGTTTGAGGCCTTTGGTGGCCTAAATGAGGTGGGTCTGAGCTGGAGAGTATCAGGGACACCTTATTTTTAGAGTGTAATCCCAGCGGCCTCGTCTTAGCCTAGCAACAGGGCGAGCGAGACAGACAGTGGGAAAGAGAGGGAGAGAACCACGGAGGTGCGTCCATCACTCACTTCTGACTCGGAGGGTGAGGGAGGACCAAGACCCAGAGAACAACCACATTTGAACACAAAACCGCTCCGTCTGTGTCCTCGTGTGAATGATGTATCATCACACAGGAACATGGTGACCATGGCAACCATGGCAACATGGTGCATCAATTAGAGACAGTTTACATTGTTTGATAGTGAAGGTGAAAATCTTTTACTGAGGCTGGAACTCACACACAGAGAAGCAAGTATGGGAATAAATTTGGCTTCAGTATCTCACTCAAGGTTGCTCAGACTTCCTCGGGGGGATCAAACAACAACCTTGGTATTGTAAGAGCGACCTCAGCCACAGTCGCATCTTGTCCAGGCAGAGTAATCCATTACTTTTACTCCAGAAAGTCCTTGATCAGTTGAGCAACCAAAAGAGGAACGACTCCTCCTTCCTGCCACTTCCTCCTCACTATGACACCCTGCCCCCCCCCCCGTTCACCCTGTCATTCCGACTCACCTGCGGAGACAAACAGGATGCCTGAGCTGAGGATGATGTTGTGGCGTGACTTGTAGAACTCGCTGGCGGCGATGCAGAGCCCTCCCATGAAGAGCAGGATCACACTCAGGATGGGGAAGATACTGGAGGCCCGTACAGCACCTGGACACACGTTGAGGAGAAAAATGATTACCATAATTATCACCCGGGGACGCAAGCTAAAAATATGACTATAAAAGTGTGAAACCCCGTTTTGGGTGGAAAGCAGGTTAAGACGTTGATCAGATGTTGAAATCTGCTCTTTCCTGATTGTCTTCCATCTCTATCTGTATCAGAAATCTCTCCTCCATTATGCAGTCATCGTCCTCTCCATCTTTCCCTCTCCTCTACTCCTCCCCTATCAGTCTGTCCATCAGCTGTCTGTCTGTTCGCCCTCTGCGTGGCTGATTTGCTGATTGGCCTTGGGCTCGCCGCGCCGCTGCAGTGGTCATGGAGCCTGATGCAGGCTCTGAGACCACCAATGTCACATTACTGAACTTTGAATAGATTCCATGATTACCGCTTGCATTCCTACCTACAGCGCAACTACGAATATTCAAATAAAATACAGAATTCAAAATGTAATGATTTGTAGCAGCTTCTGGGGTCCTTCAATTGTGACCAGTACATTTGCTTTCTCACCACCAAATAATTGTGATACAAACCTTCTTAAATATGATTTCTGATGCACAGAGGATGCACAAGGTTCATTCTCTCTGTTTGAGATAAGATAAAGACAGCCTCAACAGCCTGACCATCACACCTTTTCTGACTCTTTCTATAGTTTCCTACTGACACGTTCTTGTTCTCCTATTTTCCGTTAGTTTTAACCCCATCTCTTCCTCTTCATTGACATATGCCGTTAGGACAGGTAGTCCTCAAGCCTCCCTCTCTGTCTCTCTCTCTCCCTCATATACACACACACGCACACACACACACACACACACACACACACACACACACACACACACACCGCAGTAAGCAGAAAGGCGTGCTGTCACACCTCACACATACACACTCGTGTTCTACTTGATTTATCACTCACTAGAGGTAACACACTGCTGATGTTGACACACATGTGACGCGCTCCAGCCAGGACGGCGAGTGCCAGCGAGATTGTATTTTTAATCAAATCTTTATTGACTGTTTCCTGAGCCCCAGCTGTCGTCTCCACTGTTGTTACACCTGTCAGGCTCCCCAGTCTACGGCAACATGTTGCCCAATCAAACTTTGAAAAATTTCCATTATTTCTGGGAGGCCGAAAGCAGAAGCAGATCATTTTTACACTTTGGTTCTCCAGCATGCTGCCCTGGTGCACTGCTGGACCTGTAACATCGTGCATATGAAATCAAATAAAGAGCATCTGGTGCCTCAAACAGGAATTTGGTCGAAAGTCTAATGAAATCAGAGGAGCAAAAGAGGCAGGGGGCAGTTTGAAGACGGCAGGCTCTCACCTCTTTACAACGCCTCAAGTGCTCTATGTCTCTCTCACCCTCTTCCCCACTAGCGCTGTAAGCAGGAGGCAGGGGGTTTAAAAGGAGGAATTTTAACCAAATGTGCTGGCCTCTGGGCAAACTCCGCCACCAGGCACAACACAGCTCAGACTGTGGAGTTCAGCAGCTGAGTGACAGGGCATCTAGAGCACGCTGTCATGTCACATTTCACTGGTCTGGGAGTGGAACCTGAGGATTTTTGTGCAGTGGAGAGATATGTTTTTATATCCCTCCATCCCTCTTGAATCTACACACATTCGGAACGGTTCAGCTTTAATCAATTATTTAATAATATGAATTGAGTGAAACACCAAGATTGACAGCTAAGTTCTGCTAACAATAATGCTGCAAGCTCAGCATCCTGGAACCAGCTATTGTCCATCCTAATTCATGTCCCTGGACAAAAACACTCACATCTCTTGTACATACCAAAAAAAAAATTAAACATAAGAACTGAAAACCAAATTCAAAGCAAATACAAACTGTTATCAATAAAAATAGGTGATGGATATCAAGGAAACGCAACCATCCTGTTTCCAAGTTTATTATGACATTAGGCTGTTATGCTTTAGAGTTTGTTAGCTTGTAATTATTGACCTTCATATTAATTATTTGCTTTTCATATCATTCATGAGGAAAGAACCTCTCTGTGTGTAAAATAACACAAAATGACAAACGGGAGTGTAGAAATGTGGCTGTTGGCAGGTGAAAAAAAAGCTACAAAGCAAGTTAAACCATGATATTGGTCTGGTAATGAGCCTTAATCATGACACTCAGGGTGCTGATGTCCAACACTTGGACTTCAGTGGCAACTCGGGTGGGAGTGTAAGGTGTAAATTCTGATTTTTGAAGTTAAAGTAAGTAGTAAGCAAAATGCACAATATTCACTTGGTACATATTTAGAGTACACACACTCACACACACACACACATTTTTGCCCATCTGTTTGTTACACTTCTAGCATCACTTTCTCACACTGCTTGGTTAGTTCTACTGCAGAGGTGTGTGTTTATGTGGTTGTGTGTGGTGCGAGTGTGTCAAGCTGACTTATGGTTTCATTAGCTGCAGCAGAGGAGAGCCTTGTAATTGTTGCTGAATTATAGAGGCGGGGGTGGACACCACCATGGGAGCTTCCTGAGTTCTCTCTCTCTCTCTCTCTCTTTTTCACACACACACACACACACACACACACACACACACACACACACACACACACACACACACACATACTTTAATGCATGCACACAAACTACTGTGCAGTGCTGCGCCATTATCACACCCGCACACAAACACACACACACACACACCAACTCAACAAGCTACAAAGTGAACACACTCATCGATCAGCCTCCCGCCTACTCAGTTGCTCGCTCTCCCGCGCTAAAGCGGGTGTTTCCCATACACACTGTACACTGCCCACGCAGCAACGATCTGCTCGATCCCTCTCTTGCACACACACTCATCTAACTTCTATCGTACACACATTCCACCCACGTGGGAGAGCCCAGCAGCGAAAACATGTGGTACTTAAAATTTGACTAAAAGCAGGACTAACTGCATGTCAGCGGACGCAAAGAGTCTTATCTTATTATTCTTATTAGCCTTATAATTTACACTCTCCTATCAGGGGGGTAAGGTGTCAAGTATTGTATAAGCAAAAACCCACCACTGGGCAGATCTGTGCCTCTGCACACACACAGCCTGCCAGTCATTATCATGCCGCATTACTCATGTTAATCGTGATATGCCTCCATGTCACAACTCTGTGCCCAAAAATAGACGTGGCGACGTCAGTGCGTCGGATGACCTCATCACCGAGTGACGTCACACACCTCCTCCGAATTCAAGAGTATTAGCATTATGTACGAGGATTTGGCGGTCTATTTATAGAAAGGGCATTACTGCGTACAGCTTTTGCTTCACAGTGTTCTGGGCAATTCTTTCCCTCTCTCTATCTCCTTTCCCCCCTCTTTCCCTCTCTCTCTGGATTTGAGACCTCATCATTTCTGTCTTTGTAAGAAGACCAAAATGTAGACTGTCAACTGAAGTCATCTTTCTTTATTAAAATTGCTGTTAGCCGACAACCTGATTGAGGTTTAATGTTTAACGATACCTAACAATTCAGTCAAGTATCGAGCGGCAGATGATTCACCTCTGAAGCGTAAAGACTCAAGGTTCAGAGGTGACTCATCCACTCATATGAGCAGAGACAATGTGATACAGCTGCAATGAATCTCCAGAGGTTCTGCGTGACCTTGGTGTTTTATCCATTTAATATGACATTTACGCAAATGATAACTTCCTACATCCATGAGAACTTATTAACCCCAATCCCACTGGTGACGACAGACTTAAGTGGTACCATTTTAAAATCTGTACCATTAAGTTGTGTCTTAATCCACCAGAGCAGCACTTCTGTTTCTTCCTCTGCATAACGCAGGACCCCTGTGACCCCGCCCATGCTTAAACTGGGAAGGCTCTGGCCTCCAGGTACTCAATGACCGCTTCACCAGGCCTGGCTCTATGGTGGCGTCCTGGTCAACGGACACTTAAAAAAAACAAGAGTGTGATTTGTGGAAAACTGACAAATCCTCTGGTCATTAGTTTAAAAAGTAAATGTGCATTTCAAGCTATGCACCTTTACATCAACTTCTTCGTGGCAGGATTAGTTACCAGTCTGTTTTTGTGATGACTCCTTTTTCAGTGAAGATACTTCCAAGAAGACACGGAACCAGTGTGTTTGTGCAGATGCCTTCCACAAGCCAGTTAGGGCCAGAGCTGAGCTTTTAGCCATATCTAATCCTATTCAACACCTCCATGCATGATCTCTCTCTCCTTGCCTTTCTCTCTCTCTCTCCCTGTCTCTCTGTCTCTCTCTCTCACACACACACATACACACACACACACACACAAAACCTCGAAAAACACAGCATCACACACTGTTATGTACTTCACACCCCTACTATCTAATTCTGCCTACACAGAGCTGCTACACTCTCCTAAATTTATTCTGTTACACACACACACACACACACACACACACACACACACACACACACACACACACAGAAAATGTCTTATGTATAAAGAGTGCAAAATAATTTCAACTTCATATACCCAAAAGAGAGCACTTCCTAAACTACACCTGAGACTTGTTAGTCATAGCACAATAACACATTTCCAAATCATCCATGTGAACATTTATTATAAAAAGATGTTCAAATGACAAAAAGCATTAATGTAGAATAAAAGCAGAGAGTGTTTTAACTGAACATCAAAAACTGGTTGATGTGGGGCTTCAGACCCTCAGCAGGCTGAGGCGAATGCGGCGTCCTTTGTTTCCGGGACAGCGTTTAACTTGCAGGCCATTTTCACATATCTGAGTGAGCTCACCCAGATGATCCCGGTGAGATCTTTGCTCAATCTGGCAATTCTCTTACCAGACTTGTGCTCCTAGTGATAACAATTCAGACTATTCAGGCAGATATTGAGTGACTTTTGATCAGTGCTTGTGCAGTGCCACTGGGGTATTTCCTATTGTCCTCCTAAAACACTGGACTCAGTACAGTACACATGAAATGGTCATTATCTAGATGAAAATTAGTTTGTTCTGCACTTCAGAATGTGCACGTCAGCGCGGCAGACTGTACGCCCTGTCCTCTATGTGATGCCGTCATGCTGAATTGGGATGGTGGCTCCGTCCTCTCTCTGTGGCTGATTGTGCTGCTGCAGGAGGAAGGCTAACTGCTCGTTCTTACATAACCACATGTACAGATTCACCCAGAGAGCGAGAGTGTGTCTGTGTGTGTGTGTGTGTGTGTGTGGGGGGGGTGAAACGGCTCAGAGAGCGAGAGACTGAGGCATCAAAAAGACTCTTGGGGGAAAAGGGGAGGCAGAGACAGTAATATCCTAATATTCATATCTGTGTTTTTGTTCCTCTAAGTGTGTGAATGCACCTAACCGTTCAAGGTTTCAAGCAAATACGTCCTTCGCCTTTTGGAAGGTGGATCTTGTTTTTCACTGAACTTGAAAAGCTGCAGCACTTATTTATGCTGCAGTTATTGTTTTGACCGGAGCTGTTAAATGGATGAATCATCACTCATTACACGGGGTACAGCAGCTATATCCCAGTTAATGTAAGGCACCAGGACCGATAAAGCATCACCATCCATCCATCCATCCATCCATCCATCCATCCATCCATCCATCCATCCATCCTCTGTTGACTGGGTCGGGGTCCATTCACTCTCACACTCACTTTTGGGATCATTTCCTGGTTCCCCTTCAGTCTTGGTGCCATTTCACATTAAACCAGTGTAGTAGTGATCCCGGCTGCAGCCCCAATGATCTACATGTGAAATTTGATGTTATCTCATTTTAATAATGTGCAAAGAACACTGAGACACAGAGCAGTTTTGGCAGAGCTTCACCCATTACAGGTACAATGACACCTCATTTTCATCTTATTTGTGCATGATTGGCATCCACAAGTGCCAAGCAATCATTCTGGAAACTGAAGCAACAGCATATGAGTCTTGTTGTGGATCAGAGAAGAGAGTGGTCTCGCCTCTCCCTTGCTGGTGGTCTCAGCCACTATTTATTAACAAGCTCATCAGTGACAACTTGTAAGAGGCTCTGGTTGTATTGGGACTCTTCCAGGTGGCAGCGTGCATGAGTGCTAAACAAATGTTGCGTTGTTTCCATCTGTGAGTGTGTATCATCATCCACACTTTACATTGTCATTTGGGTAAATGAGCTGACACTGTTATTTGGAGTGATTTACAGTGAGCATGGCAGTAAAATCAGCTTTGATTACTCCATCACCCAAGATTACAGGAAGCCAAAAACAAAGAGTGCAACAGCTGCCTCGTGCGCACATTCAGAATTATTATTTGATCATCCTACCCACTGAAGTGATGCTCAGAAGACAATAAAAATAGGGACAGTGGATCATTTCACATACAATTAAAGTCCTGATCCAGCAAGGACTGATTAGACAGGAGATGTATGCAGCTACTCCTCTGTACTCTCAAGCTTCATAAATGGTACACCGATTCTTCAAAACACAGCCATGCGTCTCTGTTGTCTTCACTCAATCATGGGGCCCTAAAACCTCACCAGTGCACCAAGTATGGTGGTCTCCACTATATGCCTGCTTGACTAGCGTGCAGCAAACACACCCAGTTTGTGCATTAAATGGAATTTCTGAGCTGTAAGGAAACATTATATCAAACATGACTCGCACTTTTCAAAAGAACTAAATATGTGTTGGTCGAAACAAACGTAAGCAGGGACTTTTCTTTACAGCCCGAGCAGCAGCCATTGCGTTAGCTCACCAAACCCTTGATTGGTCAGGCCCAGGATGCCCTGGGGTTGATATTAATCATCTAAATGAATGAAGGGAGACTTTGCTGGCATGGCTGCATCATCTGGTTTCATCAGAAGTTTAACGAGGCACGTTGGCACCAAATGGCGGGAAGAGTTTCAGAATTTAGAGCGAGCTTTGTGGAGGTGACTCCGGTCAGTGTGCAAGGCCACAAATGTTGGTGTGACCATTATCCCGGTCCTCAGCCCATTTTCTATAGATGTAAGGTCATTGAAATATTGTTAATGACAAAAACTTTGACTTTTGAGACAAAGTAAAGTAAGCAGAGCTGGAAAGATGAATACAATTGATAAACAGGGATTTAACTGTACGGTTAAATGTGTGAACCTCACTCAGCCGACTACATGATTCTGCAGCTCTGTTTGTGCGACACTTGTCAGAACTTCAGCTCCCTCCTGTGATCTCCTGCTGTCAGGCTGGTGTTACACCCTTGGACAGACAGACAGATGGAAAAGTAATGGGAGGAGGCAGAGGATGGATGTATGGATGGATGGATGGATGGATGGAAGGAGGAGAGGGAGAGGTATGACCCACATAGCAAAGCTTGGAGTATTTATAGTAAAAAAGTGTCCTAATTGGCGAGCCTCTGGGAGTGCAACAGCACCGCGCTGGTGCCCTCCTCCCTGTCCTTCACCTCCCTCACCTCTCTCTCCTCCTGCTTTCTCCTGCCACCACATCCTTGATCCTGTCCTCTTTCACCTCCCACAGTTTCTCTGGTGGAAAACCTATTTCTCAGCGATTTCCTGCTCTTGCTTTTCCAGCATCCTTCACTTCCTCTTCGTCCCTTCATTTTCAACACATTTCCTTTATTTACAGTTCTCTAACTCCCCCCCCCACACTTTTATAGTTCTTTTGAAAAAATAAACCAGCAGTTTGTCATTTTAAAAGGAAGCAAGAAGAAGACTCACGTAGAAAATACTCTGAAGCGTCCGCCTCGTAGTCTGCGTCCTCGGGGAAGTGATCGATCTGCTTACACATGCCTTTAAAGGAACCTGCGTGAGAAAGAGAGAAGTTAATGAACATGAATGGTTGACGATTAACTTGACTGATCGATTTAAACTCACAGCATGCACCGTTGGTAGATGTTAGAAAACAGACAGTAACATGTTGTGAGCGATGAGTGCTCACTTTATCACTATTTCCTTAAAATGAGCAAACTACCTGAACTTAACTAAATAACAACGTAATAAGGTAAGATGCAATTCTAAAAGAGACAGGGGTGTGAGACAGAATCCAAGATGTCTGTTTTGACCTTTCAGAGCCCAGACAAAGCAAAGCACCATTTAGACAGACTGTCTTTTCAAAGACAGAAATCAGTTGTGTGGGAAACTCATTTATTCATTCTCCTACAGGCTCAGACACTGACTTGTAAATCAAAAGTTTGTGTCACATTTTTGCATCCATTTTTCTCTGTGACAGAAGGAAAGACTTCAGGAGCAACAAATGAATCGGGAAGAGGAAGAGAAGTTTGTCATCTGATTTAAAGAAACACTTCATTGGATGGAAGGTGACAGACAGAAGAGGAAGATGGTGGGAGGAGTTTACTCTGAACGTTTCAACAGCACAGATGAGGAGGAGAGAGGGAGCAAAAAGAAGAGCTGATGCCTCTGCTCATTAAGATAAACTCCCAGTGTGTGTGTGTGTGTGTGTGTGTATGTGTGTGTGTTTAGCTTTGTACTGCTCCAGTGGTAATTCTATGCCCTCCCCAAACCACTGCAATTAAACAGGCCCTTGTTAATTGGCTATTGAAGGACGAAAGACTACTATTTAGATTTCAAAAACACACACACACACACACACACACACACACACACACACACACACACACACACACGCCATATGCTTGAGCATCAGCTCCATTGTTATAATCCTCACTGGCTGTCTTTATCTCTCATCTCGCTGATGTTTGTGGATGTTTTTGAGCTTTTATCATCAAAACTGAGGAAGAAAAAAGGAACAATTTTATGTTGAAGCTTGATACAGAAGAGGGTTGACGTGAGAACTCCTGTTTCATATTCAAATAAATCCTTAATACACCTCAGCAAAGAGTCAGGTTGACTTTGACACCTGAAAGATTTTTCACCAAGAGGTGGGAAATAGAAACCTCTCAGCAAAATGCTTTAATGGCTTTTGGAATATGTCCGTTTGTAATTTAATGTTAAAACCTTCAAGATCTAGGAATCCTGTTCTCTTCTGTTCCACAGAGGATCTGAGATAAACATACTTGGATCCCCTTCTCATCTCAGTCACTTACTACAAAGAGTTGTTGTGCAAATGTGTGGGACACTGCTGCAGAAGAGGCTTTTAGAGCAGAATAAAGCGCCAAGGAGCATCTGAGATGATGCAGTTTGGCATCTAGCACAGTTAAGAGAGCCACCAACAACAAAAACAGAACTTACTTGCAGGATTTAAGATGTTTACTTAACAGTTCAGGTCAGGTAAAAATAAGGCTGCACTTTTCTAAATTTGCCTGTAGCATCACATCGTAGCCAACAAGCACATGCTGGTGATGTTAGGGATGTTTGTGCACCCCAAGAAGAGAGGCTAAACTGAGGAAGCACTGTGCAGAGGGAAAAGCCCTGCTGGATAAGGAAAGCAGTTCTTGTGTCACTATCACCAAGAATACAGCACGATTAATGATCACACGTGATCATTCAGGATGCAGGTGGAGACACTGTAGTCCAGGTGAGGAATACAGGTTGTGTAATCGGACCGTCAACTGTAATCAGATCAGCACAGGCGTGAGGTGACAACGTCCGAGCAGCCCTTCACTCTCCCCTGAGGTTTGTCTGCTCTGAGTTACTCCTGAAGCAGGGAAAACCTCATTTAAACACAATTCTAATCTAAATGGTCAGTGGCGGCACAATAAAAACAGCTAGCAAATAAAGGCTGGTGTGCAGAAATGAGAAAAATCAGATGTTAGATGGGTTAAGAGAAATGTCACAACACAAAGTTCAAATGGTTTTAAGCTGTAACCATAACCTATGTGACTCTTTTCAAATTTTTAGCTCTATAAATGAGGTTAAAGGAGTTCTACTTTTTGAAAACTGCAAAATTACAAGAAAAAGAATTACAAGAGAATTACAAGAACTTTGGTTTGCCAACCATCATGTCTGGATGTAGCTAGGCTCTGATTCAAAATGGTGTCTGCTGCGGTTGCTAGGAGATGTGCTAAGTATTCTGCACTTCAACTTTAATAATAATAATACTTCTTCTTTCACTTTTAATTTACTGGTGTTTCCACATGATGATCCCACGTAATGTCAAACACATCGGTTCACGCGCTCGCTGCCGGGCAGAATCTCCATCATCTCCACACTCTTTCCTCAATCTCTGCTCTCTCTTCTTTCCCTCGCCTCCTCCAACACATGCCCACCCACGCTGCAGCACAAGCACATGTAATCTGGAATTGCATTTTCTCTTCTCTCTCCCTCTCTCTCCTCTATCTGTCTCTCACATGCATACATGTGCATGTACCCTGAGGACCAGATTCCCATTTGAACTGAGCTGGCAGCTCAGCCCTGCGCCCCTCTCCTCCCCCTCTTCCTCCTCCTCTCCTTTTTTTCCTTCTCTCTGCAATTCAAATGAAGAACACACTACTGTCTCGACAGCAATGAAACCTGTGCAGCCTGCAAAGAACATTACGTCATCATCTGAGAGTCACTGATGAGATTGCCTTTAACAGATGGTTGGGAATATAAGCATATTGACTGCATCTGAAATTTCAATATGTTTTGGTTATTCACATCAGCCATGCAAGATGGCTGAACTCTTAAATCACTCACTTTATTCACAGCTTCCTGGGGGCACAACTGCCGAAATGATAAGTGAAATTTCCAGTGAGACAGCAGAAGTCATATTTATTTCAAATAGCTTTCTCGGTGGCTGACAACTGTCCTTTTAAGGCAACCAAGTTAGTGACACATTTTAAAGATACATAACTGTCATTTGTCTATAATAGCGTCAAGCTAAAGGTAACTTCACACGTTCATTTCCTGTGAGGGTTTAGGGCATCAACCCACTGTGGAAAGAGTTTCTGTGAACAGCCCTGCAGCTCCTACTACCTGCCTACAGGGGGATTACTCCAAAAATATGTGCCTATAAAATCCAAGGTCGAAATATATTTGCTTAAGACATTTTTGTCTAGCCAAATGTATGACTTTGTGAATGTGGGAGTCTAAATAAGGCAGAGATGTGGGAATAACATTACCGATGACCACAGGGACCTTTGTGGTCAGTCAACCTCTAGTCAATTTCACCTTTATTTGTTATAAACCCTTCATTTATTTGCATCCCTGGAACCACCGATTGTAATCAGTGACTGAAAAAAAATGTAACTGTCCAAAGATTTTGCAGCATTTAATTCAGTGATAAAGACTGCATTAATTGTGTAGCTGTCCTCAACCTCCCCCCTCTCACTGTACTGGAGGATCCATTATAGCTGCTCAGGAGCAAAGGAGATTTTAACATGACTCCATCCACAGGTGACTCTCATTCAGAGGTTCAATGACGTAGAAGATACAGCCCATGTGGACAATATGATGATATACATTGCAGCTTGAGGTCGACAACCAGTCAGAGCACTATTTGAGGCACCAGATGATTTCTTGTGATTATTTACGTCTTGCTTTAGCATCAGACGTGAGTAGTTTACATATGCTGGTTCTCAGAGTGCTGTGCACACACCCTGCACACTGTCACAATGTTTACCTGAGAACAAATAGTCTCATGACTCGCGTTGCTTTCAAGTGTTTGTGCCGAGGATTGTGCCGCTGTGATAAGTCCTTTCTAATTTCCAACCTTTGCTTCTGTTAAAATCCACATCTGAGAATCTCCTCCTCCTCCTCCTCTTCTTCCTCCTCTCCCCACAGTAGTCATAACGAGGTGTCACTGTTCCAAATTGCCCTTGCTGAATTATACATGCCGCTTAAACATGGAACAGATACCATTATTCTGAGATCAACCTGCACCTCGGGGGTCAGGATGGCTCTGTCACCCACTTATCCTCACAGTAAGAGGTGCCCCTGTGACTCTGTCAGTGATTCATACCAATAACTCCCCCACCACACACACACACACACACACACACACACACACACACACACACACACACACACACACACACACACACACACACACACACACACACACACACACACACACACACTGTCAACAGCCAATCACGTGCCCACTTGATGACTGACCTCGTGGCTGTTCAGGATAAGTTCATGTAGAGTGGTGAAACCCTATCAGACATTCGTTTATGAAGCATTAACATTGTAACCCTTTGCATCGAGTGCATGTGCGTATGTTCTTGTTCATTTTTGTATGTGTGTTGTTGCTAGTTGTGTTGTGCAATGCTTGATGGTTGTCAGCCGACTGTGTCACTGATGCTTTTCATATGGTTTCCCTGGAGCGTCTACAAACTCTGGCATCATGAAAATGGAAAAAACAGACACAACACGTGTGCCAATTATGATCAAAAGTTTTTGCACAAACATGATCTGAAGGTGGAGCAATGCCTGGCGTCTCATGTATGGTGATCACAGTTTCACACAGGTTTCCCCTGGTGTCCTGTGCAGTTTGAAGCCAGTCTTTAGAAAATGGTTTGCTTGTGGGTTGGAGTAGGCATGATAGCTTTGTTTAGAAGTTAGAGGTGCCTGACAGACATCGACGTGTTCCCAGCAAGAACCAGAAACTCTCCACCTGGCCTGCTTCACACACCGTCAGGATCGGTTCTTCACTTTTGTCCCACATTGTTGTCTAGAGCTAATGTTAAGGGCTGTTTTACCAGGGCCACATGTGCTGCAGAGTGTGAACCTCCATGTACGCTACACCATCTCTGTGTTGAAACATGGCCACCATGTTTCAACACGCTGGGCTTTGTGGGATCCGGCTCACAGGTATAACACGACGCATCACCCACAGATTCCACCCACCATCCCCTCACGTCGATACTCGGGGGGCCTGCAGAAGGCTCAGACCCCTGCTCCTGCACAGACTGGCATCCACAGCCAGAGTTTACTGTGTTGGCTCAACATGCAAGACGGTAAAATTAACCTCAAATTAAATCAAAGCAATCTTCTAAATCAGCTAATCA
Source organism: Lagocephalus sceleratus (assembly GCA_911728415.1). Classification (NCBI taxonomy): domain Eukaryota; kingdom Metazoa; phylum Chordata; class Actinopteri; order Tetraodontiformes; family Tetraodontidae; genus Lagocephalus; species Lagocephalus sceleratus. The sequence goes on from CAJVRN010000232.1 coordinate 15,583,216, forward strand.
TGCGTCTCAGAGTCAGAGAACAGTTGCCTGAGAAGCGTTCACTTGGTTAAACGACTACATTGTGAGCTGTATTTCATTTTTATCTTTGAACCCGGACAGCCAAATTCATTTCCGCACAATTTCTCAACGCATTTCACAATGGAGAGACCTATTAAAGATAATTGCAATAAATGTGGAATTAGATTCTCACCCTCCTTCCACGAACTAATTTAGAGTAAGCAATTACTTTTCCTGTCTGCGGGCATGCTTGTGTGTGCCTGCGTGTGTGTCAGTGAACACAATGATAGTTTGATGTGTGGCAGCGACAGGGGATCTTTTGTGTTTGTTCTTAATATATTTATTTTGAGATGAGCGAAATGGAGCAGTGTGTTGTCATGTGGCACAAAACAAAGAGGCATCTTGGTTACCGCGGCAGCAGCACAAGCGTCTGGTTAATTGTAACGAGGGAGGGTGGGAAGGTTCGGTCAGGTGATCCACAACCAGGTGAAACATGGCTGCTGCTTCATTAGCCATCACTGAAGCACAAAGCACAAGATAGGGACTCACTCCTAACGTTTATTTTAAAGGTGGCGAGTTGATGTGGGTTTTTTAAAAATTCTTAGAATTGCAGGAAAAAAAAATCAATATTCAGTTTTTTCCCTGTGTCTCAGTGTGACGACAGACATGTTAGAAGCACCACGGATGCTCAGATCTTTCATGAATAATATAGAAGCATGTTAGCAACATCGTTCCTGGTGTGACCGTGAAGACATTAATCCACATCCCGTATGAGCTGAGCTGAAGAGCGGCCCGACATGCAAACTCACACCTCTGCACACGGCAGCAGTGCATCTTTCTCTGCAAAGGTTTTGGTTTCAAGGAACTGAAAAATAAACGAACAGCAGCACTTTTCACTTTAGGACGGAGCAGCCGCATCGTGTCACCAGCGTGTAGCACTCTCAGGAAAAGAGTGTTGCAGGTTGAGTGCATGTTCTTCAGGGTCACATTTCTCTTTCAAAGCGCTAAAACAAAGCATGGCTGCCTGCAGCGGGGACAGCGGTTTTACAGAACAACTGTTGGCAAAACACGCTCACCCTGCCAGATCCTCCAAGCTCTTTTCAGAGCAGATGTTACCACCAAACTCGTGCTGGATGAAGGTGATATCTGAAACATCCTCGTGTGTTCCACACAGTTTATCAGACTGAATGCTGCTGCACCCCCTGATATGATCTGCATCTCTACATGGCTAATGCTGCAAAGCTGGAAAGCCATGTTTAAATCAACTGCGTTTAAAAATCAAGAGGTTATCATTAACATTATTGTTGTGTTGGCTTTTTATAAACTGGCTGGGTCAAAAAAGATCACAGCAAAGGTGACGATTCTAACCTGAATTCATAATTGTAGCAACATTGCACAAGTCGGTCAACCACGTAGGTCAGACTGCTGCCCCTCCCTCTTTTATGACCCAGATGAACGTCCTCTATATCAGCGCCCTGACTGATTAGTGCTAGTATTTGTGTCAGGTGACAGACATCGTTGCATTTACAGAGAAAACACTCCTCATGGAGTTGTCTTTAGTAAAAAGACGCAGTTGCAAAAAACTGAAAAAGCATTTTGCTTTAATCTTAATAAATCCTTATTTTATCCACTCATCGCCAACTAGCAGCAACACACAAATACGCGTCCCGTAAAAATGTGTTTTAGACATTAAATTACATACACTGCTAGCTATGATACTGCTGCTACATTTCTAAAGAAGCAACTACAATCAAGTGCTTGAAGATCTGACTTATGAGATTCATTTATTTATTGTGGGAATGTGGTCTGATCTTCCTCAGGGAAGTTTGATAAATTTGGAGGAACAGAAATGGATCAAACGCAGTTTACATAATGAACGGCACATGTACGGTACTTCCAGACGTATAGATATGGAACACGCAGGAAATGGTGAGCAACAACAACCACCTGCAAACAAACAGACTGTCCCCATTTCAGTAAATCCCTCAGCTCCTCTTCGCTCCCATCGCAGCTCTATCCTAGTTTTGTGGAGTGAAACTTTTCTCTGACTCTTTTCTCCCCCTCCTCCACCCAGACGAATTCTGGTGGTGTTGGGGGAGATGGAGGGGGCATGGGTGAAAAGTAGGTGTAACAGAAGGAAAACAGGGAGGTGTGTGTGTGAGCAAAAACGAAATGGAGGTGGGAGAACGACAGGAGAGCGTCTCACCAAAGCACACCCACAAATCAGGTGACAGATGTTTAGTCCTGAACTAAATGGCAGCAGACAGCTGTGGCTGTGCAGCCACACGTTGAAAACAGGTTTTTAAGCCGCACATTTACAGCCTTAAGTCTTCAAATGCAACAATGATGCTGTTACAAACCTGTCTAATATCTGAAATGAAGCACTTTGCTCCTTTCTCACTGTACATGAAAAGCTAAAAATGTCCTCCGGGGTGTTCAGGAGTCCAAAGACTGACTCACACGTCCATGATACACTGCGGCGACAGTGGCGTTTTCTGGCTTTTTGACAATGTTTTTATAAATTTGAACTCTGTGTGATGTGTGACTCATGTTGTGTCCACAGTATGAGATACACAAAGGCAAATAAAAACGCTCACATTCACAGTTTGCGTGTGTGGTGGTTCCAGGACAGCTGCGTCCACTGTCCACGTTTAGACAGACTCGTATCATTTTACTGTACCCAGGCTTCAGCACCGACCTTACTGACCTCACTGAACACAACGTGATTTGCATTGAACTAAGGCCACTTTCAGTAACGACACATTTTGCAGGTTTTTTTTTGTTGTTGTCATTTTCACTAGTTTCCAACAGGACACCGACTCCCGCTCGCTCCCGCACTTCCTGCCTATATTAGCGTGATCGGCAGCAGCCTCTTGATCAAATGAAAGATTTAAACAGCAGCCTCAGTCCCAGCACATGCGGTGACTCAGAGCTGCTCTGCCGCAATTAAAATTGGAGGATTATGCACCAGAAAACACGTAAACACTCAGAGATTACTTCTGAACTCACAGCAGAAAAGGTGCGTTGAGATTAAAGGGAAGGAGTGAAATCACATCCTGGTCGTGATATCACACATAAATGGGTCGCGATCGATGCGAGCCCACGAGGATATGACTGATAGGAACGCGATACCAGGAGGTAGTGGGTCAATGAGCAATGAATCCGGAGCCTTCCAGAGTCTTCCTCCCCCCGTCGTCCCTTTCTCCCTCCCCACCCCGGCACCCCCCCATGCCCCACAGTGTGTCTGTGATGGTCGTTGCATAACATTACTAAAGAAACGCCATGGCAGCGAGCCACATGGGTGGGAGAGGGGTGAGGGGTGGGAGGCAGCGAAGGGAGCACTGACCCAGTATCTAATGGAGGAGAGAGATGGGGAATGAGCGAGGGGGTGAAGAATGGGTGAGATGGAGAGGAAGGTAGACATGAAGTCAGATTGCAGGGAGGAGAATAAGGGGAGTTAAAATGAGAGGGGGAGACAGAGGTTAGAGGGGGAGAGGAGGAGAAAGAGAGAGAGGGCAGACAATGAATTCAGGCAAAAGGAGCGGGGACATTTGCACTATAAATAACCAGATACCAGCAGCAACACTGGTCCAGCCTCTTTGTCTCTCACTCCATCCATCCCTGCATCCGTCTATCCTGCCTCCCTTTCCCCTACATCCTTCTATTATTCCTCCCTTTATTCCCTACATCCAGACAGCCTTCCCGTGCATCTGCCAGCTTGAAACCATGACCCATCACAGTGTGTTGTCTTTCCTTGGCTGAAGTTTCTGACGTTAGCATCTCTACACATTTCTGCTTCTTGGTCGTGCTTCCCCTCTCTTTTCACTCCTCTCCTCTGATGTGTCCCATAATCCTGCCATCTGCCACTCCCGCCCAGATCTATACGTCCTATTGTCATTGTCAGACTCAATCAGAATCCCAAAACAAAACAAGCACAAAAATAATTCAACAAGCTTCTCTTCTTTTGGGTTTTGCTTCTGAACCTGTTAACTATGGGGAATTTGTCAACATTGTCACTAAGACTGATCTTCATTGTCTTGAAATGTGGTTGTGATTCCAGAAGTGCACCCATTCCAGACATTTCACCTCTTTTTCTATTATGTTGCAGATTCAAAGGATAAATGTATCAGTAAACGATAAGTGGTAAACAACAACACAGCGTATAATGAGTTATTAAACATGCAGGTGATTTCATTTCTGTCTCATTTTCAAGCGTTTCCATCAAAGACAACCGGGCTTCTTCTTGCAGCTCTGATCTAAAAGGTTTCCTGGAGAGGTCCTGAGCTCGGAAGTTCAACAAAGGTTTCAATAAGCAGCCGTGAGGTTAAACGCATCCCTTAAACACCTCTGCAGCACACGCTGGGAGCAGAATGATCTGTAGACATGAAAAAGAACATCCAGAAGATTTGTCTGACAGTGTGTGGAATACAGTACGGACTCCACTGCGCATCAGGCACGAGTCAACCCGTGTGTGTTTGTGTATTTGTGTGTGTGTGTGTGTGTGTGTGTGCGTGTGTGCACACTTGTGTTCTTCATATGTGTGCATGAATACATATGAAAATGAGCCATTAGCTGCTATCCACAGGGAAGACATGTTAACAGGTTTGGATACCGCAGAGAGGATTGGAGAAAACACCAGGAGCTTGTTCCAGTGTTTGTGTGTGTGTGCGTGCGTGTGTGTTTGTGTGTGCGTGCGTGTGTGTGTGTGCGTGCGTGCATGTGTGTGTGCGTGTGAGGGTCCCATTGAGTCATTGAAAGGGAAGCAGGAGGGCTGTGAGTGTGTATGAGTGCGTGTGTGGGGGGTGCTGGAGGGTGCTATGACTCATCCACTGCATGAGCCTGGGGCTCTCTCTCTCTCTCCCTCTCTCTCTCACACACACACACATACACACACACACACACACACACACACGTGCTGCATAACCGTGTAGATGCTCCCATTGGCCCATTCCGACCAGTTTTGACAACGTGGTGGCCAAAAGGTTCGATCTGGGCTGCCATAATCTTGATTTACGCTGGCTGCTGTCAGGCGTCACCCTGCAGCTGCTGCCGGCTGGTCTTTATCAATCTAATGTACAGAACCTGCCCAGCACCACTTAATATCTCTGGTGATGAACTAACTGCGGCGTGGGGACTCAGATTGTTTCCCAGGGACACACTGGAGCTGCGCTTAGAATAGCACAGATTACCTACAGTGGAATGTGCTTCAATAATACGAACTATGTTCTGTTCATTCACATGTTCCTTCTCTCAATTATCAATAAAGTAAAAGTTACTCCCACAAATACATCACAGTCCTGCTGGTAGCAGCTAAAGGCAGCGTGGTGCTACAGCAGCACCTGTAGCCCTGATGGTGATCGATGGAGCAAATGGCAAAGCTTGTAAGTCTCTCCATTGTGATGGATGATGTTTCCCTACAGGTTCAGCTTCAATCAGCTTCTTTTTTCCCAAATCGGTGAAGGAGTGAATTTGATGAAAGCGTTGTTACTCACCGTGGGCAGAGCCTGCGACAGAAACACTTGCCCAACGTTTACAGATGTCAGGGCGCCCACCATGACCTCACTTTAACTTTATGCGCAAATCCATACTCTACACAATATAGTGAATCACACCAGCCACGGAGGCGTCTTCCTCCCATCTTGCCCTCCTCCTACAGATGTTGCACTCATTACAGATGTTGTTTGGAAAAGCTTTCTCCCGTTTGCATCCACAACCATCTCCTGCTCTCCTCCTTTGCAGATGTTGTTTGGCGCATTCCTTCATCTCCTTCATCCAGACTTGTTTCCCGTTCACCTGCTCCATGTGCCCCCCCCCATCCAACCCCACCAGCATCGACGTTCCCAGAGGTTTTCTGGACAGAGATGGTCTCTGCTGCAGGGACAACGCAACAGAACTACTTGTTTTTGGTGCAGGCGGGCTGGTCTCGGGGTCGTGTCACAGTGACGCACTCACAGCTCGGACAAAAGCAAGCGACACGTCCTGTCACGCAAGCTGTGTGAACATGTGTGTGTGTGTGTGTGTGTGTGTGTGTGTGTATGTGTCTACTGTCTGTAACTTTAAAAGTGCTGAATCTGTTGGTATTGTCACAGATGTCCCTGTTAACCGGTTAGGTTTAATTGTCAGTTTAATCTAGCTTAATTAGTCATAAAGTGTTTTTACATGTTCCTCCTATGTGCACTGATGTACATGCTAAACCCAGATCTTCATCACAACCTTGTTTCAACCTTGTTAGATCACCATAGCAACTCACAATGGTGTAAGTTTCAAATTAGAGCTGTCACGCTGTCTGTCAATAGATCCTTTTCCTGTCTGCAATATAGATTTTATAAAGGGGATAAACAATTTGATGAGTACAAACAACAACAAAGACTATCTTAGATTCAAATTTAATACACAAATCTCCTGGACCAATAAAAATAGATGGATAAAGAGGTTTTTACTGCTGTGACACAGAGGTCATTATTTTTGGTCACTTTGAGGCAGCATTTCCCATCATTCTAATCCCCCGGGCAGGTATTTTAGGTTTCAAAGCCACCGAGACACACACACACACACACACACACACGCACACTAAATGAAACTTCTTAAATCCCAAATTCATGAATAATACAAATATGCCTATGAAATGAAGACAAGCTGAGGGACAGCAGTGAAATGTTGATCAGAATCAGCATAAACAAGTCATCACACGGGCCTGGGGGTGAACATCATGACGGATATTTGTCATTATTTTTGTCATTTTATGGACCGAAATATCGACTGAATAATCAATAGATTAATCAGCCTTGAAATAGATGCCCCGTCAGCAAAAACGCAGACAAGTAATAGAAACAGAGTGACTAAGCTCAAGGGTGAAGAAAACAAGGTGAAGTTTATGTTCTTCAGTTTAACTTCAGTTTAGAACCAGATCATTTGTCACTCCAAAGCATCTGTGGTGTAGAAATGTTCCAGGATAGTCATATAAAGAGACAATTTAGAAATTTACCATTGAAGTTATTATAATTATTATTTCGTATTCAGAAAGTGCAACATTTAAATTCCTCAAATGTGTGACAAACGTTTCATTTGTGTTGTTTTCTGATGATGTTCTCTGCAATCGTTCATACATTCTGACATATTTCCTGCTTAAAAATAATATACAGGATATATAATGGGGGCGCCACAACAATCGCCATGACAACAATGATTACTCATCCACAAACAAGAGGAACAACAGTGAATAACATCTAATCAGGCTCAAAGCTCTGAAGGTGTGCTTATGCACAGAGCTGCTGCTCCAATGTCTTTGTGCAAGCCATCTCTCTCTCTCTCTCTCTCCCTCTTTCTTCCTCCCTCTCTCTAAGTTTCTCTCTCTCTCTCTCTCTAAGTCTCTCTTTCTCTAAGTCTCTCATCCTCTCTCTAAGTCTCTCTCTCTCTCTCTCTCTCTCTCTCTCTCTCTCTCTCTCTCTCTCTCTCAGCTCGGGGCAGAATGATTAATTTGCGACTATTGATTCCTTGCGAATGTGGGAGGGATTGAAAGAGAGAAGGGGGATCCAGTATTCCAAGGAGCGTCTCGCTGCAGCTCTCGCCTCTAGGCCTTCATTTAAAAAGAAAAAAACAAATAAATAAATAAAAATAAAAAGTCAATGGGTGCAGACTTTGGTTCCCAGTCACCCCCACCCATCCCCTCTCTCTTTTTGCCCTTCCCATCCTGCCTCCCTGTGTTTGCTGTCTCCTAAATTAGCTGTGAATATTCAGTAAAAACACCCGAGCGACTCATGGGAAAGCAGGAAGAAATGGAGGGCAGTGAGGATGAAATGCATATAAAAGAAAAAAAGACACAAAACATTTGCCCCTCTGAAGGTTCATAAACTATTTAGTTCCAAAAATATCATGAAACCAAGGGGCAGCCTTTAGCTCCGTTTCACTACAACTTCAAACACTTTCCAAGTCAACAGCAGAGGGAAATTAGCTGGATAATTTGAATTTAATATCTCAAAGAGCAGCTTCTTCCTCAGCAACGCTAAACCCCAACAAGCTGCTCTCAGAACTGTGGCAAAATAAACATTTCATGGAGGAAAAAAAGAGACTTTCTACGATGATGTGAATGTGAGATACACTCAGTTGTTATCCGTTTAACCTCCCAACAAGGTGGGAGCACTTATAGTAACAGTTCCTCATGCATGTTATATTTGTCTGCATATTAAATAAGAAGATGTGAAATATACTAAAATATGCTAATACCTGCCTCAGACATGTAGACTGTAGCCTGTGTCAAATATTAAAATTATGCAGAGAAAAAAGGCTGTTGCCACAAGATAAATATACAGGATCCTTCAGTCGGGATGTTAAATAAACCATTCTATCCACTTATCCCAGTTAAACAAATCCAGCGGGGTTACAAAGTTCACTGTCGAATTTCTAAAATGTTGACTTCATTCACACCATCACTCCCTCACTCCCTCCCTCACTCGCTCACAGAGCGAGCGGGTTGTTTGTGCATGTGTCACCTGTCTGTCAGCACATCTGCGTGCGACGACAGAAGCAGTGAGCGAGCCCCGTTCTGCCCAGAGGCCATTTTGTGTCCACACGCAGTCGTCACCGCACTGACCTGAACCCAGAACAACCACGCAGAGGCTTTGGGAAAGCGCTGAATCGCTTCTCTTTATTCTGACTCACCACCCCCCCCCCAATATGCTGCGCAACCTGCTGGGGGGTGGTCCCTGTGTTTCCGTCTCATGGTGGTGGTCGTGCCACTGGTTCAGGTTGACACCTGCTGGCATGAGTAAAGCTCACTCGGAGAGGAGGAACAGAAAAAGTTGCATTTGCTGTTTGATATTACCCCTTAAATCGCTGTGAGATCAACGTGAGACCTGAGACAAAGGTGATCCCATGTCATAAAACCTGCATTTATCTGTGAAATAACATTATCCAGCTGGACCCAAACTGGGGTGTTTCATTAAAGTTTGATTGTAAATGCATAAATGATGACCTCTGACACGTCTAAAGCATGTTTTTAGTTCAATATTTAAAATTCTCCACACACAAAACATGACACATGACAAGAGCGAGGGTACCAACACCAATGAAATGCTCCAGCGCTACGCTGCACCATGGAAACAGCAGCTGAGAAGAAAATCGGCGGATGTTAATCTCACCTCCAAGATTCTTGAAGGAAATGGAGAGAACACAGAAACAGAGAGAAACTCAGGAGGTTTTATGGGCAAATCCTGCTCCTAACTGGGTATATTCTAAAACACGGTAACTATGGCAACTGACCCGGGTTTGGGTTACCTCTCTCTGTGCATCAGGGTGTTGTTGTTCTTTACTGGGCTTGAGACGCCCCCGAATCCAGAATTTCCCACATTCCATTTTCATAAACCCTGCTTTCCTCAAAGGTCATCATAAAATTTAAACTTTTAAAATGTCAAAATGGAGAGCACAGCAGGATTAGACACAAGGAGGAACAACGGATGAAGGATCAAGGGTGCGCTGACGTATTCCAGCTCGTTATACTTTTCCAGGCCACCTGCCCGATGCAGCTGCAGCCTTTTCCAGGATCATTTAGCCGCCGTCATTGATCAGCCGCTCCTTAAACGTGTCACCAGCTCCACCAGCTGGGCGGTCTCTCTGTGGACCCTCCAGATGCTGCAGATGTGGACATCTGAGCTAACTGGGAGAGCCACACCCCACAGCCCCTCGGAGGAAGAGGGTGTGTTTGGAGCTTTTCCTCTGCAGTCTGGTGGCAGGTGAGCAGCCTTTCTGGAGCGCTTTCTTCTTTTGGTTTTGCTTTTTTTTTTAACGCACGGAGAAAAAAAAATACCACGTAAATTCCCGTCTGACCATTCTTATTCCACTGTTGTGTCATGTCAGTGAGCAGAGGGTTAAAAATACATGTTTTGGTTGGATATACACAACTATTCCAATTTTAGCCTGACCTTGAGACTTTGTCAAATTTTAAGAGCCAGTTGAGTGAAAATGTGAAAGCTTCTGCTGCTGCAGAGCCGCAGTTGTTCAGTCACACGTTTGCACGTACATTCCAAACACGGGTACGTTCTCATGTTGCGGAACATAAACACGCTGAGGATTGACTGCAGCGGCGCCCATAAAACCCAGGCAACAGAGTTCATCATACCCCGCTTAATGCGGCGCCATTACCATTAACGTGAGTTCACCACATCTGGCGCAGCTGCAAGCTCATTGCGCTGACCGTAAAACTCTCTGGGTGTCACTTTGTGTCGTGAAGACATCTGCAAGTCCTCGCTCAGTCGACAGCCAGATTAGGGAGCCGTTTCCATCATCATCATCATCATCATCATCATCATCATCATCACAGAGTGCACCTGGAGTTTGTGGCTACAACAACCAAACACTAAATGTTCTGTATGTTTTTGCTGATGGACTCAGGAAGGTTTTAGCGTCCTCAAATCTGTATTCTCTGTGTCCAAATCTGAAAACAGACCTTTAACCTTTGTCAGCATCATCCGTTTACACATGGATCACATCTCAGAGGTGTAACCTCTGACCTCACTGAGCCAAAGCCAAAAACCACAAAACAATGTTTTTACTGCATTCCCAGCTCAGTCCCAGGCCTGCAGCTGGAGCTTGCCTGCTCTGTCCAAGATTTCACATGAGTTTGACCCGCTGCAAAATGTGTCAGCGCACACACTGCCGGGGCTCAGCTCCCTGCAGGTTGGACCAATCACCAGCGTGCACGCCACGAACGTGGCACATTCATGAACAGCACCAAGGAAGAAGAAACCTGCGCCTGATCACATTTTCAAATAGTTGCTGAATACTGACGATTACAAGTGTTTCACACCAGGTCGGGATTGTGGGTCGTGAACAAAACCAGAACCAGAACCAAAGGTCAAAAATCAAATGTGGGAGACATGATGATGTTCAAATGTTGAGCTCTTTATTTTCTGTTAGAAGACAGTATAAATAGCTGTTACTGGAAAAAATAACTTTTAAAAAAAATTATCTCTAACCGCAGCTTTTGGAAAAACCGAAATCAGGAAGAAAAAATTTTGACTAAAAATAGCAGTAGCAAGTAAGAGTAGCAGAAACAATCTCATACTATGCTTTTGGGTTTTTTTTTTGGCTTTTTAAAAAAATATTTTTCTGTAACTACAAGAATAAAACAACAATAAATAAATAAATAAATTGATATATTTGCCAGTGTCAGAGTAAGAGTACTTCATCAAACATTGTTATCATACATCGGTGACTATATCTCTCCGAATAGGACATAATATTCTCTCTCTCTCTTTAACACACACACACACACACACACACACACACACACACACACACACACACACACACACACACACACACACACAGCTCTTTGGTCATTCCCTTTGGCTCCTGATGTCTGTAGGTTTAGGGAGCAGTCGGCCTGTCAGCACCTCTCCCACCAGGCGTTAAACAGACTGTGTGGAGGTGCCAACAGCTCTCTGCTACTCCACACTCAACAGATCCTACTGTAAAACAAAGAACATGACACTGGCTCCATCACACCGGACTCCAGTCCGCTGCTTTCAGGGTGGAGACACACCATGGGGAAGTTAAGGAGATTTAACTTCACTGTTACCAAACACAATACGGACCCTTCTGATGTTGAAACCAGTTAAGATGAAATATATTTGACTTTACTTTTACCACTGAACTAGTATAAACTGGTATTTTAAATATATATATTGCAAATATATTTGACTTTGCTTTTACCACTGAACTAGTATAAACTGGCATTTTAAATATATATATTACAAATATATTTGACTGCGACTAGTATTGATTGCTAATAAATGTGGTGTGTGTGTTGGAGATTGATGCCCCCCCCCCCCGAGTGTGTGCCACTCCCAGGTGTATGCTCATAAACAGTCTGTGATTGAGAGGCTGTGATGCCTGCGTGACAGGCGGCCTTGTGCCGCCTCGCCGCCGTCGTCACAAGTGCGTCATGTGACCGCGGAGGGTGCCGTTAAGCAGGATGAGCAGGGCTGCTGCGCCCTGGCGCTGGGATGGCTGCATTAATTAGCTAATGAGGAGGGTGTCATTAGGAGCTGGATCTCCGCTGATTGATAGCAGATAATAAATGTGATATACTTTGTAAACCAAACGTAACCGTCACATGTTCAGCGATTAAAATTATGTTAAGTGCGCCGAATAATGACGCCGTGGTCCTTACAGAGCACGATAATCTCCCTAAATATGGAGCAATCACCAATTTCTAAAAATCTCCCTCAATGAAAGACCAGTGAACGTCTGATCTACCTGTACTATAAGACACACCCACTTTCCATTTTTGGACAAGCGGACTTGTGCATTCTTAATTACTGCTCTTTAAACAGCTGGGCGGAACACTGCTGGAGAAATAGTGACAGGAGTCAAAAACTCCCAGTATAAAACCAATGTTTCAATGGTCAAATGTGCGTTGAATCATGGCTTTTGTCACGTAGGCCTCTCCTCCTCGGGTGGAAACCGTCAAACAGGTCGACACTTTCAAAGGTTCAGAGGGTTCAGATGTCTCCAGTAAGAAAATGATTTAGAGTGTGATGAAATCTTATATTGAATGCTAGTGGAAGCACACACACACACACACACACACACACACACACACACACACACACTCTGCGGCACTCACACCTCATTCCCAGAAACATATCTCCTGTCGCACACACCTCGCCTGCTCTCGAACCTGCCGTGATGGAGATTAATGGCAGCGCTTAGAGCATGCTGAGCTCCACCTGTCAAGGCTGGGGGGCCTCCGGGGCAGCTCCCGTCTGTGCTCCAGAACAAGAGAGCGTCCCGAAGCCAGATCCATCACAGAGGCCCGCGACAGGCTGGATCTCCGGAGCCAGACGCCGCAGCTGGACCGCCGACGCGGGGCCATCCGTCCGGGGTGACAGGAGCGCGGGGGCCGGTCCGGTTGAGTCCGACCGGAGCGGGCTGGATAGCTGCACACGTGCGCAAGTTTATCCGAGGACATGCGAGCGTGGATCCATTCATGTGGGTTAATTCTCCATATGTGAGGTGACGTCACGCACGCGACCCCCATTCCCCCTCACAGCAGCTCGTCGCTGAGCAAAAACACTCCCGTCACTTCGCTGGTCCAGTTGGATTTTCTCCGATGGCGAATTAACGAGTATTAGCGTTTGAATCAATGATGCATCTAAAAATAGCGCGGGACGGTGGCTGCAGCGCTGACGGCTGAGGTTTGACAGCTGCCGTGACCTGTCAGTCACTTCTATTACAGTATCAGCAGCAGCACGCCCACAGAGCGCCGCTGGATGCTGACTGTTTGCCTGCCTCGGCGCAGAGGCAGAACAATGGCTCCTATTTCCGTACGCAGCGCTCCTGAAACACACACCGCAAATAGCGCCTTGCATCTTTTGGAATCTTCGTCGGGGAGCCGTGGCTGAATGACAAAACCGCGGATGTGCGTGACCGTGCTGCCGGACTCCTAAACTGAAAATAAGACCGGAAGCAAAAGCAAGTCAAATAAATCAATGAAAGACTATTTGTTGAAGTGAGGAAAAAGTACCGTGGCAACAAAAGCACGTGCACGTCCGTAAAACACGGGGAAAGTGCAACCTGTGATGTGTTATCCATCATGTACGGTCATGGCTTTTAGATCATTTAAAACTATTTTAATCACTTGGAATAGTTTGTTTTTCTAATTCCTTAGCTTCATGCATGGCTATATTAACACGAAACACACATTGTAGTACAGCTGTCACGAGTGTGTGGACAGTGTGTGTGTCCTGTGATGGCGACCTGCTGATGGTGTTTTGTGACAGGAAGGAGATGCTGATCTTCTCTTTTGTTGGGTCTAAAGTTGCATCTAAACTGTGCTGAGACTAAAACAATGCACTCGCCAAGGTGATAATGGGAACCAATCCGACAGAACAAATGAAATATAAACAGAGGAGGATGCGTTTGTCTCCAGAAGTGTGTGTAATTTAGTCAGTGAACTAATCACAAATTCATTTGTCTCTTCCCATTCAATATTTTCCTATCTGGCAGCTCAGAGATCCCACACCACACATAATCAGAGAAATTAGAATAAATCAGTTCTCGATAATCACTTTCAATTCCGTCACATCAAGTAATGGAGCTTCAGATGGACCACGGAACGGTTCTCCACGTCCCTGCGGAATACCTTCTAGTCAGATTATTAATCAGATTACACGTCACTAGTGTTTCCTATGAACGGACCTACTTTAGATAAAAATGTATTATGCAGATTCTTTTAGTAATCTGATTCCATGTCATTAGATATATCAGTATCCCCCGTATGGAGCAGGATTTAGGAAAGAGAGGAAGCATGGAGCGGCACTATTGACGTTCGCTGCTGCAACACTAACGGAGCTGATGGCTATTAGCATAATTAATGTCATCACCGTAATGCACTCCAATTCTGAGACAGTCTCTCTCTCTCTCCCTCAAACACACACACACACACACACACACACTACTGGACATATTAGCATGAAAGGAAAGCAGAAATATATAATCAAATGTGAAGTACGGAAGTCAGCATGAAAATATCATGTGTGATGTTCGTGATGCCACTCAGTTACCGTGACGACAGAACCGCAGCTGGCTGTCAGTCAGGGGTATCTGTACATGACATACATGATGTCCCGAACATTAAAAGAAAAGCCATGCACTGTGACATATTATGTTAAAAGCCAGGGCGAGATAGGTTAGATAGAACGTAGGCCTGTGTGTTAAAGATAGCACTGCATGCCTGAGGGGGTGTGACAGAAAACCAGGACTGCCTGCTCTTTCTCTCTCTTGTTCTTTTTTCCTCCCTCCTCTTTTTTTTTCTTCCCCTCTTTCTCAACACCTCCCAATTCCTCCCGTTCTTTTCTCTGTAATCACGCAGCCATAAAGAAAACGGTAGCTCCGAAGAGCAGGGAGCGAGCTGGATCCCTCTCAGATTCCTCTCTGCTCTTAACCATTTCAAATCTCCAGTGCCAAGGATGCCGAGTGAGCTTAGAGTGTGAAAAGTAAAGCCACTTAACAGGGAAAAATAAGCATATCACATAGAGCGAGTTGGCGTGGCTGCATTGAAAATGTATTTCTGATTTAACACAATTTCACAAGAAAGTGTGTGCCAAGACCCCCCCATCCCCATCCCCCCGCTCATATATGTTAAACACAGTTTTGTCCTCAGAGAACTTCCAGATTTGCAGCATGACCTTGTTATGATTACATAACCTGGTCACATGTTTGATCGACATCACACCTGCACCAAATTAGCAACTGAGGTTGAAACAAGTTTGATGCCGTTTCCTTTTGAGGGAATTAAATCAAATAAATCCAAATAACCACAGAGGGGACGCAATGTTCTCATGAAGATTAAAAGAACAGGGAGACAAAGTGCAAAAAACAAACCTCGCTAATGGTCTTATTTTATTTTGGGTGATGAGACCGTGAAGTCACCCCCCCCCGGTTCTTTGTGGAAGTTATGCAGCCAGTGCCACAGCCCATTCCAGTTCTTTGACCTTGTAGCTTCATTTTTTAAGAGAAAATATCCCGTTTTTCTGCGCTCATTAAACGCTTTGGGAGCCTCGTGTCTATTTTAATGTAGAAAATGGAGACCAGACCTGTGTCAGATGATGTGGTGTGAATCAGACATCGCTACGCGCGATTGGCGAATGTGGAGAAACCAACGGGATTGTGCTTAATGAACGTCAAAACCGCTATATTGTAAATGGTGTCAGAGTAAAAGTGTTGCAACTTAATGCTCCAGGGTTCTCTGATCTTTGTTAGAATTAATTATTTGATTCTTGAGTGAATGAAATTAATTTAACACCATTTTTAAATGCCAGGTGCTCGGTTGAACTAAAGCTCTTGTGTGTCTAATATCAGAACAGGAGATTTTGTCACTATGCAGTAAAACCTCGTTATTTCATTACATCTTCGCTTCTGTGCAAAAAAAAAAAAAAAAATGAAGAAAAAAAAAAGAAAAGAAAAAAACCCTCAGCTGCAGTGAAAAATGGGTCACGGTTGTTACACACCCAGGCTACTTGAGGATTCCGCTAACAGTTAAATGATTACTCACGATGCGAACTGAGCTGATTACAGGTCAGTTTGTGATGAGTCCTGATGGTACAGTGTGACACGAGGGGAGGTGTGGGGCCAGGCCGAGCGGCGAGGAGAGGGGGTCTCATCTGTGCGTCAGCCAGCGTACGTGAGTGTGCACCAGGTAGGAGCGCGCCAACCAAGCTAAACACAGCTCAGAATCACCTCACGGAGATAAATAGATAAAAACCTGTGCACGTGCATCAGTCCCTCCTTGGCCTGTACACCCATAAACCCCTGTCACACGACATCACATGGGTCAATAAGCCACATTAAGACTTTGCACCAGTAGATGTTGATGGCGCAACGGTCAGTTCTGAGCTGATATGGAGGGAAATCCGGCCCAGTGGAGTCTGCTTTGATGCTTTCATGTGCCTTTTATCTTCATCATTTCAAACGGCGTGATGCAAGTTTCCAGCTTTCAACGAGTTCAAACAGGTTTGAGGCCTCTGAAACAAACTGGGCTGTTCGGGAAGATGAAAACCTGAACTTTTTACACCCCCCCAGACCTGCACGTGACGCTGTCAGAACCGTCAGGGTCGACTGTGATCTCTCTCTCTTCCTCTCTCTTTGCACCTGAAGTGTGAGATGGATGATACTCTTTTCCAGTCAAACCCAAATAAATTAACTTTCAGGAACCCATTTGCAGGAACAAAGAACTCATCTTGATAGATGGATGAATACATAGATACATAGACAGACACACACAGACAGATAGATGGATAGATAGATAGATAGATGATACATAGATAGATAGATAGATAGATGATAGATAGATAGATAGATAGATAGATAGATAGATGATAGATAGATAGATGACAGATAGATAGAGATGACAGATGGATGATAGATAGATAGATGATATAGATGATAGATAGATAGATGATATAGATGATAGATAGATAGATGATAGATAGATAGATGATAAATAGATAGATAGATAGATAGATAGATAGATAGATAGATAGATAGATAGATAGATAGATAGATAGATAAATAGATGAGCACCTGCAAAATAGTGTAGGCGTGTGAGCATATGTGTAGGCATGTAGGAGCAAATGTAGAAGTGCTGTGTGCATGTGTGTGTGCACGTGTGTGTGTGTGTGTGTGTGTGTGGGCATGCAGGAATCGATCCATCCACCTGAGTGTTGTGATGCGGCTGGCGCATCTTTGCATGCACACAGACAGCGCGGTTGGTTGTCCGGCTCACCTTCCAGGCAGCAGGTCCTCCAGAGGCCCGAGTGCGTCATCACCTCCTCGTTCTTCTTGCTGGTTTCGTTCTCGTTGGTGCTCTTGATCTTGCAGACGCCGCGCGAGTACAGCCAGTAGTCTGTCCCCACGGCGATGGTCATAAGGCTGAAGGCGGCGAAGGCCCCTACCGTGGTCAGCAGCATCTGAACTCCGCGGTCAAACACACCCATGTTGCCGCATTCCACGAAAGGGGGGCCCCCTTTCCTCTTGATGTACAGGAAGTAAATATTTGTGAGTTTGCGTCGCCACGCCAGCTCGGAAAACGGGGGGTGGCCGGTGTCGGGCGGACGACGGTAGCGGGGGGCCGCTGGGGGGGCGGGGGAGTTAGGGGAGCTCGGGGGAAATCGTATGGTTGGTTTTGGGGTGGGACAGCAAACAGGGAAGAATGGAGGTGAGCGTGGAGGTCGCTTGGCCCGACCGACGGGTCAAACGGACGTGTGCGAGGTCGACGGGACCCTCGGCCACGGAGGCGTCCGGATCCCAGTTCTCAAGCGGCGGGCTGAGATGCCCCGCTCTGGAATCTGAAAAAACAAGTTGACCTAAAAACTTCTAGCAGATCCCGCAGGAGGTTTAGTCTGGGATGGAGGCCTACTTTGTTGAGTTGGAAGGCCTCTAAATGTCAAACTCCGAACAAGGCCTAGATAATGAGAAGATGGAGGACGTTGCTCCGGTTCTCCGTGGTCCTCTCAGGCCCGATTCTCCAGAGCTGACCAGAGCGGTCGTGGGAGTCCCCCGCAGCCCGGGCACCGACAGATATGGGGTGACGCGCGCGGAGAGCTAGCTTTTCGGCTACGCGGCCCCTTCCCTGCGACCCTCACGCGCTAAGAGAGCGGCACAGGTGAGGTGTCCCCCGTACACACCTGGACGAGCACATGCATGCACACAGCGTGGATGAGCTCAGACACACAATGTGGGGGTGGAGGGGGGAGAAGACTAATCCAGCTGGTCACCTGGTTTTTTTTTTGTTTGTTTGTTTGTTTGTTTGTTTTTTTTAACAAATGCCTCCTCGGTCAGACCTCCACCAGACGACGAAACAGTCCAGGACGAGGTTTGACCGCGCTGATGTGGATCAGTGGATCACTGAATCATGGAGGCTCGTGGAAATTCTGGAAGAACCAGGCTTACATGTACTCTGGAAGGGAGGAAGACGGGCAGGACAGAGAGAGAGACAGGACCCAAAAAAAAAGAAAATATGTCGGAAAGACAAAAGGAAGAGGTCTGGATGTGCTGAGAGGAATAAAAGAACAAATTTCAAACCAGCAGATGCAAGTGCTCCCCCCAAAAAAATCGAGGACAGAACAATAAATAATGCCAAATAATCAGCCTGTAAGCATGACTGCCTTGAAAGCCACTCAGGATGGAGAAAAATAAACCAACCAGGGACGATCAACCCCCTTTTCCCTGATTTGAAATAAATTAAAAAAAATAAATACAGCCAATAAAAGGAGAAAATGGTTACGTTCTGAAAATCATACGAGCCTGCTTAGCTTCTCTTTTTCCTAAAATTCTGATCCTCAGATTCCATATGTGGTCCCTAGACCTTTCGCCGGTGACAGGAGGAATGTGCGGTGAGAGGCTACAGGCAGCGGAACCGACGACGCGGCGCGGAGAGAGGGGCGCATCCAGGCGGGGAGGCCGAGCATCCGCGCTCAGGCAGCCGCCGGCAGGCGCGAGGGGGGCGCGCAGGCGGCGGACGAGGCTTCCCGGGGCGCCGCAGCCTCCTCCTCGGGCATCCACACGATCCGGCGCGGTTCCGTGAGGGCGAGCGCTCAAGGCTCACACGGACCCGTCTACTGTCACCACGCTCGGGACGCAAAAATCACCAGAAAACGCCAAAAAAAAACGCTCGCAAATTTTTTTTTTTTTTTTTTTTTTGGGCAAAGCTGTCAAACGTCGGGGTTCAAGTGCGCGCGCGCCCCCCAAAAAAGGTACATGGAGCCTAATTATAACAGGACGAGGGCGAGCACATCAGTCCTCCGGTGCCTCGGTTTGCTTCTTGGAGCTGAGATAGAAGTGGAGAGAGGAGAGGAAGAGGAGGAGGAGGAGGAGGAGGAGGGGGAGGGGGGAGGAAGGAGGGGGAGGATGGCTGGAGGCAGAGGATGAAAAAAGAGAGAGAGAGAAGGAAAGAGAGACTATGAGAGGGACAGAGAGAGGGGGAGGGGGAGGGAGGGAGGGAGGGACAGAGAGGGGGTGGAGGGGGGAGGGAGAGAGAGAGACAGAGGGAAAGAGACAGAGAGCGAGAGAGAGGGGGTGGGGAGAGAGAGGGAGAGAGAAGGGGGGTGGAGAGAGACGTAGAGACACAGAGAGAGAGGGAGAGAGGAGGGAGATAAAGAGAGGGAGGGGGGCAGAGAGAGAGGGAGAGAGACAGAGGGAGAGAGGGGGGGGGGGGAGGGAGAGACAGAGGGAGAGAGGGAGGGAGGGAGAGAGAGAGAGAGAGAGAGAGAGAGAGAGAGAGAGAGAGAGAGAGAGAGAGGGAGAGAGAGAGAGAGAGAGAGAGAGAGTGTTCCATGCGCAGAAGCAGCAGCTTCACCGCGCAAAAAACAAGCGCACTGCATAAAAAGAGTCTTCTTCAACAAGTCATTCACTGACGACGAATCTCGGTGTTTTTTCTTTTTTCTTCTTTTTCTCGGAGGGTTTTTGGTGTTTGTCAGCTGTTGCTGATTAGTTGTCTTTACAAGTCTGGTGTGACAAGCTGACTTGTTTACGCCTCAAGTTTCCACTCGTGGCTTCATTTTCTTCCGTCTGAACCTTCTGAGTTTAAGTGACGTGAGAAACACTGTGCAGTGATGTCAGGGAATGAGGCCGGCCGTGCGGTGGACAGTCAAAGCAGGCAAACCTACAAGAAGACAAGATAAATAAATAAAAGCGGGACAACGTCCTGAACCCAAGACAACAGGTTAGCGAAGGCTCCAGTGCACTGGTGTGAACCTGCAGCACGCCGGTCAGGGTTTCAAACCTGGTTCCTTTCTTTTCTGAGACTATTTAAAGTACAAATAAAAAAAAAGACTTTTATGACCACCCCGTGACCTCTGACCTCTGCCCTGCCGCAGCCGTGTTGTTTGCTGGTTTGCCCCCCCCCGACAGAATCAATAACGCTGTTATCGTGAGACGGAGGTGGGTTTTAATTTCCTGACGAGGAATTGAGACGAGCGGAGCGAGCACCGAACACCTGAGCGAGCAGTTCCGGGTCTGGACGCCAGTGACCCGCGACCCGCTCGCCCGACCGACCCCACGGTTCGTACCGCCCGGCGGAGGAACGGAGAGATTTCTGTCAAAGCACTGAGACGCCTTCATAACTCAGACAAAAATGCTGAATAATGAAGGCAGCGAGCGGGAGGTCTCTCCCATTATACTTTAATCTCAAGCTCAAGCGTACACTATCCTGATGTCTCGTCCTGTCCGTCATCCCCGCGCTCCCCGGGTGTCGCCCGTGTCTCTGTGGCGCCGCCGCGGCCTCGCTGGGTCCACGGCGACCGCCTCCCTCTTGTGATTTTCTGCATGGCGGCTACTTGGTATTTTTCCGGGGGATCCGCTGCGCGCAGACGCAGACGCGCCGGCCGGGGAGCCCTCCCCGAGCGTCTGCGTCCGCGGGCGAAAGGGGCGTCGGCGTCCGGCGGCGGCTGGGACGGAGAGACGGAGACCGCGGGTCAGCGCGGCTGATCTCCGCGGCTCCGCGGCTCTTCCTTAAAGTGCGGGGTTTAGCGGCAAAACGAGGAGCGGGGAGGTTGAAAAAGTGTTGCAGCAGCCTTTGAATATGCAGCAAATGGCGCCAAGAGCGCTCAGATGGCGCCTGACTTCCAGACGCACGGCGCTCACATCCTACACATGCGGCGGAAGCACCGCCGTGGGCTGTAAAGCACACACACCGAGGAGGAGGGATCCACACACATCTCCTCATTCCTAGGTACCAAAGTTCAGATTGTTCACACTTATCTCTCGCTGACATTTGGAGCCTCTGATATGCAAAGCTGCTCGCTACAGCATCTATAGGTACGAGGCACCGCTGGCCCCGAATAACGATCCGCCTGGCTGGGGCTGAGTGTTTCAATCAAGGAGCCTCCGTGGCAGAGAGCGTCCCCGACGACGGCGGCGGAGGCACCGGCGGCCTGCGCGGCGGATTTCGGCATTGTTAGAGCGCTTCTGAAATTACACAAAGTTGCCTGTTGGGGATGCTGTAATTAAATGTCAGCCGTCAAACTTTGAAAGGCCATAACTGCTGCAGCGCTCGTCTGATCTGGATGTAATGAGGGAGTGTGTGTCTTTGTCAGCACTTGGCCTACAGCTGCCTGCACCATTCCAGGGCGATCGCATGCAGAGCGCCCCCCCCCAACATGTGTGTCCACGCGCAGCCGGCATCAGCCTCATTAATGCCAGAGACACAAAGCCGCATCGCCATAGAGACCCAGATTTGACGGAACGCAACATTCTGCATCACGCGCGCACGTGTCTTCCTCGGGAGAAGGTCAGTGCAGCTTCATCCTGTGCAGCCTCCAACAGGAAGAGCCAGCTCCAACGAGTGAAATCCTCCCAATCACACCAATCAAACTCACCCCCGATTCTCCGATAAATCACAACGATATCAGATGAAGTGATAAACGACGTGTCTCTGTGTTTAATTGAGCATCATTTCAGAATGGTAATTAAGCGAATTAGAGTCGGTACTTTTTAAAATGGAGTTGCAGCGCACGATAAAAGTTCTGTGTTCACACCTTCTTGTGCTGCTCCATCACTATTTCTTGGTATTTGCATCTAATGCATAGACATTAAGATTTCAGACATAGACGAACAAACGTTAAATGATTTTGAATAAATCCTTCCAAAGATGAGAGGAGAGAGGAAGCTGCAAAAGGAGCGGAGGGAGACAAAGAGGGTGATGTGAGAAGAAGTGAGACGCAGAGAGCGAACAGGCTGCCATGTTGGCCGCCCTCCCTCCTCCTCCTCTGGGGTGTAGAGGACATGTTTAACATTCTACTCTACTCCTCCTCCTCTCCTCTCTCATCCAGCCACAGCCGCAAGTCCCTGCTGCACTCCGGCTGCTGATGGCCAGAGACGAGACGAGCGGCTCAGTAGAGCCTTTAATCATGACCAGCACGCCGTTGTTGCCGCATTGTTGATGCTGCATTCCTGAGCAAAGTGCTGGTGACACGCCGCCGTGCTCCTCCAGGAACACGTTTGATCCCAATATTTAGTCAAAAGTCACGAAGAAAGAAGACGTTGAAGAGAATCACGTGATACATTTTATTTATTTCTTAAATATATTAGAAAAAAAATGCTGCTGTGTTTCTGTTTTCAGAACAGGAAGTGCTCTGTTTCGTGTGTTTGTGGACCCTTTGAGTGTGGAGGCACGGCTCCACACCTGGCTGGATTAGAATTAGTAGTTTCACTTACAACAGAGACCATAAAAGGCACGTGCGCCGCTACTGCTCAAATGAGTTTTCTTTTGTTTATTTCCTGTTCTTTTATTCGTCTGCATCGGGTCACAGTTTAATCTGACTGTCGGATCTCGTCAGAATAATCTGGTTTGGACGAACTGGTGTCTGTGGTTAATGGGGAGGCTTTGGGAGCATCTCCGTCATGGTTCGAGAAACTCAGGTTCCCGCTGTGGTGAATGAGAAGCTGCTGCCGTAAACGGCTCCAGCCGTGTGAACGTATCTCTGCTGCTCCTTTGCATCTGAGCGCGAGAGTGCGCAGAAGGTGGGCGCATAAGCGTGTGCGCTGCATTTTAATTTTAATGCACTATGCAGTCGTGTTTCACACAGCAACATGCAGACACGCGGGAAAGAAAGCCCGTTTGCGCGTGTGGCTCAGGCTAATACGGCTCCATCCTTCATGCTCCTCTCCTCTGCCCCCACGCCTCCTGCTCGCCTGAGGGTGAGCCGGGGTGTCCTGTTCCTCCTGCTCTCATCGCGGGCTTCCATTCAGCGCGAACGACTCGTTACCTGCTGCAACCTGGCCTACTTCGAAAGTTCCTCCTCTGCTCTGCTGCGGCGCCATCAGCAAAGTCAGACGGAACGAGACGGCGGACCGGCGAGCGGGCGAGGTGGTGGGGGGGGGGCAGATAAGCTGCAGAGGTGTTTCACTCGCTGTCCTCAGAGGCAGAACCGCCTGTCCCCCTGACCCTCACCCTGATTGGGGTGCGTTGGTGTAAAATCAAAGTCCTTTCAGAACCACCGCGGGCGCGTCCGATGGCCCACACGTTGCCAAGCTCGTCCCGCCGCTCCGGATTTTCCTCTCAGACCTCCGAGCTCCGGCGAGGAAGCTTCGCTCTTCAAATATGTGAGGCAGAAATGTTTAAATACATCGAGTCCAAACTCATTTTCAGGTGGTAATTTAATTATTTCAAACAAATTTGAGCCGAGGCTGCCAGCGAGCAGCACACAGACGCAGCTCTGCTTATTTCACTCTGGGTTAGCCTCCTTTATTCCAGATTAGTCATTGTGGTCTTCTTTGTCAGATTTCTCCTCGGTTACCAGAGGGACAAACAGGGACGCGCCCTGCTCAGCGTGCCCGCAAACACAAGACAAACGCGTTAAAAAGTAGTGAATTTGACCCAGATGGCGCACCTGGACCGGACCAGGGGTGCGTGCGCTCTCATTCGCTCTCGTCTTTAGAAGCAAAAACAGTGGGTTTCTTCTGTTTCTCCCTTTCTCCCTTTTAAAGTGGTGATGACCTGACCTCCTTTCAGGATTAATTTGCATGAAATAAATAATACATCAACACTCTGGGTATTTGTAGAAGGGTCTGAGTCCTCAAAAGCAAAAAGAGGAACTGAAAACTGTCCACACAGTTATTCAGGTCAAATACATCAATTAATAATTTGCACTGTCCAGTTTGCCTCTGCATGAGATTACACCATTTGGCACCTCTCTGTTCTGTTTCCAGGAAACGGGCCCTGGTCAGCCGTGGGTGTGCAGCATACTCTTAATCTGATAAGTGTTTTAGCTTAGTTTGACTTCAGAGTCAAGGGGTCAGAGAGCCAACTGCAGGCGTGTGAATATGCGTGCATCCTGAAGCCACAGGTGTGGTTCACATATGCAGATAAGTGCAGGCCTGATTCCTCTACATTCTCACCCCCCCAGGCATCTTCTGTGAGATCCTGCTATCACAGACGAGAACTCTGCTCTCCTCTTGACTCCTGGGTGAAGGAGGGAGGTCTCGAGGTGGTCCTCAGAACCTCAGAAGTCAGGGTTAATGGGGTCAAAGAGGGAGAAAGACAGCAGCTCCTTCATGGTTGCCCCAGTGTGCTCTTTCCCTCTTTATCCTACACTTTATATTCACATCAATGTCTCAGATGTCTGACTTATTTTATCTTCATTTCTGTATTCAATATTTTGTTTCATCTTTTTAATGCATTCTACATGCACAAAGCCAGCATACAGGCCTGTAAATCAAAGATAAAGCTAGGATATAAAACCAGATAATAAATGTAGATATAGCGGGATAAACTCTGCAGTAAAAGCTGCAAAAATAGAGACAAAGATACAAACAAGGCTGTCACATGTGTGTACAGTGTGTAGACGATCAGGTGTAGAATCAAGCAGGATGCTGCTGAGAATGTGATAATAAAGATTTAAGGGGATGAAAAACGTGAGGAAACAGAACAGGGCGGTTTGTGTCGGCTGCAGATCCCGTTCCAGCTCGTCTTTCCCCGTCACCTGTTCTTCTCCCAGTGTTCGTTGTCACAGCGCAAGGAGCAGCAGCAGTAAAACATCTGCTCCTGTGGCACGGAGGTGCAGGCCGGGAGCCTTTCGCTCAGGACGGGGGCTGAAAAGAGACACCGTGGGACGACTGGCCATTGTTCTTCATTTTGGAAGTCAAACTAACCCCCCCGGACCCCCTGACTCCGCCCACAAAAGGTGAAAGCGCTGTCAAACTGCGAAACAGACATTTTATCAGCACCATGGTCGGTTATCGGTCCAGGTTCCTGGATCAGAGGGTAAACCGGTCCAGCTCCAGGATCACAGACCCGACCTGAGCGGAATGAAAAGAGCCTGACGACAGCCACATTAAAGCAATCCGGGCGGAACGCATCGTAACAAAGAAGCAGCGTGACGTTATTTTAGCGTTTCAAGCTAAAGAGTTTAACAAGATAATCACTGGAGCCTGCGGAGAAACCCGGCGGGTCGGGCGGCCGCTGGCACCAGGAGCTGATGGAGAGCAAAATATCGGGGAAGGGGAGGCTGTAGGGCGGTCATCGGGCTGAACGCCTCGCATTCGCCCGGAATCAGACGCACGGCTGGCGTGGGAGCTCCACAACTTGAACGTGTTTGTGTGTTCATCGCGCAGGTCTGCGCCCCTTAAAATAAAGTGCTGCCCCCCCCCCACACCGCACGTCAGGGTGGCGGTTTTTAGAAGCCGTGGTTGCCCGAGGGTTTTTCTCACATCAAATTTAAAAACACAAAAACGCAATCACGAAAACGCGGGAGCGACTCGGCAAACGGGATCCAGGGCACGGCCGCGTGTGCACGGATGCTTGGAGGGGCAGGTCGAGCCTCAGACGGAGGCGCAGGACGATGAACGAGGCAAAAGGGCGACATCCAAACGTTTAGGCCACGTATGGATTTTCCATAAAATTTGTATCTAAATAAGTGATTTCCCCGACATTGATGGCTCTTTGTAGCTTAATCAATGGTTGCAAGTCCGGTTGGCTGTTCTCCATCAGATGTTATGAATGCTGTTCACCGAGGTGAACACGGGGACCCTCCCAGCTCACATCGAAGGCATGCCGGCCTGGGACCAGATCTTCGTCTCCTGTCCTCCCGAAGACCGACGCCCAGAACACCTGAAGGGACGTGATGAGGTCACAACCTCTGCAGACCTCAAGTCACCTGGAGCGGAACCAAAGACCGCGCAGACGCCACCTCTGATGTCAGTGCCATAGCTGCGTGTTGGAAGCGTCCTTTGGTTGAGGTCTTATCCGCTTCTCCACCTTCCTGTCTGTCTGTCTGTCTGTCCCTCTGTCTGTCCGTCCGTCCGTCCGTCCCCCTCACTCTGGAAGTTAAAGGGCCAGGGGAGGCTGATTAGGATGCAGAGGAGGAAAGCTCTGCTGCAAATTGAAAACATATTGATTCTCCTCATGCTTGGAGGGAGAGGGGGCGAGAGACAGAGGGATAGAGGAGGCAAAAAGAGAGGGAGGGGGGGACAGGAGAGAAGAAGGGAGTAAAATGGAGGATAAAATCAAGTGACGCCATGGTGCCCATGGCAACATTTACCAAAGTCTGGTCTCTGTCTCAAACACACACACACACACACACACATTACCTCACATATTAAAATAGTGTCACATGGGTCGGGTGCTCTAAGGTTTCCATGGCAACAGGGTCAGGGCAGTTGTGCTACGAGCGCGTGTTCTTTGTGTGAGTGTACGCTGTCATGTCCAGCTGTGGCAGGGAGAGGCCGCAGGATGCCGATGAGAGAGGACAGAGCATAACACGTACAGTTGTGCTGACTGCACAGTTTCCATGGGAACGAACCACCACCCCCCCCACCACCACAACTCTATCCCACCTCCACCGACATATCCCTCCTCCCTTTCCGCCATTACTCCTCATAGCTCCTGCAAAAGCCTGACAGGCTCCGCTTAATATGTCTCACAAGCGCCTAAATGTGACCATGCATTCCTGGTACAGAGCTCACATCAGCTCCGGCTCAATCTGTCTTGTCCTAAGTGCATGTGTCACAGTCTGTGTGTGTGTGTGCGTGTGTGTGTGCGTGTGTGTGTGTGTGACATGCTTGTCTCTTTAATCAAGGATGAGGGTGAGGAGAGGAAGCTGCGATGGAGGGAGGTGGTGGATGTTATCAAACAAAGTGGCTTTCTAATTTCAACAGACACACTCGCACACACACACAGGCACAGGCACACACACACACACACACACACAGGCACACACACACGCACGCGCTTGATACTTTGGCACATCGTGTACCAAAGCGTGTTGCGCCGTGTGAAGGCTGCCCCCGTGCGGACGTCTGCCGCCACTGCACGTCCACAAGGTCAGATGAGATCAGGGCATCCTTCGAGGGTTCAGATCGGCTTTCATTTGGTTCTTTACCGCTTCCCGAGTTTAATATTTCACATTTATTTAGAGTCTAAACCACCGAAATCACTAATGCCGACGTGTCCTATTCACTTTATAAATTACGTTTTATGTGCTTTATAGTCTAAGATAACTCCAGTATTTGTTATCACCATCTGCTACCATATAAGTTTTAATGTTTTAAAAACATTGTTTTCTGTAGAGCGCCGCGTTGATTTTACGACAGTTTGACAAACATCCAGCCGTCACCCTTTACGGCAGCGACTGGGTCGTTCGGAAACTCAACACAGTTGTTTTAAGGTACGAACAAACGGAATCTTGATTCATTTTTCCGCTTGTACGCACATTTCTTGCATGTTTCTTTTGATATTGCATTAGAGTGCAACTTGACGTGTTCCCCCTTTCGCAGCCAGACGTGTTTTTCCCCTCCATATCTCTCAAACGTCGCTAATGCTAGTCCTGCTAAACACATGTAACTCATATTTGTAGTATATTGACTATGGCCTTTATTAACCCTTTTAAAGGTATTTGAAGAATATAATTTAGATTTACCATGTGTAGAAAGTCAGTCTCGAAAGCTTATCGTAGTGGTCTATATTTAATTAGCGCAGTAAAGGTTTCCACTGCACTTTAAGAGACTTATTCTTTTGTTGTTCACTCCCAGATGAACCCAGTTTCTGTCTCAGATCGTTTTCTGCTCGTCTAATTTGTGTGCCTGTGTCACACTAACGCAGCTGCAGTCATTATTGAGTCTCCTTCATGCTCACAGAGACGCTCCAAGGTGGACATTTCAAAGCTTTACTTGTGGTGAGTGACTCCTGGAAGTTTGGCTCCTAACGCACACGTGTGCGCATGCTCGTGGTCTTTTTGACATTTTGAGCAAGTTACCGAGAAGGTTCCTCTCTTTTCCTCGTCTAGACGGTGTTCCTGGGTGTCTTTATGCAGCAGCTGCTGAGGTCTGCTGGTCTGAGGCTGTTTTCCATGGCGTCTGAGACATCCAGCTCGGGCATACACTCCGCTGCTTTTGTCACCTGTCCTAATGACACAGTGGCCGGAGACTTGGCCAGGTGACCTGCACCCAGTCAATTAGCATAAAGCCAGTATATGGTAATCTAAATCAAAAGTGTTTCCTCTCTCTCTCTTACACACAGAGGTATTGTGGAGAAAAAGCTGGCAGCCTGCGTCAACATCATACCTGCAATTAAATCTATGTAAGCTCGTGTGTGCGAGAGGTGACAATATTCAGCCAAAGTGACGAAGTTGACACACCTGCTCATTTGTGCTCGTCCTCCAGATACGAGTGGCAGGGGAAAATTGAAGAAGACAACGAGGTCTTGCTGGTTCGTATGCGCTGATATTGTTGGCCTTACAACAGGAATGTCCAAGCTCTCCCCCAGAGGGCCGTGAGGCTGCAGGTTCTGGTCCAACCCAGCAGCAGCAGCACCAGACTGGACTCACTTCATCAACTCATCTGAGTCTTCAACAGCTGACTGGTCAAACTGGGTGAGCTGGACTGGTGGAGCCAGAACCTGTAGCCACACGGGCCTTTGGAGAAGAGTTTGGACATCCCTGCCCTACAACAACTGTTAGTGTAGATACTGTTAGTGTAGATACTGTTAGTGTAGATACTGTTAGTGTAGATACTGTACAGCTGCCTCTCACAGATGACGTGTTGGATTGAGTGCAGCTTTGGTTGAACCAAGTTCAGCTTTAAAGCCCCAAAGTACCAGTAGAAGATATTGCATGGCAACAAAATCTTGTTGAAAATGTAGGAAACAGCAGGTTGCATCCCAAAAGGTGCACCAGTTTATATCAACTACAAGGCTAAAAAATCTCTCTGTTTGCATGCCAGTCCATAAAGAAAAACAGTTTGATGCCACAGAATTGGGACACAAGAGCTTCAGAAAAATCCCAGAATCCTTGATGGAATTGTCTAGATGACCAAAAAAAAACACCTGTTTCTCTTCTTTGCAGATGATAAAAACTAGAAGCTCAAAGGTTCCTGCTCTTGCTGAATATGTGCGGTGAGTTCAATTCCCAAGCCCAATGTTGTAAAAAAAAAACAAACAAAAAAAGCTCTGATTGAACCAGAAACTGCAGTGTTGCTGAGCAGTCACCGTTGCAGCCGTAATCACTGCTGTTCCTGTGCACTCTTGTGCCCGTGTGCTCTGTTGACTCACGCCTGCTCTTTGGCTTCCTGTGCAGCTCGAACCATCCCTACGAGGTGGCTGAGGTCATCAGCCTTCCCATCGACCAGGGCAACCCACCCTACCTGAAGTGGATCGGAGACGTCGTCCCTGAGTAATGGACGGATAAATAAATGGTTTTAAAACTAATTTGAAACTCATTTCACAAAAAAAGTGGCAGGAAATTTGGCTTTTTTTTTTTTAAAAAAAGCGTCATTTATGATTTAAACTGGCATCAGCTGTCTGTTATTCCCCAGAGTCATGTCATGAGAATGTTCTCCACTGAAGGGCAGCATTGGCCTTTAATGTTCAAAGTTACAGAAAGGATCTAGGTGGGAATTAAAGCCTTTTAAAGGAAATTTACATTTTTGTTTGAAAGAAAAATAAATAAAAATTTTGCAATAAATGTTTTTTTTTTTTGAGAGGTTACACATGATGCGAAGATCACAATGCCAAAACCACATATTACTACATTGATGTGCATGTGTGACACACGTGCGCACATTACTGACAAAACAAATGTCTACACCACCATTGACTGGAAATAGAAAAAGTAAGTAGGCACGTCTGCAGCCACACATCATTGACAAAAAAGGCAAGAATTTAAACGGAGGGACACCGTCTCATCCCGCTGAAATACAATTTCAATCATTTACATTTTTTTTTCCTTTTTACACATAGAAAGCATCACAAACACCAAATTTGAATATTTAACTTCACCAACTTAATATTTTAAAGTATATAAAGTGTCCCAACACATCTGGGAAATTTGCAGAGAAATCTTAATAAAGCCAAACAGAATTTTGTGATGAATTCACTTCAAAATCCCAAACATGTCCAACTGTGTATCTGTTCATTTATATTTTTCCTCATGGTTATCATTAATTTTTGAGCCTTTGTTGTGTCTTGTGATTACATTTGAAACCTTGGAGCAGCTGTATTTAACCCATGTCCATCACATTGTGACCATTAAGAGGTCTAAGCAAGGGGGGGCGCGTTGCTTCGAGACTTCCTTGTTCCAACCCACTCAATACTAACCCAATAATTCCCCGTCATCTATACGAATCAGTCGTGTCATCTCTTACAGGTTGCTTGTTTCAAGCACAGAGTGTCTGCTTGCTGATTCTTCGGGTTGTGTTTTGCTTGTCTTAAACCTCCCACTCATGGAGGACACAGCTGGATCAGAGTCCGGGTCTTCCTGCCCTCGTCCTCCGTTGCTGACATTCTGGCGGCAGTGCTCGTGCTCGGACCTGCTTCCCTGAGTCCTGGATCTCTCTGCAGCACTACAGTTGTTCCCATTCTGTGGCGATTTGCATATGTCGCTCGACTGCGCCCAACCCCCTGCTTCGCCTGCTTTATCCTCTTCATCTTTCCCACATCTGTTCTTCTGTGACTGTTGGGTCTTTTGTACTTGGAGCATGATGGCGCCCCACTCCTCGGTTGGCCGCTGCCCCTCGGTCCCGGCGCGTTGGTGGTTCACCCTTGGAGAGGACCCGCAGAGCGCCTTCCTGAAGCCCCTCTTAAAGTTGTCGGACAGAAATCCATACAGTATGGGGTTGGCACAGCTGTTGGCATAAGACAGCACAACAACAAACACGTACAAACCCCTGAAATCACCAGGCAGGACCACCTGCAGGTTCACAATGTTCAGAACGTAGAACGGAAGCCAGCAGAGGACAAACACCGCCACCACAACCACGACCATCCTGGTGATTTTACGCTCTGCCTTCCTGCGGCGGGAGGACGTGGCCTGTGCCCGCTTACCAACGCTGCGTACCTTTGAAAGAAGGGATACAAGAATGTTCACCCGTCTTGTTTGAAACTGTGACACATGCTGAAAATGAAACCAGACACTACAGATGTCGGTGGGTGGAACGCTCGTCTGGAATGTGCAGCATCAGTTTAAATCAGGGGTCCCCGACCTTTTCCAGCAAGTGGGCCCGCACAGGCTCCCTCCCGCGGGCCGCACACACCTTTTTAGCTGAATTTAGCTAAAAACAATGATTGAGAGAAACAATTGATCTTCAGACATTAATTTAATGCATTCATTTAGTGAGAAGGCTGGTGCTGCTGGGCCAGGGCTAGCTTCAGAAAGTCAGGCACAACACTGCTCACAGACGGAAGAAAGATTAGCTCATCCGTGAGCTGGGCTAATGTGAGTGTCAGCCAGTCGGGGTTGAAGCTGCGGTTCTCACGGCCGATCTTGCACTTCCTGCTTGGTGGAGCGCTTGTTGGCATGTTCTTATTGGGGGCAAAAACTCGTATCTTCTTCTCTGGTGCAATCGAGTCAGCATGAGCGACGGGGGGCGGGGCGGGAGGGGTCGCTGACGCAGACCTGTCAGTATTAGAGAAGAACCAACCACAGAGCTAGGATTTTTTCATTCCTATCGATTACATGGGCGGCGCTTGGAACCCGTCGGCCTATCGCTCGAAAAGAACTTATCTCTGCGGGCCGCACGAAAGGTTTTGCGTGCTGCAGGGATAGCCCTGGTTTTCCGAGGCGAGCCGCACCTCATGTTAATTCACTTAGAGCGCCGCGGGCCGCACCGAGAGGCCTCGCGGGCCACATGTGGCCCGGTGGCCGCAGGTTGGGGACCCCTGGTTTAAATGCACTTTTGAAGAAGCAGAACACACGAGCAGCTGAGGTACCTTGACGACAATCAGCAGGTAGCACAAGCAGATAACTAGCAGTGGACAGAAGAAGCCCACGGTGCACGTGTACACGATAAAGGACGTCTTCCACACCTCCGCTGGTTCGGGCCACACGATGCTGCAGTTCCCGTCATCCTTCAGCACGTCTGCGAAAACCACCACCGGCAAAACCACCACGAAGGACCCAGCCCAAACCGTGGTACTGATGGCCTTCGCAACTCTGGGCCGCCGCCACCAGAAGGAGCGGATCGGGTGCACCACAGCCAGGTAGCAGTCCACCGACATCACCGTCAAGCAGAAGATGCTGGTGAACTGGTTGATGGCGTCCACTGTCATCACCACACGGCACATCAGGGAACCAAAGGGCCAAGAGAGCAGAGCGTTCTGCACGGCCAAGAAGGGCAGGCCCAACATGAAGAGCTCGTCCGCGATGGCTAAGTTGAGGATGTAGATGTTGGTGACCGACTCGTTCTTGGTGTAGTGAACGATAACGTGGATGACCAACGTGTTGCCCACGAGGCCCACGACACACACCATCCCGTAGATCAGGGGGATGAACACCGCGGCCAGGCCGGGGTGGGATCCAGGTTCAGGGGTGGAGAAGTTCTGGCCCTCGCTGTTCAAGATGAGCGAGGCATCGGCGGTGGTCGAGGGGGAAAGCGGATCTGAAGGAGCAGAGTTGGTGGGAATCGATTTGTTAAGCCAGGAAAATGCAGTGGCTGCATGAGGCATCAAGGAACGCTGGGTAGCCTGGATGAGCTCCATGAGGGCGTCAAGGAGAACTGAGCCAAAGACGCAGGCAGGTTCCCATCGGCAACGGCTCCTGAAACAATCGCAAAGAGACACATCGTTAATTACACGTATCTGAAAAATGTCACTGGAAAAGTTTTGGATCAAAACACAGCTGCGATCACAGCATCTCTGTGTTGTTACAGGTACTAATCGACTTAACGACCCCTCGTGCGTCACAACAACAACAACAACCGGGACGGAACACAAACACAACACTATTTAGTTCCATTAGCACTATTTATGAAGTCACCCTGCCTTCTTAATAAGCACCGTGCAGCACGCAGGCACACCCTCTGCCTTCACAGCAATGGCTGATAATTGGCGCTCCGCAGCAACAACATGTCCTGACCTATAGAAGCAAAATAACACATCTGTACCCGAGAGTCGGGGCGAAGGCGGAGAGATCAAAACACAAAAGCACAGAATCATTTCAGACCAGCAGGAATTCACTGACAAATATTGATGATAATAACATACGTTGATTCAAACAAATCCCCTCCGCCTCTGATCTTCATCTACACCATGCCCCCCCCGCCCTGCCCCCTCGTGTCTGTCTATGGACTCATCACGGTGCGGGGGTCGATCACCAGCGTTCAGCACACAGTACACACTAATTACATGTGTGTCCGTGTCCAGCTTTATCCAGTCGAGCTCCTGCAAACGCTGGCCAAGATAATCTCCTGGGATCATGGAATGCCACGCGTCTCGGCTTTGAGAAGGTTTTGTTGCGTCGCTCATAGTGATGATGTGAGCAGCATAAATGAAATCATACACTTTTTGGCCCAAGTGTTCTGAGGGTGTTTGTATATTATGATGTCAATATCGTCTTCTGTGTGGACATTTCAAGGGTGAAAGTCCTCGTGTGTGGCCAGACTTTGGGGAATCATTCTTCTCCTGAGCCCACTGAGCACGACTTGTAAACATCTACTGGACATGTGTTTCCTGGTGCCCCCCTGTCTGCTGGACGCACCCCCACCTCACCCATGGCCCAGCTCATCATACACCTGCCACTGACGCAATTCCAAAATGTTCAGAAAATCTCCTTGGAACCTTCCCTCCCTCTTGTGGGATGTGTGTTTTCTCTTCCAAAGGAAATCCCAAGTCTAGGTCGTGAATGTTAGCGCTACTCTCCTGCATGAACAGAAGACATAAAATGGCTCCAAAGGTGCTGAAGAGCACATTTATTTTGGTCCATAAGTGGAGCGTTCCATATAATTTGGATTTTGAGTAGAACGTCAGTTAGAGAAATCATCAAAATGCAATAGCAATATGTAACTGAAGCGTTTCAGGACCTAATCAATGTTTAATCATATTAATAAGTCAAATAATCTGCATTTGATATTCTGCTCTCATTTATGGAAGCTGGAAGTGTTGATGTGCCTCATTCTATTGTGTTTGACCTTTGGCTTCTGCCATTAAACCTTTGTCTCATTTGTCATAGATTAAATATGCAGGAGAAGCGAAATACATAAATAAGGGAAAACTAACTAAAAACTGCAAAGCCAATTGAGACAAAATGCCAAAACACAAACACACACACACACACACAGTTGCAGTATGTTCTTAGGTTGTCTGGCACAATAAAACCTGTCTAATCTCTTACACACACAATGAAAGCAGACACATGAAATCATCGCCATTGTCTGCCTTTCTATAGCCAGCTCAAAGTGTTGCCATGGTGACTAAGGGTCAGGACACGGCCCATAAGGCCCAGAACAGAGGAGAGGACAGGCACAATGAACGCTGACTGACGAGACATAGCGCTCACACCCAAAGGCAATAATGACGGTTACAGTGCAGAAGCTGCTTCCCCGCTTTGCCTCCTGCCCCTACTGGGGTACGCAGGCTGCCACGTTAAGCAGATGTTCAGCAGAGGTTGCACAGAGCGCTGTGGTACACATTCTCACTCCTTTTGCTTCAATGGGGTCATTTGATGTTAGTTTTGATCACATGCTGTTTGAGATATGACAGACCCTCAGGGATGACCCCCTCCCCTCCATGGGCACCTCCCATCAGGATCGGGGTGTCCTTCTGTGATGACCTGGGCCAAGGGTGAGCTCTCCTATGACAGATCTAAACACACTAGCTAAATAAATAAGGAGCTTTGGTGACCTTTCTTATCTAGCTTCAAATAGGGTTGATTGATTTCAGCCACGTTGTGCAGTTTCTTTTGTATTTTAATCCATCCTCTTTCTTTCTTGTGCACAAAGACACCGCTTGTATCCTCATACTACTCATATCCACAGTGACAGCAGGCACTGGTGGTTCATTAACGCATACTGGTTTCCACGACATATACAGCTGTCCACCCGCTCCCTGTCTCTCATTGTCCTAATGCACGCGGACGAACATGTGGCCCACACATCTGTTTCAGTCTCTGTTCTGTGTTTCACTGCAACTGTGTGGAACAACGCTAGAGCGCACCCTCTGTGTTCTTCCCTCTTATTAACGTCAAAACAGAGAGTTTTATCTGTGTGTGATGCGATAATGGAGGTGATGAGGCTGCGGCACCAGCAGCATTCAATCAGCAGAGGACTCAAACGGTAGTTTGTGGGACTATCTGGCCACCTTTGGTCCCGCTGTGCTCACATAAACACACTTTCACCTGCAGCCTCCAGCTCTCGTGTCTCCACTGTAGTGATACTTATATTCAGATTTTTTTTCATCTCTTTGTTTTTCTCCAAATATAGAGATTTTTGGGGCAGCCCATCAATTCAAAAGATGAACGTCCAGCAGGGATGTGAATCATCAGCGGTGGCAGACCGGCTGGGTATGAGGATGGATAATGAGAAGGCACCAAAGGCCGGAGCTCTGAGGTCACCCTGTTACCAGCTCACCTCTCATTAGTTTAGGTAAGACGGGGCAAACGTTTCCAGTTCATGATGGAGAACATGATGTATGCTCTTCTGACTGCGCTGCCAACAACTAGGCAAGGTGGCCATTTTGTTGCCCGCATCTCTCTTTCAGCTGCACCTTCCTTCATCACAAAGACCGTCAGACACCAAAGGGACCAAAAAGAACATGTGGATTTCATGACAAGAACGTGTAGTTGGAGGAGAACCGGACCATTGGCTAATTGGCGGTCCGTCCATCCCTCTCCCCACGGGAGTGTCCCCTCTCGGCTGCTGCTCCATTATCAGGTTTCACCACTATGTCCCCTTGTCAGCGACCAGGAGGGCTCACCAAGGTTTACACATCGGTAAACGTCTCATCCATACGCTGACATGCACGCCTGAGCGGGGTTTGCAGTTTTAAACCCCACGGAAGTAAATATGGATCCTGCTCAAACATCAGAGCAGAAAAGAGGACTAAAGAAAATGCACCTACGGGGACTCGATGCAAAAGTCTTGTTTTGCGCATGTTTTGTTATTTTCTTACACCTGAGCTTCGACGAATGTGTCTTGCTGCTCACATTCTGGACAGAAAGACTGCCCTGAAGGTTTCACAAGAGGGCATTTCGATCAGTTAAATGAAAAACCATAATTAATTCAGAGGCTGAAAGAAGAAGAGGTGAGTCACCAAAGGTTGGGCGCTTCCCTTTCCTTCAGTAATTCCACCAGCTCATTAACAGGTCCAAACCAGCACAGAGGGGAGCAAATCAGCAGCTCTCTCCATTTGCCTTCTCTTTTTGTCGCCTCCTCTGTCAACGCTGATGGCATTGCTGATATTTCAGAACCATCCTTTAGACCTCTTTTGGCCTATTTGGAACATATACCAGGTGACAATTCTCCACTATCCTGAATTCATGTCTGTGAAGGTTCTCAGTCATCCAGGTCATTGTAATGCTGTTAGTTGATTAATTACTAACAAGTGAACCCTAAATTCAAAGTATTCTTTATGTAAATAACCACAGGTATGAGGGGAATTATCGATCCAGTTCAAAGCATCAGTAATTTTCCAGCTGGCAGTGGTGGAGCTAATTTTCTTCTGACTAAATAAGGTGTTATAACTATTCTCTAGAAAGTGACGACAATTATGGCAACAAGTATGCAGTGGATGAGTGGAAATTCCAGCCCTTAAAATGCAGCATTCACGATGGAAAAGTGAATGAAATGCAAATAATAAGTCAAAAGCATAAAGAAATACGGCGATGACCCTGCTCGTTTGTTCTCTCACAGTTCATGTGCAGATATTATATTTAAAACGAACCAATGAAGCTACCGTTCACTGATTAAATGACCCGAGCTGTGCGCTATCGGACTACAATATCGAATTTTATCGCAGAAACAAACAAATGAGGAGGGAATCAACTTTAAATTCGTGTGTCATATATTTTAATATGAGCAAATCAGCTCGCACAAAAGACGGAACTCCGACCGTTAGAGACAAGCAAATGATTAAGATGAACCAGCCAAGATAATGAAATGAGACTCACCCCGACCCTAACCGCATCCAAAGTGGTCAGTGGAGGGTCGCTGGTGCGCTCCGCTGTGCGCGCACACACGCACGGCACCGACGCCGAGAGAGCGCGTCAACACGCCGCCCCCCGCCAGAGAGCCCCCGGGTTCGGAACCGGTAGAGATTCAATTAGGAAATGATGAAAATAACATTTGTGTTCACCTGTTTCCTCCCACGTTTTGCTTGGTTTTGACTGCTTGGTTGAGGTTTAAAATCGATTTGTCTAATTTTATTTAAGGTCTGGCAACGCTTAAAATGTTATTTTATTAGTTTATCTTTATTCTTTATTATTTCACATTGGATTTCGATTGAAAAAGACAAAAACAAAGTTCTGCTTCGCCAGAAGAGGGCAGTCGACGGACCATAAATAGTGACAAAACGAAAGTAGAAGTGAATTTATAAAAATAAAATAAAATGTATTATTATTATTATTATTAAAAACCAAACACCAGAAAGAAAATTGAGTCTTTATAAACAGTAAAAGCGACCTGTTTCCTTTATTCATACAGCAAATTTCATTGTCATTATTACAACTAAAATTAAATAACAACAAATAATAAGAACAAGCAACACAACGCAGTACTTGACTCACAAAGTGCAGTGTGCTTCCAGACCTGAACTGTTTTCTGGAACCCCACCATCACCATTTTAAGATGTGCTTCTCGGGGGTCTCACAGGGAATGTTATCAGTCAGCAGGTCTTTGCTTTTGCTATTTATCTTTCGGTATTTTTGGCTTGTCTGTATAATATTTGTGAAAAGCCTTTTTATATCAGAACGTTACCTTAGATAAAGCTGAGGAAAATCCAGCGCAGGGGTCAAGTGTTCGTCAGCTCAAATGCCTTGATAGTCAGTAGAAAATTCCACTAAGTACCTGAGGCAGTTTCAGTGAGTGGGCAGACAGTAAATACTCTCAATGCCAAAACACAAAACAGAAAGTGAGAAACCATTTGAATAGAGACTTTTTCAGTGTCAGAGAGCTCTGATCATTTGAAACATGAGAGTTACTGAAGACTAAACCGCATCCCCAAAACCGTGTTTTCCCACACCTTTTGCTTTGACATACCCCTTTGCTCTGGTCTGGTCACCCTAAGTATTTAAAATCCTCCCCTTTCTTCATCTCTCCTCCCTGTAACTTCGCCATTCCACTCAGTCCCTGTCAGCCTCAAATTTCCAGTGCACACACCCGCCTCTCGAGAGTTTCCTCCACTGTTAATCATTTACTTTTTTTTTTTGTTTAAAGCTGAGTTTGATTTCACTGTCCAAACCCAGACCTGATGAATAAATAAATCACACAGAATCAAAGCCATCCAATAGAACCACTCTGACAATGAGAATGAGACCGCAAAGATCAGGAAGAAATCAAGAAACACATCATGTTTGGTCTGGTGATGGACAGCTCATAAATCACCTGGAGGGAATGGCGGTCCCTGACCCCATGATCTTCATGACAGTCAGGTTGCCGTACCAGGCCTTTCCCATAACTTTATAAAAATTGAACACAATAAAAGACAAATTAAGAAGTTCAATAAGAGGTCTTTCTCTATTGATAAGAAAGACCATACAATTCAATAATTCAATACATTTATATGATACAGTATAAAACCTCAAAAATCATTAATTCTTTCATTTTTAGATGAGTACAGTCTTGTTGTTTAACCACATTTTAGTTAGTATAACATCTTACACTCTGAGATGGATTTTATTTCTGATGGCAGTGAGTTCCAGAGTTTACACCTCTCAGAGGAGAAGACTGACTGTCCTGTTCTTTGAAGGAGGTTTTATTAATGATTTTGATGGCTCGTTTTTACAGGATGAGGATTGGTGTGTGTTGGTTTTGTGCGTTGGTATGTAGTGATCCCGCTGATGGCATATTTCTGAAGTATTTTGTGGTTAATGGTTGATGGTCTACTGTATCAAATGCTTTTTTTTTTAGCTCTAGAAACATTTTAATTGCATAGACTTTGTTTCTATTGCAGTTGTGATTTGTTCTACAAAATATATTTGTGCAAATTATCTTCTTTCAGTTCTGAAACCATGTTGGTGGTACATTTTTCCAGAAATTTTGAGAGAAGTGAGAGAGCAGAATAGTTGATCTATAATTTGACAGTGCTGTTTATTCTTGAGGTTTTTGAACTTTGATTATTTCTTTTTCATCGGCTCCCTTTGTGAATATTGTTTCTTTGATATGTGTATCTTAGCTCACAACCTCAACATCACCCTTCATCTCATTGTAACATTATTATAAGACTCATCAACTTTATTCTTCTGAAGTTACACAAAAACATTACACAAGTATCCTGACATGTGTCCTTTTTGTGTAGTTCATTGAACTTGAATGCAGACAGCTGCACCGCTCCAATGCAGGGTTTCTAATCTCACACAGGTATCTATATTTTCTAACCCAGCGCGATCATCATGGCAATAAATACTGACTGATGTCTGAGTAAAAAAATGTATGCAAAGATGTTAAGTGATATGTAGATTGACATGCATAGTGTTCACGGCATGAACAATTCATTCTGCTCCAAAGATTTGCTAAATGGTCCTTTCCTTTGATAAGCCAGCAAAATATTTTACTAACTGGCACCAGCTTCAGAGGATTGACCTTGTTAAAACTGACAGGGAGATTGACTACCATGTAAAATTAACTGATATCCATGGCCGACTGGTGTGTGGTGGCTCTCTGATCTCAGATTGGTGCATTCTGACATCAGCTCACTGCTGGACATGGTGAGAAACCAGTCATCCTCTTGGCAAATTCAGATCTTCAGCAGTGATTATTGAGTGATTATGCATTAATGTTTATGAATGTTCTTCACTAAACTGTAGTGTTTGGGATTCTTCTGCTTCTTTTTCTCCATTTTCAGGGTATGAAAGTCATTGAAGGTGTGCATCCTGGCCCAGGTCAAATGATGATCATTAAGGGTTATTCCTTAAGGCCCCATTAAGGAACTCTAGTTTGAACCACTGGGTTCTTTTTGGTCCTCAGCCACTGGTCACTGGCTCCCACCCACCCCCAAGTTCAGAAATACACCTTTGGTGGAACACTTTGTAGAGGTTAGGGTTTTGATGTGTAGTTCTCCTTTAAAATGTCATTTGACACCATGAGCACCTCAACAACGCAGTTCAACATCAGTGGGTGAAACATGCAGTGAGCCATCAGACAGTTAAAGGACTGCTGGCATCACAGGTCATTATTACAACAATAAGAAGAATAAAATAATACCACTGAACTTTCTTGACGTGTGTTTGAACAATAATTGTTGGTAAAATACACAATAATTTGCAGTGGCACAGATGTCGAGGTTGTAGCACATGGATCCCCCTCTAACAGACCATAATAATGTAAAATGTAAGGATTGTTACACACACACACACGTATATTTATTATATTATATTATACACATATATATATATATATATATACATATATATATATATATATATATATATATATATACCTATGTACAATATATTATTGATGTATGTATGATGTTTAGTTCTAGGGAGTTTTTCTGTGGGTATATGATGATAGGAAGCTGACTTTCTTCTGTGCAGAAAAAGGTGAAATAGATACCTCTAGTGTAGTTTCTATCTCTGGTTGTTTTTCATTCGTTGTGAAATATCAAGCACATTGTTTCTGTGGCCAAACTAATCTGAGATACACATCTCCGGTATGGTTATATTTATGTCATATTCAAATGGAATTTAAATTATTTCTCTAAATTACATTTATCCTGTGTGTGATAGTGATAGAGCAGTGATGGTGGAGGCTTTGAGTGTCTAAAAAAGAGTTTAAATGAGTTAATGTGCATGAAAAGAATCTTCAGACTGCACCATAGACAAAAAATTAAAAAAAAAAAAGGAACATTGAGATTATGGAACAGCTATGTGGTTTTGAAGAACAGTAGGAAAATGGTAAAAACAAACAAAAAACAGTTTAATGTTTCAGCTTTGACAGAAAGGTTTGAACCATTTAAAAGTTTGGAGAAATGACTCTTACATTTGATCAGTTAGAAACTTGTGGGAAATGCTGCTGAAAGTGCATTTAGATTCCCCTGTATTCAATAAGATTAGTCAGATGAAATAGTAGTACACATTCCTGATATGCAGTGGCTGCATGTCTGCATGTGCAGTTTTGCCTTTAGTCCCTCTGCAGCTGTTGGTGGTCCATCAGCAGGACCCCCCCCCCCAAACTCATGAGCCTGGTCCTGCTCCAGGTTTCTTCCTGTTAAAATGGAGCCGTTGGGGGTTCAGGTTCTGGATCTCCTTAAACCGCCCAGAGACAATCCTGATTGGAACAGACACTATGTAAATAAAGTAATCACCCAGTGACCAGTGGGATGGACTCCAACACCTCCAAAACCCACATTAGGAATGAGAGACGGTGATGACAAAAACCAGTAGGTTGGACAAGATGAGGAATTGTGGATATAAGAGAGGAATTAAAACTTTGGAGCCAGTTGTGCACATAAACCCTTGTAGATTGATTGGTGACTTCATTATTTGAGATGGCTGTCCTCACAAATCTTCTCTTTCTGCTCTCATTTGGTGAGTACCATGAAGTTCATGTATTGTTTACTGAACTTGTTTTTTAGAAATTATTTTCTTGATTGGATGAAAGTTCAACATTTAATTCAATTTAATGATTTTAAGAGGCACTGACATCTTCAACTTTCCTTTAAACACCACAAATTATAAATTGATACTGTCACTGTATCACAATAAACTATTGGATGTCAGCTTATATGAATAATTTTACTATTCTATAATCTTGGTTTTAATACTTTTGGTGTGGGCCTCTGGGCCTTTTTTTTGTTAGTATACCCCTTGATTTCAATTAAAGAAAAATGGTAAAATGAACCTCTTTTACCTCTATTAATTAACAAATAAAAGGTTGTTGTGTTACCTGACTGTTACTGAGCAGTATAGAAGACATCTCTTATATAAATTAGTTTTATTTACATTTTCAGTTTAATATCAATAACTAAAGTAACATCTATGGTGTTACAGGTCAATTTCAACCCATATATATTTACATCAAAAAAAGGCCAAAAAAAGTTTCTTTTTCAGCAATAGAACTTTAACATAAACTGAAAAAAACATGTCTGTTCACTCTGGTCTCTCTATTGTCAAATCTGAGGACTGGTGATATCATTTGAAATGTCTGAAGTGACTTTGTTGCCTGGAAACTGTTTCTGCCTGTCGATGTGCCCCATAGACTTAGTACTTAGTAGACTTAGTACTTACTTAGAGCACATACACAACAGGTGCCTCATTGCAGGAACTGTACACTCCAGCAAGAAGAACACCAATGAAAGCCTCCAGGTATTCCTCATCAATGTCTTTCCACATGTTGCCATGGACCTTTTGTCCTTCAAGTTTGGTGATGATGATTCCTTTTAGTTCCAATGGCACAAAGAGCTCAAGACATGCCTTGATGTCACTGACTGTGGTCACAGCAAACCTGGTGATTCCAGGGGTCATTTTGATGACCTTTGCAGCAGTTGCCCTGCCCATGTACATCATGAGGTGCTGGACTCCAACAGATCTTACCATTTTTGGAACTGAATCATTCAGTAGGAGCAGCTTCAGCACCAGGGACCTCCTCATCTGCCTCATCAGATGTGTGGGTGTCTTGGGGATGATACTCCACATTGTCTTCCTCCTCAGAAACCTGCTCATCTGAATCTCTATGCTGC
The DNA here is from genome assembly GCA_911728415.1 of Lagocephalus sceleratus. Lineage (NCBI taxonomy): Eukaryota > Metazoa > Chordata > Actinopteri > Tetraodontiformes > Tetraodontidae > Lagocephalus > Lagocephalus sceleratus. Next base: position 15,626,306 of record CAJVRN010000232.1, read on the forward strand.
TCTGTGTCCTCTCCCTCATTTTCACCAAAAATAGGATCCAGAACTTGGCTCACTGTAAATCTCCTCATTGTTGCATGCTGCCCATTGTAAACGTGCACTCTGCAAGTCCAATGGCCACTCAAATGAATGAATTCAACCTCTCATGTTTGGACATCCCCTAAAGCTCACATGATTAGGAGAGGAGCTGGCTGTCAGTGATTTAAGATTTCAGTTTTGGTTCTAAATATTGATTTATAATCATATTATTATAACTGGGTCCAAACCGACCCGAACAACACAAAGGTCATAATTTTGACCAGAGCGTTTCATAATTTAGTTAAAATATATATATATATATATTTTTTTTTTCTTCTTTTATTTTGTTGAAATAGAGCTTCCTGACAAAGTCAAAAAGCCTTGGTGAAATAAACAAATTGACGTGATTCTTCTCTGCATTTAAAATTTAAAACATGTTGGTGCTGACCCCAACACAAGAGGAGGGTTAAGTTTAACTTCTGTTGTCTATTTGTGTAATATTTCTATTTTGTGTTTTTCATATCGAGGGCCATTTCAATTTTTATAAAGTCCTCCGAGGGCCATACTACAGTATTATAAACACATACCTAGGGATGCAAAAAAAAGCCAAAAAAAGGTATATAACCACTGTGTCACTAAGTCTCATGATTGCTGCATTTGAATTTGAATTATTTATTTAACACACATGCATATAAAATCACCAAAAAATAAAATAAAATGACAAACAAGTAAAATATGTTTACATGATCATACAAAACAATAAAAAAAGAGGTGCAGAGTTGAGGCAAGAGACCCCTAAGGGCCTGTTTGAGGCCTCTACTCACAAAAACTGCAATACAACAAGATAATCAAGAAAATAAATGAAAAGAAAGAAAGACAAAGATAATAATAATAACAATAAAGACAATAATAACAATAATTGCTGCATTTCTACACCTAATGCGATGGTTGGAACTGCTTCTCTTTGAGCATTTCTCCTGGAACACACGCCATTCTGCATACACCTTCCTTTTCTTAACAGTCGATGCATCAATTTTTCGTCTGTGTCAATCAGTCCGGCCCACTTCACTATCACATGCTGCGTTCACTGACCCTGACGTTGACTCGGACAAAACACAACGGTCGGTTTTATCTCAGAAAACGAATGCCTGCCGATACGTTTTTCCTGATTTTTTTTTAATTCATTCATACTACAGTGGGACCTCGATTTACGAAATTAATTGGTTCCGGAAGTTTTTTCGTAACCTGAGAATTACGTAAGTAGAGACGTCCCTCCTAGCCAATGGGATGACAGGAAGTTGCTAGGCGACAGCCAATGGCAGAGCAGCTACAAGCAGGTTTACGTTCGCTAAACTCCGCGAGCTGCGAGTAGCAGCGGTAGCGTATTTTTGCCTTTCGTGGCCTGACATTACTTTCGTCGCGAAATATTTCGAAATATTTTCCCGTTGAGGCGTGTCGTAACCTGAAAACTCCGCATGTAGAGACGTTCGTAATTCCAGGTCCCACTGTATAAATGCACATATAAAATATAAAAATCTTATTGCGTTGCGGGCCGGTAGAAATGGTCTCGCGGGCCGGATACGGCCCCGAAGGCCGGGGTTCCCCACCCCTGCTTAAAGAAACATATTGCTTATAATGTACGTTTTGCACTAGTGGGTTGTGATTATTTGTGATTAATCTAAAGCTGACCTGTGATTAATCTGATTATAAATTCATTTGAGAGCACTGATATATTGATATATTTGAGAGAGAGTACATTCATGATCTTGTCCAACATCTTTCTCCTCAGGTCTGACAGTGACCACAGAGCTGGATCTTCAGAAGAGAATCATCGGTGGGACAAATTGTACAGATACTGAACGTCAATATCATGTAAGACTTGAACATCCTGGTGGTTCTCTTCTCTGTGGAGGCTCTCTGATCAGTGACCGCTGGATCCTGACGGCAGCTCACTGCTGGAAAAGGTGAGAAACCAACATGTGTATTTAATTAATGCAGAACTGTGACAGCAATCATGTCATTTGATTAACTGTATAAAATTAAAGAAATGATTCATTTTAATGAACTTCATCATTCACTGACTTTAATAGTTACAATATACTTACTTTGATAAATCCATTAATGTTATTTATTAACTTCATCTATTTTAGTACTATGGCTGCACATTTAAGTCCACATCCTGGTCCAGGACACATCGTGTCATTACGATCAGCTTATGTGTTTTTTGAGGGGTCTCAGCAACATGACATCATGCTAATGGAGCTAGAACACCCAACTACAACTCCAATAATATCTCTGCCTGACTGTATAAATAGCCGTTTAAATATGTAAGTTGTGTTAATTTCTTTCTTTTTAATTGGATAAAAGCCTCATTTTTTGGGATCAAGATAAAAGTGAAACTCAAACTTGAATTTTTCCTGTATCTTAGTGGAAATGTGGTGCAGATCGCAGGATATGGATCCAATCATGTATTCCCTAATAACACCATAGGTCAGGTCATTCTATTTTCTATTAAAGTGTGTTTTTATACATTCTTCCATCTACAAATTGAGCAAATTCTTGAAAAGGAGAGGACAGTTTGAGTAGTCCTCACAACAAGGTATGTAGGTGAGAAAATAATGCTGATCTTTTCCTCATTTAGATTATAATTATGAAGCAAAGGTTCTTCAGTGTGCCGACTTCACAATTGATGGACAGTGTTCAGTCACAAGTAGACCAAGCAACACCACTGCAGAATGTTTCAGTGTCAACACTGATCACGTGGATATTGTCAGAGTGAGTCCCAAAGATTTTGTACAAACTTGTTTCAGTTCAAATCTAACATTTTCACATTATACGAAACTTCCTCTCTGTGACAGGGTGATTCTGGTGGAGGAGTGGTGTTCAATAACGCCATCTATGGAGTGGTTAAGGCATGTCATGGAAGTTGTGCCCATGTTTCATCAGCTGCTTTTGCGGACGTCTGTCACTACATCAACTGGATCAAAAATACAACAGGAATAATATAAAGATAACTAATGTGTGATTAGCTTACTAACACATCTAAAAAACTGATCAGTCTTTACATTTGCATGTGATTCCTTTACAAAAATTTACTTTCAATCATTCATGACAATGATTCTCCCTTTAATGATGAATGTGATTCTTCAGCATCATTTAGTTTACAAGGTCTTTAATCACAGCATGGATGCATGCAATTATGATAAAATAGGTGCTTCAATAAATGGTTCAACAGCAAACTAAACAATGTGTTTTGACTGTTATTTCACTTGTTATGAAATAAAACAAAAGAATTTCACAGTAACATAAGTTACAGCCTTTCTCATATCCTCTTAACTGTACTCACTGTTTGTCTTGACACACAATTTAATACTTTAAGTGTCAGCCATGCTGCTGTCTCCATCTCACCCTGCTCTGTTACCATGATTAAAACCCTGTCCTGTCCCCACTGCTGTTTAAAGGCTGCTCAGTACTCCAGATTCAGGCGCACCCTCACGTTCTGCTTCCACAAAGCCACCGCGTCACATGCCGTTCCCTTTTTAATCCTGTCCCTCCTGGTCAAATAGATGGCAAGTTTCACCTCGCTTATCAAAAAACGTAGAAGCTGGCATCTCCCCTTTCCTGCCCTCTTGTGCCTTATTCCACAGATAAAAACAGCAGTGGAGAACACGACATTAAAAAGCCTAAAAACATCGGTTAAAACCCTAAAAAGACCCACCAGCCTACTGCACCCGGTAAAAACGTGAAAGACACTCGTTAAAACCACAGAAGGGACAGTTGTTTGAATTGTTCTGGTTCAGGATGGACAGGAAGGCACTGGTGGTGATGGCTCCGTGTAGGATCCTCCATTGGAGGTCACCAGTCCTCTTCTTGATGGGGGGCTTGTAGAGAGTCCTCCACTGAGGACTCTGTCCCCCCAGCCTGTCCTTCCATGCCGTTGTCCCTCTGTCTTTCAGTTTGTTCTGTCCTTTGTGGAGTGTCTTCACGATGTTGTTGTATAAAATCCTCCTGTCCAAGCTGTGGAGGGCTCCTGAGCCGCAGCCGTCCAGGAGAGGACCACCGAGGTCCTGGAGGTCCGAGTGCAGGTGGAGTTCAGGGAAGGTGTCCGTGGGGTCGGCTTTGACTTCTCCTCTCCCGTGACGGAGGAGACTCCTCTCCTCCGTGGAGAGTCTTTGTTTCCAGAGGACAAGGC